>JAYKKI010000026.1:12267500-12867500 GCA_039881145.1 Druceiella hillmani | reverse complement strand
CAAAAGACATTTAATATCTGGGCATATCTCTCCGAATTTACAGTTACAGTTTGGCCACGTTGATTTTCAAAGAAATAAGGCCCTATGATTGCAGATGCAGACATGGCACACCAGACTGTTACTTTAGGCTTATGTAAAGGCTCTTGATGCATTTGTCTTGGGTTATGGACATCCCAGTAACGAAAGTTCTGCTTATTCACATATCCTCCAATGTGAAAGTGAGCTTCGTTACTAAAGAATATGTTGCCCATCCGGGTAGCAGTACGAAATCTCAACAACATCACCTCCGCGTAAGTTTTTCTTACTTCAAAGTCAGAATCGTGTAAATCTTGAACAATTTGAATTTTATATGGATGGAACTTCAGCTTTTTTCGTATTATTACCTGTAAAGTTGATTTCGGAATTCCCAATATCGATGAACGTGTACGCAGTGATAAACGGGGATTTTCAACGACAGAAACCATAACACGCTCGATATTTTCATCCGTGGCTACCAATGGTGTAGGTCCTGGGCCTACTTAATGTTGATCCTGTAGCTCTAAACCTTGCTATCCATGACTGAATGAGGTTGATCGATGGTCCATCACGTAATCGACGAATACTATAACGATTATTAAATCGACGGCGTGCTACAGACAGCGAAAATCCACTCGAAATGTACGCCTCGACGGCAAAAGCGTGGTGCTCTCCACTCCACTGTTCCATGGCTACTAAAACATCCGCATCGCTTGCGCTTCTAACGACGCCCCCCGCGCCCCTCTTATGTGTTGCGTTCAGAAACTATGTTTGTTCAAACTTTGAAATCTGCCACTGGACAACCTGTATTTACCTATTTCATTACATTATTATGAAATATAATGTCTCATTAAGAGGTATCTGTCCGTGTTAAGCCTATAGTATTTATTTATTTCATTACATTATTATGAAATGTAGTCTCATTAGGAGGTATCTGTCCGTGTTAAGCCTATAGTATTTACCTATTTCATCACATTATTATGAAATGTAATGTCTCATTAGGAGGTATCTGTCCGTGTTAAGCCTATAGTATTTACCTATTTCAATCTCAAATCCGTGTGTTGTACATACTTTTTTTCGTTTTATGAAATAAATTATTTATTTTTTTCTCTACTAATAATTAATGAGAGAAAACCAGTAAACCAATGTTCGGAACAGTGAAGGGTGTTCAGCGTGTTATTATATTTTAAGAGCTGTCGAACTAAATATGTAGGTTTAGTCAGTATCGTTTGCTAAAATTCTATGAGTCTGACTTTAATTAGACATATCGGCCGGTAATAATAATAATTGCTTCTTCTAAGACTGTCTTAAGTCGCGTTAAAAGTATTAAGTTTGTCGTTTACGGACTAAAATCTTTTTATATTACCCAACTAATAATTTACTAACGTTAATTTTATTCAAAATATAAATCGATCGCCTTAAAATATTTACTCACTGTGAAATGTTCTAGAAGTGGAAACATGGTAACATTACAAGGGATGCTGATTAAGCAATAGTCCAGATGTGGAAATATTTCGAAAGCTACTTCCAGAAGATCGAAACCGCATCTGTATTAAACAAATTATACACGTATTTTATAATGCCCATTTTAGAAAAACTGGTGGCTGCCAGAGGAGCACCGATTCGAATTTTGCTCGGGTCAAAAAGTTTCAATATAATGGAGTTAACTTAATAAAAAAGAATGTAAAATTAATGTTGCGAGTTTCATTATGGCTAGAATAAAATTACCACTAAAATGGAACGATGACACGTTTGATATAATTGAAATACGATTTTCTAGTAATGGAAGTTAACATAATTATTATATATTAACATAATTAAAATATTTCTTTGATAATTTACTTTATATTATTACACATAATAGTTACAAATTTTCCTCTCGAACTAGTGTAAAGTTTATTTATCTCGAAAAAGAGAGAACACCAAATTTCAATTTTGACAAGATCGTTCTATGTAAGACTTGCTCAAACATAATATATTCCGCTGATTTTCTGGGTGGTTATGAGGAATAAATTTTAGCAGAAGTAATATTCTATAATATTTTTTGTCTCATATACAAATAATTATGTTAGACAAAAATATTATAAGTGTAATATATCATTATTTAATGTAATAAATAGTAATTTTTTAAAATTAATTTAAATTCAACAAATCACAACGCTTGTAAAAATACCATTAAAAATAGGCATAAGCGAAATTTGTCACTTATTTCTATATTAAATAAACTCAGGGTGTGCTATGTTAAGTATTTGCAGTGACAAAATAAGTATGTTAAGTGAGATATTTTAATAATTTATGACAAAGCTTTACCTCTCGTCATATTTTTCATCGATGGCAAAAATTTCCATCACGAAAGCATTTGAGTCGCCGTCGAATTTCGTTACGCTACATTCTTCATCATCTGTCGTTTGTCCATCTGCACTGTCTGTTTTAAACAAACAAATCTACAGATTCATTTAATTTATTTTTTATTTATCTTAAGAATTTTAATTTTGAAATTAAGAAAAACATATAATGACACCCGTTTCTTTTACTATAACATGGAAAAAGTGGAACTCAGTGTTAATCAATATATATTATAAAAGTAAGTGTACAATATGCGTGTCGCTAAAACTCAGAAACGAGTCTCGGTACAATCAATGGAGATGTATGGCGTGGTAGCCCTCTAGCCCCCATCGATGAAGAAGGTTCCCGTTTATACCTGAAGGGCTGGAAGTTTCACCTTCTAGAAATTTCTAGAACAGTCCAGAACATTCGAGAGTATTCATGAGCATTCCACAATATTACAGATGATCCCGGAACATTAGAATATTGTGGAATGTTTGGGAATAGTCTGGGCCGTTCGGGAACATCCCAGGTCATTGTGGAATATTCGAGAACACTATCAAACTTTGTGGAATGTTCTACAACACTGTGGAACATTCGAAGCCTTTCTTGTGTGGACGGGGCTACCCATTGGTAGGGGTACATAAAGCAAGATCCGTCGTGGGGGGTCTAACTTCAGTTTCTTATCAGTGAAGTGCAGTGAGTGAATAAAAACAAACAGTGAAGTGTGAGTAATCAAAGTGATATAGTGAATGAACATAAATCGAAAATAAAGTGCGAAAAGTGTTTAAAGTGTACTTAGTGTATTTCTTAATACACAGTTGATTTGATTTATATTTTATACAATGCCCAAACGTAAAAGAGGAGGAGATCTTGCCAGTTCTGAAGCCAAACGGCGAAATCAAAAAGAACAGTGAAAAAACCAAACAGTCGGAAAGCGCGAAGCACGTTTACGTTCCCAACGAGCGTGAATGGGCACCGTGAGAAGCAGAGAAATCGAAGAACAACGAAATAAATGAAATAAAGAATAAAGAATTGCGATACAATATTATAATAAAAGACTGTGAACGCAAGCCACCCATTAAAATATCACCCTGCGAAAAGTGCGGACGAGGACAAGTAAATAGTACAACCTAACAAATGAAGCATTCCACTAGAACGCAACGAAAGAAGAGAATAAATACAAACACGTCACATACGAGGCAGAGACGAACTGGAAATAGATAATAAATGGATAGTACCACATAACCTACTACTTTCCAAAGTGTCCCAAGCGCACAATAACCGGGAGCGGCACCGGGAAAACATTTCTAATAAAACTATTGCAAGCAGAAATACGTGCTAAATAATACATCGCACTTGCACTGGCATCATCCGGAATTGGCGCCACACTAATTGAAAGCAGACGAACTGCCCATTGCGTCCTACTACTACCGTTGAATATAGCCAAAGAACAAGTCCCACTATGTACAATTTCAAGAGTATCTGGACAGGGTGAATTTCCAAAATAAGCTAAAATTATCTTCTGGGGCGAATGCACAATAGCACATAAAAATAACTCAAAGCCACGGAGAGAACATTACAAGACTTGCGAGGAAACTCTGAAGTGATAGGAGGAGCTCTACTCATACTCTCAGGAGATTTTCAAAAAACACTTCCAGTTATCCCCAAGTCAACACCCGCAGACGAAATCGATGCATGCTTGAAAAAATTACATCTCTGGCCACACATACAAATTCTGCGACTAACAAAAAATATGAGAGTTGAACTATCGAAAGCTTAAATAACAGCACATTTTGCTCAAAACCTTTTACAAATAGGCGCAGACACATATTCTACTGACCGGACGACCGGCCTCATTGAACTCAGCAGTAATTTCTGCAACATAACCACTACTAAGAACGAACTGATCGATCAAATTTATCCAAACATTGTTCATAACTATATCAATCCGGAGTGGCTATTTCAGAGGGCAATGTTGGCAAATAAAAATAAAATTGTCGACGATATATAACTTTAATTATTTTCCCGGTGAAGAGAGAATATACAGACCGATCGACACGATGGTAAACGTATCAGGAGTACCAGGAATGCCATTACACTGCCTTCGACTGAAAATTGGATCTCCGATCATACTACAAAGAAATCTCAACTCACCAAATCTATGTAACGGAACAAGGCTCGTCAAACAGCTATCGAATAACATAATCAAAGTCGAACTTATGACCGGAAAGGACTAAGGACATACAGTATTTATCCCCAGACTACCACCGATTCCCAGAAAACCACTGAACTGTCATTTGAATTTAAAAGACTGCAATTTCCAATAAATTAGCCTATAGTTTTGTAATTAACAAAGCGCAAGGACAAACTTGCTTTAAACATTGCGGCTTCGACCTTAAAGAATCCTGCCTTTTCTCACGGTCAACTATACGTAGCTTGCTCATGCGCAGGAAATTCGAAAAATTTGTACATATATACCCCGGATAACAAAATGAAAAAATGTTGTTTATAAACAAGTAGTGTAAATCGTGAGAATTTGTTTTCATTAAAATTTGTTTACCTCTTATATTTTAAAGTTTATCCTTTTATTCCAACTACCACACACAATCTCATATCAACTTTCTGAGCGAAGCCGGGTAGCCAAGCTAGTTCTTTATTAAAATAAAGCCAAGTTAGTTCTTTATTAATTTTTTTTTTAATTAATCATTTGATCGATTCAGTGTGAGGTATAAAAATATACTGTATTAATTAATCGAGAGTTTAGGCATAATGCTCTGGATTAGATACAGGCTTTCGTTAATTACCAAATTTTTATTAGATCTAATAATGTAATGGGTTTTTATTTTTTATTTAAAAGAGTTTGCATGAATATTTACCTGTACGCTTAGTAATTTGTGCTGCGTTTCTACGTTTACCAGTATTAGTGTCAATTGTATTTGCGAACAGGTCTCTGCAAAAAATTATTACGTGTTATTAATATTTATTTTGTTTGTAAAGACCCTAGACTTTTATCTAAGTGCTTTCAATTTTATCTCCCATAATCGTTTGATGTCTTTCGATCTTTTCCGTTGGTGCTCAATATTGGCTAATAAGAAATGGTAATTGGGGTTTGGAATCGTTTTGTAAAAAATTTAAAGGTACTACACTAAATCACGAAAGTTCCTCCTTGAACAGAAACATTAAATTTCTCGTATTAAGTTTTTTTACGCATGTACGCTGGCATAAAGATGTTTTTTTTATGACGGTTAAAATAACGATCACATAAAAAAACATTTTTTCCTTAACTGAACTGTTATGAAATAACTTTAAATGCAAACTTCTTTACAATATATTAACGGTAATAAATTGTTTAACAAGTTTCATAATTTTTTGCATTTAGAACAAAATTATTGACATGTTCTTTGGGTTTCGTCCAGAGAATAAGCTGAGAAATTTGCTTTCAAGAATCCGTGCTTCGTCACTGAACATTTGAAATTTATTTCAGTGTTTTAGAATTTTTATTTTTTACTTTTTAATTTCAAATAAACGGAAAAAGCTAAAAAAAGATATATTAAGACATATAATAATATTTTAAGGCCTATCCTCATAATATTTAATAGAATAGATTTCTCAAATTAATTTTCCAAGCAGAGCAAATTTCATGGAATATAGTTTAAAGCTTTAATTTTGAAATATGTAAAGTAGAAGGTATTAAAAACTAAATAACGTTATAATGATGGCTTTTTCAGTAACTTTTAACTTTACATAGACCAGTATCATTATTTTCAATGTAATATTATTTTCTTTGTATTTAAATGTATGTTTTTAACTCATAAATCACTTGGAATAATTAAACAAGGGCATGATGGTCTATAGCTATATAGTAAATATATTAAGTTTGTATTGACAAGGAAAATTTTAATAAATTTTCATAACTATTTGAAATTTCGATAAAGTTTTCGTTTTAGAAATTCAAGATCTTAGATTAATTCGTCTAAAGGTCTAAAATAATATTAATATCCTTACAAAGAATCTACTAAATGAAAAAAAATCCGTACTTAACAGGTAAGGTAAATGACCTGCATTGGATTAAAATTATATTCCTAAGTAAATATTGTAGTGTAGATGAGAACAAAGAGTTGATAAATTAGTTTCTAAATATTAATAATATGTATTTTCAATCAAATTAAAAATATGCATGCAAAACATTTTAACAAACAAGTTGAAATGGTTTCAAATAACCACCTACTAAAAATTGCACTGAAAATTTAAATAGTGCACTCCTAGGTATCCGGGTCTTGAGGCACAACTATTAATATTTAGCCTTTAGTTTGATTCTGTTGTCGTATCAATACATTATATATATATATATATATATATATATATATATATATATATATATATATATATATATATATATATATATATACTAGAGGATCTGACGGTGACCAGGATGATAATACGCGGATCTTAACCACTATCAGAGCTAGAAACATTGAATTTGAACTCTGTTGTTTACAGTCTAATGATGACTAGAATAATGACATCTGAATCTAAGTCAATATTTCAGCTAGAACTTTCGACTTTTGGCTCCAATATTGGGCAGTTCTTACACATGAAAACTCGATGGCCTGCTGCTGACTAGAATAATTATATCCGGATTTTAACCATTATTACAGCTAAAAATTTCAATTTGAGCTCAAGTATTTAGTTTTATTGGGCAGTTCTCACACCCAAAAATTCCAAGGCCTGATAATGATAAGAATAATATTACCTGGCTTTCAGTAATACAGTTGGGTTGGGTTGCAGTCAGAAGCTTCGAATTTGGGCTTTAACATTAAATTTTAAAAAGTGTATTCTGGAGTGTTTCACGAGGTCTTAGCCAGCCTTAAGACTTCAAGTTTGAGCCTAAATTTTTGGTTTCAACGGTGAATTCTCACACTCGCAAATTCGAGGGTCTGATGATGAGAAGGACGACATTACCTTGATCTAAGCCTTTGTGACAGAAACTATGAGTTTAAGCTCAAAGATTGAGTCCCAATGTACCATTCTCATGCTTTAAAACTGCACCACCGCAATGATGACTGTGAATATACCACCGCAATGATGACGGTGATAATATTACTAGATCTTAGCCTCTATTTCTGATAGAAATGTCAAATGTAAGCTCAAATATTGCTCAAAAGTTCTATAAAATGACAAAAATACCTGTAAATACTTTTACTTATTTACAATATTTTAACACTATTATCTATTGTGGGGGTGGTACTTGTTTGTTTTGAAGTATTGCTTTAATCTGAGCTTCTTAGTTTTGTGAATTTACATTTAGTGGATAAATGCATATCTTAATAATGTGTGTGTAACATATGATTAGGGTATGTATATGCAAGAAAAGTTGAGATAACAGTAGTATCGAATACGATTTCATTCATTGAGGAAAGGAGAACTGAATTACTAGCCGAGTAGAGCCGATTGTGAACAAAGGTCCATTCGTGGTTCTTTGCATTGCAAATATTTTGTCAGGAGACTCAATGAGAGGTATTAATGAGAGTATACTGCAAGCATTATAAGAAGTAACTAAGGTACTGTCGTCTAACAAGGCCTGACTCCTAAGAAGATCCACACTTAAAAAGTGGTACATTCCATTATTTAGTTAAGTTTAAATTGTGCGTACAAATGTGAAAACATTAATAAATAAAGTGGAACCTCACTCCTACCCTAGTGCTGCGGTCATTTCGACAGCAATCGTTAATTTGTCAATGACCGAGTAATGCCTTATTTCTTTAATAACTTCAACTATAAACTTTTTTAAAAATTTCTATGAAACAGTCAAGATTTTTATGTTTATTATATTAGACCTCTTTATTTAATTTTCAAAACAATGAATGCCAAGTAAGGTTGACTATTTTATTTATTTTTGTCACTTAAAGATGTTTTTACTGTAACACACAAATATCCTAATAAAACCCATTCGTCGTATCATAAGAAAGTGGGGGTCTTACTAAGCTATTGAATAAACACTTCGTTATCTTCAATATCTGTAGTATGCAAAGTAATGTCTCTATAGTAAATATAAACATGACACTAGTATTGATATTTATACCTTTTCTTTAGGGGTAAAAAACTTTGAAAATTTAGATTACCACCCAAGGAAATTAATATTTGATTCTGAAGAAAATATTTATTTCTTAGTTTATTTTTTGTCTATTAGTTAGCCTTAAAGGGAAAACAAATTTCATTTTCATTTTATGAGAATTTTTTATTTTATTGTAATTTTCTGTATTAATAGAGCTAATAAGGTCGGTAACCTTATTTTTGCTAAGAATTAGAATTTTAATTGAAACTAAAATTTATTAGGTTGGCAACTTATTAACCCGTCATCTCTGTGCACAAACTTTTCAACTTTTTAGGGTTAATAAAATCAATCGTTAATTATATAAGCACCGTCGGTAACTAACACTTGTCGCCAATGTAGAGGTAGAGCTTAAGTTCCGTCATTGTAGAAATTTTCGGGGCTTTGACTGAAAAAGCGGTGAAATTCGATTTTGATATGAATTTCATTTTTAAATTTTCTATGACGTAAATTATAATTAGACACAGAGCGAAGCAGATGGTAATAAGATGGCAAAGATCTGAAAAGTACGGTTGTTGAAGTAGTATACTCCATCCAAGTGAAAGTAATATTTCATGCGTTATTTTTGCCATGTGGGGTCGAACATTGTCATATAAAAATTAAACTGCTTTGATTTGAAGGAAATTTAACGGTGACTTTACACAATTGTTCACAATAAATTTTAGCTGTAATTGTACTGTCAGCTTGAAAGAGTTTCCAATAAATAACTCAATGCATGACTCTATTTATTCGCCACCATGCACTCAAAATTATCTATTGTTCAACATTATATTTTGATCTAGGTACACTTTTTTCTCCAGCTACTAGCCACTACACGCGTTTGTATTAAAAATTAACATAAGCAGATATTTTAGCTTCTCGTTGGTACGACGGGAACTCATTAGTTCCAAGAACACGTTAGCTCTCCTCTGAAGTGGAAAGGGTCATGTGGTAAGCTCATGTGGTAGCCAAACAGAATATTTCCCCTTCTTTCTCAAAGCATGAAGTTGTTTTTCCATTGCAGTATAAGAGCATGAAACTAGCTTTGTCAAACAATGCGAACTCAATCTGGGATCCGTTTCAATAAGATTTTTAAATTTTTCTAAATCAATTCTAGGAGGTCGCTTTGAATGAGGTTCATCAGACAGGTCAAAATTACCTTTTTTGAATCTTTGTAACCAGTGTTTGATTGTGTCGTAAGAGGGCATACTTTCACTCAACGTTGTGTATATATTGCGCGATGTTTCGCTGGTTTTCCTGGTTTTTTTAGTGAAGAATAAATTAAAACTATTGTAAGGTGCCTTTTTAATATAAAAACACAACAAAATTTAAAGATTTTTTTCTAATATTAAAATCATAATTAAATATTTTCTTCTATACTGGTTAGCAGTTTTCATTAATTACACAATTCCCTGATTTAACAAACATTTTGCAAAATAAAAATATTCGATATGCAAACACAACTTCGTTACGGTTTTATTATACGTATAAACAGACATTTGTGTTTTTATTAACATCAATTAGTGCCATTTTATTAGATATATCTGAAAAAATAGTTTACTAAACGTACACGTACCGATGATTAAAGATAAAATAAGTTTAGTTTTCGTTTCACGAGATTTCGTTATTTTATTGTAATTTTCCGTTTTAACAGATCTTAAAAGATCCGTAACCTAATTTTGGCTAAATTATTGCTCTAAGAATTTGAATGTAAATGTAAACTAAAGCTTATGAATGATTATTTGGTGGATAACAATTGTAAATTTTAATTTTATTTAAAAAAACATAGTTGTGTGATAGACCTCATTAGGTAACAAAGTTCCTAACAAAGCTCACAATTGATGTTTTTTAAAATGTACCTTTTTAATACCAAAATGCAATAAAATGTGGTATTATTATCTAATTTTAAAACCATAATTAAACAATGTCTTCCATACTGATGTTAGTTTTCGTGTATTACATAATTTCCTGATTTGCGAAAAGTGGGCCTTGTTAGGCGATTATACTTAACTTCAAAAAATATTCAATATGTCAACACGACTTCGTTACGATTTTGCTATACTCGTACGTATAGATAGACTATTAGTAACATATTAAAGTTGATATGTTTTTATTAACAACCTATTGACGATACAATAGTGCCGTTTTATTTTATACATGATTGTAAATAAATAAAAAGAATGAAGGTTTCGTTGTATTACACCATCTTCAGGTGGGCTATTATCAAAGATTAACTCTGGGAACTTCCAACAGTATTTATATATTACACAAAACAATAGCGGAATCCGGGTTTGCGCGGGTTTTCTCACTGCTTACGTTAGTGAGTTTATTGTAGGGGAGCGGTGTAGTTTTTATTACATTTTCGAAAGTTATATAATATACAAGTAATTTAGTGTGGGTAATAAATTAAATTGATGTTATTCTATGAGGTTATATAATGCAAATGTTCCAGTGTATACAATACAATTAAATGGATATTATTCTCAGTAATATATATATATATATATATATATATATATATATATATATATATATATATATATATATATATATATATATATATATATATATATACAATAGCAAGGGTATCTGATAGTTTGAACAAGGTTATACCACTAATTATACATATCTGTTTTTATTTAGTTGTGTAGCCGGGCTGAAACAATTTGAAGTGTACTGTAGTATCAATGTTGTTTAACTGTATTAGGTATATCTAGAAGACATTAAGTATGGGTGATGATACTGTATGTAGTTGTTCATTTAATATATTAAGGTTGGTGTCTCTTTTATGTCTGTTTATTTCTAATGTTTTTAGGATGGAATTTATTACCTTTTGTATTTATTTGTAATATATAGGGAGTATTGTCGGTATGAGGGTGATGGTTATTTTCAACGACGTGTTTTGCAAAGTGAGATGTGTCTGGTTTCTTATTTCGCTAACTGGCAAAGAGTTCTTCGTATCTGGTAATAAAATCTCTTCCTGTTTGACTTATGTATACGCTATTACAGTTGTTACATTGAAGTTTATTGATACCACTCTTTTTATATTTATTTTTTTTTCCTTTATTATTCATAAGGGGTTTACCCAAGTTATTTAAAGTATGCACATGAGGTATTATTTATATTTTTATTATTAGTTAAGAGTTTTCCTATTTTAATTGATACATTACCTATGTATGGGATGGATTTATAGTAAATTTTATTATTATTTGGTACGACCGGATATATTACTTGGATTAGTATTTTTTGTAATTTATTCTGGTACAGTTTTGTGACAATTGATGGGTTATAATTATTGTTTACTGCGATTTGTATTACAGCTTTTATTTCTTTAAGTAAATTAGGTTTTTCTAGTGGGATGATTAACGATCTGTGAATCATCGAATGGAAGGCTGCTAAGTTATGGAACCAAGGGAGTTGTGAATGACCATTAATTATGGTGTCGGCAAATGTGTCTTTTCTAAATATACTAAATTTATGTTTATTGTTTTTGCGTTCTAATGTGATATCTAAAAGCTTAGTTTATTGTAGGATTCTGCTTATAAAGTGAATTTTTTTCACACATTAGTGAAGAAATTTTGATACAACGCAATTTACAAAATAAAATTAATAAAGATAAACTCATCCTAGCTAAAGCAGATAAAGGTAACAACACTACAGTTATCCTAGACCAAAGTCAATTTGAAAATAAAGTGTACGATTTCCTTAAACCACAAGACATTTACATACGGGTAAAACAGACGACCCCCTTCTTGAAGTCTTAAAAATAGATAACGATTTAGTTCATGACTTTATCACATTTTATTTTTAAATTATTGTAGAAGAAATATTTTACTTAGCTTACTAAGGGAATTGTGTGAAGAACTATCATCTTTAGTGTTTAAGCGACTAAAAAGTATTTAAAGAAATCGAAATACGCACGCATTGGATTTATCATACAATTCTGGCACTGCCAACAGTTTGGTGTCAATATTAACTATTTCGAATTCGAAGGCTTCGTTTTCCTCAGTCCAGCGTCTCTCAGATTCCAATCGAATTTGTGACGTAAATTCGTCTAGTTGGAAATTCGACATCATCCTTTCCTGTTCGATGTAGTTGTTAGTTACTTCACTATCATCCTGAGATAATTTTTCATCCGATAGCTTGAAGGCTATGCGCTTCGTTTGTTTTCGTGGAACCAATGAAACAGTGCTTCCTTCGAAGTCATCGCTTTTATATTTCTTGTAAATTTCTCGTTCGACTATCTGTCAAGGATTTGTAGAACTTTTTTATGTAAAAGCAAAATTAAAGCTTTTGTAGTATATTTTCATAAATTCTTGCGTGGAATCTTTTAGTGACCGTTGTTATGGATCATATGAACGAGATGTATTTTGTTAGAGTGTTTTGAAAATTATAAAGTGGACTTGATTAATTGAACTGGATATTTCAAGTATATTTTTTACTACTTTTAGTTAAAAAATTATAAGATAAAAATACTTTACAGTAACATGCCTGAGTAACCAAATAGTATGTCTGCTTTTAAAGTTTAATATTTATTTTAGACAAATAGTAATTATTTATCGATGGAATTATAATGTATTCGTAATAAATAAAATTCTTTATTTAAATCAGAGATATTCATAAAATATTTATATTTTGAAGATTATCTTTATATAGTCTTGAAAAAAATGTTTGGACGACTTTTCTAACTTGCTGAAAGAAAAAATTGTAGCAATTGATGTTTTCTTAACCATAATTTTGTGTTTATGAATAATTCTAGTCAAGATGAATTGTTGAAATATTAATTTCAACTTGATATTACAGTGACTTTGCTCAATGACAAATGACAAATTCCTACTCGGCATGAGAAGTAATATCTTTATTTGTTTATAGGTTCGATAGTGATCTTATATCCAATATCAGTACATATATTATAGGACTAGCGTGACCCGTGCGAAGTCTTCGCATCATATCAATTTGTGTGGTAGATTATAAATATTTACACATGAGAAAATTAACTCACAGCTGTCATATTAGTTACAACAAAGTGTTTAGAGTCAATTTAATAAATCAAACTTGATTGCAGGTATTCAATTCATTTCTAATTTCGCACATTGCTTATTACGTTTTTATTCCATTATGAAGCTCAGATGACAGATCAAACAAATATTTTACTAAAATTGACATATAGAGGCGCAAGTATCAAAAGCATTGAGCTAAAGCGCCACTTTATTTATACGTTAATGGATTTGAAATTAAACAAAAATTTTACCGACCGTCAATCATATTGACGTTGAGCCGTTAGATGGCAGCATTGCTGTTTTGTGTATATAATTTTAATAATTAATTAATTTGCAAAAACAATAGCAATAATACATTTTTTAGTTGTGGATGCCGGTAGAGCAAGCAATTATCTATAAAATGATATATAATTTATGTGGATTAGTTGTGAGGTTTTTTATAAAAAGGGAGAGTAACATCTTAACCTTAGCGTATTAATATATATGATGATGATGATGATGATGATGATATAAGATCACAATCAAAACATGGAATAAGTTCGAAAAAATGGAAATGTGCCCGATGTAAAGGCAGTTCCAGATACTTACTTCTTCTGTTGAATGGGCCTCTCCAGTCCCATATTCAGTAAAGTAACTTTGTCTTTTGAAACTGAAAAGATAATATTTTTTTAATTCACCATCTAACGTTAGTATATTTACTAAATAACCTTAAGATATATCTTCCATTAACCTTAAGATTAACCTTATAAGGTTATACATAATCCGTGTGTCTTAATTCTGAAGTTTAATTTACTCAGTCTCGATTTATGTCTCGAAGTTTTCATTTGAGCTTGTTAAGAGATAGTGTCAGTTTTGAAACTGTGAACTGATCTATTTATTTATAGGCACAAAATTACATTAGTATAATACAAATTATTAAAATCGTCTTTTTTCTTATTACTTGGGAAACTAAAAAATAACTAATATTTTTTCATTATTTTTTGCTGTGTTTTAAATGTATCTCTAGTTAAATTATAATGCTATTATATTTGTAATCAGTATAAATTTGTACGTTTATTATCTTAGATATTTAACATAATTAGCTTCTATCAGATATAACATAATTATCTTCTATCGGATCTAACATTTCTGTGTCATAATTCAAATATTTAAATATAAGACTTAAATATAGTAAAATTAATAATAAAGGACCGAAAATGCTTTAGTGAGTATGTTAACAGCGGTTTTTTGTTAAATTTTCTGGTCGGGTTACTCGAGTTGGTAAATTAGTAAATTTTAGGTAAATAATTTCTAATATTTAGAATATTTTTTTATTTGCTCATATATACATTTATAAATATATATATATGTATTTATATATATATATATATATATATATATATATATATATATATATATATATATATATATATATATATATATATATATATATATATATATATATATATATATATATATATATATATATATATATATATATATATATGAATGATAGTGAATTATTGGCAGTTACACTTACGGATTGAAACTGAAATTCCGCAATGAGATCATATTTTCAACTTGCTTATTAGATAATTTCATGAAACCCACGTATGGTTCTGTGTAATAGTTCATCTGTAGATATTTAAAATTCACTATTGTGGTAAAACCCATTAGACCAATCGCCGATTCGTTGTGCTGTCAAAATTTTATTAAAAAATTGTAAGCAACATGTGTGCGAGACATATTATCAACTTATATTTATTGATGTGACTAATCTTTGTACTACGGGCAAAACGGTGAAAATGTTGTATTAGCATTCAGAGAGGGTTAACGGAAGTAGGGAAAGAATATTTTCAAAGGACATGTTAGTGCCGTATGAGAGTCTGTGGGTACGTAGGTAATTACATGAATACGTACGTACGTGAATACAAAGAAGACAAAAATTCTTAAAATTTGAAATCATTGCAATTGATTATGTATTTTTTTTATATTTGACAGTGTTCAACAAAACAAACCAAACGATAAGTTTCGAGCTCGGAAATCCGTTCCACTCTTAAGTTATGTTATTGAAAAATATAAACTTATATCTTAAAAAGACTGAATGATATATTTTTGGTCCATAAATAGTACCGATTATTTTTGGTTATTATGGGAAAAGTACTTCCGGAGATACAAGCAAAGAAGTGATATTTTTTCCATACACTACAAAGTTACTGGCAAGCCGCGCATTCAGCAGAGAAAGTTAACTCCCGCATTAATGCGGTGCTTTGGTTATGTTGTTTTATAACTCAAATTTTACAGTTTATCCTTTTCCCTCATAACTAGTCTGCTACCTTTGATGCGAAATTGCCCAACCGTTTTTTGTGACATAATGTGAGGTTGGTTGATTTAGTATTAAAATATACAATATTACTTTTTATTGTACAATATTACATTTTTATTAGCGTGATACACACATAGCTTCATTTTGATGAAAGTTTTTTGGCGGGACCTTCACCGCTCTGCTCATTTGTCGACAGACCACTCGTTTAATATCGTGTTTTAAAACGGATTGAGTTTAACTCGATCTGATAACATTTCATTTATACATTCGATAACATACATCAACATGTATGATTTGCGGGGGGGGGGGGGTGGCGGCTGATGCGATCTGCACTGTGGTGTTCTTTGTAACAAATACCACAAATAAATTCCAACTACTTTAGAAGAACTAACGTATGAGAAGAAAGTTTGAATGACAGGGCGGACGTTAGAACTTTGCTGGTTACGATGCAGTCACTTCCGTTTCTTTGTTTATTAGTATTTTGGGGATAAGCACATTTTGAAGTTAATGATGCTTAAAATTATTTTTGAACGTTACTAGTTCACAAGCAATGTGAATTGTTCGCAAGAAGAATTTACACAAATGCATTGTGTGAAGAACTGTGGCCACGGTGTCTCGTCGATAAACAATAACGTAGCAAATTTATAACAAAGTAAGTGTAGATGCTGGCATGTACTGAAAAAATGTGCTGAGAAGTAAAATGTCTCCTTTGAAAAAGTGATTGTCAAAATTCAATAGAGATTCCAACAGCTATATAATCCGGTGAAGAAATAATCCTCATACAGCTGCTAAAATATTAAATTTTCAACAAGAATGCAATACCACGCCAGAGAAGTACATAGGTCTGCATCATTTAATGTTACCTGATGTTGTTTTTTTTATTTCTGTGGTATATAAATTCATACTGTGTGTAGGTTTGTTATGGTTCGTGAATATGCTGTATACTTACTTCAGCCACTAACAATGTTTTGTTAGATTTAGGATCATGTGTAATAAGTTCGCTTATATAAAATTCGCCATATTTATCTTTTAGCTTTTTGCATTGCCTCTGTAGAATGTCGACTAGGTCATCATTATCTTCTGGGCTGTAACATTGATTTTAATACGATTATTGATTTTTATACTCATTCAATTGTAACTATATTGCATGCTTTCATTGAAAATTTTGGAACATAATGAGTTACATTATAGAAAAGCAAAATTTTGCAAAATAATGAGTTACATTATAGAAAAACAAAATTTTGCAATATAATGAGTTACATTACAGAAAAACAAAATTTTGGAATATAACGAGTCACATTATAAAAGAACAAAATTTTGCAATATAATGAGTTACATTATAGAAAAACAAAATTTTGGAATATAATGAGTTATTACAGAAAAACAAAATTTTGCAATATAATGAGTTACATTATAGAAAAACAAAATTTTGGAATATAATGAGTTACATTACAGAAAAACAAAATTTTGCAATGTAATGAGTTACATTATAGAAAAACAAAATTTTGGAATATAATGAGTTACATTACAGAAAAACAAAATTTAGCAATATAATGAGTTACATTATAGAAAAACAAAATTTTGGAATATAATGAGTTACATTACAGAAAAACAAAATTTTGCAATATAATGAGTTACATTAGAGAAACATAGTTTGTCAATTGCAGCATATTTAGTAACTGTTATTTATTTTATTATATTAAGAGGAATTAAAAATCCAATGATACAACAAAGCAAAAAATATTTTTAGTTGAGGATAAATTTGTCCAAAAAAATATCTCGAAATATCTCATTTTAGGTCCAATTTTAAGGAAGACTAAAACGTTTTAGTAGACTAAAAATGGAAATATATTTATTTTAATGATTAAAATTGTTTCAATACGTTTTAACAATAAATGATAAGCAAACAAATAGTTACATTAATATTGGATCAAAGTTAAGTTCGGTTACTTGTGGACCATTGGATTTGAAATCCAAGAGTAGATATATAAGGTGAAATACTTTTAAAAAAAGTGTTTCTTCTTTTCTTCTTTCTTTCTTTTTTTTTAATGATACTATAGCGGAATTATCACGGAAACGTTCCATAAAGCACTCGTAAAATATCATTCAAAAGATATTAGATCGAAGCTTTTGTCTATTGCTCAGTCCAAATTGTAAGTCAATATTGGTTGAATTTAACCTAGCAAGTGAGTTCATACACTTTTTTAATTCTCTTTGTTTGTAGTAATTCAACCAATTATGATTGATACTGTTATTAATAAAATGCAATTACACGGCTCTTCTAATTTTCATTTTGTCGCATATATCAATTCTCCGAATAAAGTAGAGATATTGTACGTCGGCCATTGATTTCCTTATTTTGATTGGAGACAATTCATGGAATAGCTTTCTTATATTTTCGTCGTTGGGCAGTAGCACTGTGAAAGTTCAAGAACATATTTATTTTTATTCTTTCACGTCATATTCAAATATTGTAATTTTTAGGAAGACTGTTTACGATAAAATGAAAAATTAAAATTTTTGGAGATTCGTAGTAGTTGTGTTTTTTCTATGGAATGTTATACACACACTAAATTTATGTACCTGTTTGGTTCCATAGAAAAAATAAAGAATTTTGGCGTGTTACAATTTCCGCATGACAAAGTTTCCGCGTGTTGCAGTAAGTTTTTTGGTATTATTTTCGTCCACATATTCTGATGGACTATAATGTATATAATATACACAGTTGTAGTATTATAATACAGTATGGTATACACAGTATAATATTGTATATAATGTTGCTGAAAAACTAGATCCATATGTTTGAAAATTAGTTTTTCCAAAATAACCAGAAATAATTTTTCAATCATTATTTTGGAAGTTATTATTTCAATTACATACATTTTTTGGCATCTTGGCGAAAATATTTTCTATTAGATAATAAATTTATTTTATAATTATATAATAAATGTTATCTTATTTCCACATACGCATTTTCCCCATCAGTATTAGTGTTTCTAAGTAAATCGTGTGTCTGGATTAGATAAATTTCAAAATTGTTTCTTTACGGAAAAAATCAACTTAAACTGACACGGAAATTGTTAGAACTACATAGGATATGTATTCTAGGTTAAACCATATGTATATGTTAACTTTAAGTTTTACACGTACTTAAGAGATTTTTTCACTTCTTGTTATTTTTTTACTATTAGGGTTGGTTATTATTTCATATACTAGTATTAATTTCATAATGAAGTGTCGAATTTCCGTATAAAAAAACGGTAAAAATTTATTTTCCACTAAAGCTTCACGGATATTGATGATGTTCTACAGTTTATCTTGTGTTGTATATAAATAGAGATTTGTGCGTCTTTATTTTTCGATATTACTTATAAAATTACAAATATTAGCACCACAAGATCCGATTTTCTCACAAAAATTGTCGTCATATTAAGATGCTTGTAAATAAATATTTAACCAACTAAAAAGAAAATTTTAATTTGTTTAGATTATATTTTGCCCAAAAAAACTTAGATCATAATTATGAAAATTGGTAAAGGTTTAGAGTGAAAAAAATGTTGCCACCCGAAGGATAATTTTACGTATAAATTATAAGGAGGTAGTCTACGAGTTTCGACCCTCCCTTTGGCACAATCCATGAAGTTACGAAAGAAGAGAGATAGAGAACATTAATTTTAATACCTATTTCTCATCAACTACTGCACTTAAATGTTTTATTTATAAACTAAGTCCAACCCATAAATAAATTTCTTACATATTTTTGATAGCTTTAATCCGCGGTTTCGTTCGCATGTAAAGGAAAAAAATGACGGTGAAATTTAAAAATAATTTTTGGAGTTTCCTACCTAAGAACCAGTTTTCATATATAGTGTCCAGTAAGAAGATGCATGAATAGTAAAATCAGAAGTTAAGAGCGTACGAAGTAAAGCTCAGAAAAGAAAGCTCACAAAACAAGTTACAGTTACATAGATGTATAATAAAATGAACAGAGTATAAAACTATACTCTATCTCTAATTATGTCTGCACAAAATGGTTACAGTATTTACGTATATATTTTCAAGGGTTACTTGTGTGATTAAATATATTACAAAATGTATTGATCAGTTATTAAAGTTAGTATTAACTTAGAATTACATTATTTTCTACATGCCGAACAAAATATTAAGTCTATCGTAGCTGGTTTTAATTTATAAATAATATATTTTGTATTTCCTTTTTAAATGTTAGTAATTTCGGTTCAAAAATGTATCGTTATGCAATCGGCACGTTCGAATTACGGCAAAAAGAGGTATTATTATTATAAACTTGTAGTACGAATAATTTCCGTAATGGTATACGGGATCTGAGTCGAGTGCCGAAGTTGAGTAGAGAGAGGAGAGAGAGACCATGAACATGTGAATGTATGATTTTACATAAATATAATAGATCAGCGCTTTTTCTCCGTATAGCTAGTGATGACAAATTAAATCTATGTAGTTGGATTTCACAGGATCTATACTCTCGTCCAAGATTTAGTCGGAATTAATTTGTTTCATGAATATATAATTAATTTGTTGTACGACTTTAATTTCTTTTTTTAAATAATCTGCTTAAGAAACGTGTATCTTATATTATTTGTTTCTTTAGGCAAAAGAAACCCTACCATGCCGAATAAGGTTTAATGTAAAAGACAAACAGGGAAGAGAGTTGGCTAAGAAAAAGCAACAACGCATGACCACCGGCGGAGGAGACACGATCAGCGATATCCAAATCGAACCCGACATTCCTTAATAGCACCAGGACTAATTGTGAAAGTCCCATAAAACGATTTTGCCCAGCAATTTAATGGAGTAAACAACGTATGTAATATAATTGAGGTAAATAAGCGTACAATTAATCTTTTATTTATAGTATTTTTTAGAAATTGATTAATATAGTAACGGGGTACCTTAAGTTTTTAGATTTATTTATTTGAAGTTAATTTTATTTGAATTTATATTTAATACTGCTTGTATTACAAATGAAAGTAGTTTATAATTTAATCATATTGAAAATTACAAATTGTAAAATTCATTTAAGAACTTTTCCATTGGACTTTTATTTTATTTTCTTTCTAATGATATGCAAAAATGTGTTGAAAGTTAAAATTTGTAAATTTGTGATATTCATGAATTTATATTGAATTAATGAGAGTCAATTATCTTCAAATCCGTCTGAGAAATAATCGACGAGTTGAAGTGAAGTCTTTGCAGAAACCGCGGAAACTTTGCCAACATCCTCCGAGGCAATTGAAGATGTTCCTGCGGGTCAGCCTAGGGGTGAGATACAGGAAACCATGTTGGACGTGGACACGAATGTAATTATACATTTTTCTGCTCATATTGTGTTTTATTTTATATTTTTGAAATTTCACGGCAGACAGTTAAATTTTCAATAATAAATCATATAGTCATTATTCTGTTGTGTATAGAAAGGTAGTGTAGCACGTTGTTTAAATCTTACACAAAAATGGTGAGAATTATTTACTAATTGTTAAAGTCGAATTTATTTGTCATACATTTTGTTAATAAGAGTCTATAATTATACATTACAATTTACTAAGAGATTGGGAAAACAAATGTTCGGTGAAATGGTGTATTAACCAATGAATTAGGATTTTCATATTGAAACCCTATGAAAGAATGGTTGGTATTATCTAGTCGAAATTAATTTATTACACGTTTTTGTTTTCAATAACAGAATTTTTACTTAATGTAGCTCCTGTCGTCAATTGTACTTGAAATCAATTTGTCAGAATACAATATATTTTTGCATGTATTTGTCAAATTGCCAAATATTAAGAATAAATATGTATTGATAACTTCCTGAATTAAAGCAGTCATTGGCTTATATCATCTAGTCCAAACTAATTGAATGCACATTTTTACATTCTGGCTATAGGTAAAGTGAACCGTCCAGTGCAAACTAATTTTAATTCACATTTTAATATTCTAGCTATAGGTAAAATGAATCGTGTCGCTAGTCAGATTGAATGTCAGTAATATAATTTTTGAATTGAATTATTAAATGTCATTATGTGTAAATATTTGGTGCCTTTCATCCAACAAAATTCAAAAAAGTCTCTTTTAATCCAAAAAAGTCTCTTTTAATCCAAAAAAGTCTCTTTTAATTTTGATTTCTTAATTCAACGTCACTAAATGTTTTTAAATTTTGTTGTATAAATTTGATCTTGTGCATTTGTGTTTTAGTTGAAAATAATTATATTGTCAACATTTTTTTAATAAAGAATTTTCCTTTTACATTTAATGATGTTGATATTTATATTTATATATAGTGTTAATCGTACTTAAGGAGTAAACTCCGGTCGCGCGTCGGAGCTGACACGCACATTTTTTTGTGAAAATATTGGATCTAAGAATTAGTAATTGCTAAGAAGTTTGAGATACATAAAATTGGAAAAATAGCGTGTCAAGAAAGAAGCCTTTGTATGTTATTATATGCTTATGTCCTAGCTATTATCACTGATGGGGTAGATTTTTTATTATTATTAAATTAAACATTTTTGTTTGAGTTAAAAAAAGTTATCTATGTCTTTTCATAATACATGTTACATATCTGACAAATTTTATAAACAGTTAAGTATTTGGGGTATGAAGACGAAAAAATCAAGTATACTTTCGCAATTATAATTTTAGGATTACTTTAATAAATCTATCTTTCTGAATTAGTTGTCACAGAGAAAGAGAATAATTTTTAAATTTATAGAAAAATAATAAAATTATAGATAAATTTTACATAAAACCAAAAGATAATTTTACATTTTGTATATGAGTATATGAAATATATTTTTAAAGTAAAAATTATCTAGATTTACGATCATTCTAAATTTTTTACATTTTTTTACAAATATTTATCCAATTAGTAATTTTATGTATAAATGATATATTGTATAACTATATTTATATGTGGTATTGTATAAATTACGATTAATATGTAGTGACTATTATAAACTTTTTATAAACAATATAATATAAAAGTATTTTTAATTGGTTTTCATATTATAGTCATTCAAATGAATATAAATTTGAACTATACCTGCAAACATCTCCTGGGTCATAATAAGAGCCACATAGTTCAAATAAGCATTATGCATGAACACCGAATATAGAATCCTTTTAATGGATATACTGGACATATTTTCCAAGCAGCACAGCATGTGGATAAACAGCGTGTTGTGCGATATTAACTCTGAAATACTTATAATATTTCAACATTTAAATAAATAAGTAATTACCGAGCAATATTGCGTGAACCAGGCGGAAGTTGGTCGATGTCGTTTGTGATGTAATAGAATTTAATTCTGTACTGATTGCATTTTATTTAACTTTGTTTTGAGTTATTAGTATTTTATATAATATGTTACCTCATTTAAAACTGTGGCCACGAGAGCAAGAGTGGCCTATGTTCAGATTTGTTGTGTTACTGACTATCGTAACTGACTATCGTTACCTCATTATGTCTATAATGAGGTAACGATAGTCAGTTATAATTCATTTTGTATAAATTCTAATTATTATAAAAAATTGTTTAACCCTCTATATTGTAATACGTATTTATTTACAATTTACTGATTTTCTTGTTACTTTTGCTACGCCATTTTACAAACACCTGAGTTAGGTTATTTTTAAAATTGTAATATTGCGAAGATTTTTGATACCAATAATGTTTACGTTATTAACCGTTACTTTTATTTTGCGTCTTTTTATTGTTTGTTTTATTTACAAAAAATTGTTTGTTTTATTTGCTTATCCCATTCGTTTGGAAGGATTAGTGGTTACTTGATTTTTTATTTAGAAGCATTGTTAATGGTCAATTCAATACCTTAAAAACATTTTAGAAGAATGTTTCATGCAATAATGTGTCCTTCACGTCTAGATTTAATCGATTGTGTAACTTTGTGAGCTACGTTTTTCACTTTCACCAAGGAAAATAGGAATGATGTTTGTAAGTTAAAGTTGGCTATGTTTAAAAAATACAGGATGTTCAGTGGCAGATTTCAAAGTTTGAACAAACATAGTTTCTGAACGCAACACATAAGAGGGGCGCGGGGGTCGTCGTTAGAAGCGCAAGCGGTGCGGATATTTTAGTAGCCATGGAACTATGGAGTGGAGAGCACCGCGCTTTTGCCGTCGAGGCCTACATTTCGAGTGGATTTTCGCTGTCTGTAGCACGCCGTCGATTTAATAATCGTTACAGTATTCGTCGATTACGTGATGGACCATCGATCAACCTCATTCAGTCATGGGTAGCAAGGTTCAGAGCTACAGGATCAACATTAAATAGGCCCAGGCCAGGACCTACACCATTGGTAGCCACGGATGAAAATGTCGAGCGTGTTACGGTTTCTGTCGTTGAAAATCCCCGTTTATCACTGCGCACACGTTCCCAATATCGATATATTGGGAATTCCGAAATCAACTTTACAGATAATAATGCAAAAAAAGCTCAAGTTCCATCCATATAAAATTCAAATTGTTCAAGATTTACACGGTGATGTTGTTGAGATTTCGTATTGCTACCCGGATGGGCAACATATTCTTTAGTGACGAAGCTCACTTTCACATTGGAGGATATGTGAATAAGCAGAACTTTTGCTACTGGGATGTCCACAACCCAAGACAAATGCATCAAGTGCCTTTACATAAGTCTAAAGTAACAGCCCATGTGACTTTTTCTTATGGGGATACTTAAAATCCGTTGTTTACAAAACAAATCCGAGCACTGTGACACAACTTAAAGAAAATATTCGAGCCGATGTCAGTAGGATACCCCAGTCGCTCTGCAAAAGCGTTTTTGAAAACATGCGTGCTAGACTCGAAGAGTGTGTCAGACTCGATGGCCGCCATTTGGAAAACGTGGTTTTTAAAAAATGAAATCCGCATTTGTTGTTATAAAGTTAAAATAAACCTACTTTATATCAGAGGTTTTTTTTTTACAATTTTTCAAACATTTAAATCTGCCACTGGACTGTATATCCTAACTTTTATAAGTTATGAAATATTCTTTTTGTTGATCGATTTCAATTTATGTGTGGCATTTATTTTAACAAGTGCAAGTTATTGGAGTAAAAAATTAACAGGTACAATGTATTTATTTCTTCTTTGGTATTTATTTTTTTTCCATTTTGGTTCTTTCCCCTGTCGCCACCGTGAATTTTCTATTTAAGTTCTGTCATTTATATTACAACTTTCATCTGAGCCTCGAAGTGCTTGATAGATCAGGTTCTTCCGCATCAGGTGCATATTCCAAACCAGAATCATCAAATTAATATGATTTTTCTTGTTGAAGTTTAAATTTACTCAATACTTGCCAACAACTAATCCGATTTGACAGCCAGAGAGACTAAAATTAATGTTTCTAGAGAATAAAAGTAGACTAACTCACATAGGCCGATATTGCAAATACATTTACGCAGACTGATTTAATGCAAAATAAGCATTAATTGTTTTCATCTCGGATTGAGAATTGAAATTAAAGATTACCCATTTATAATTTCAAGATGTTACATCGAGATATAAGATGGGACCAGCGTTAACCGTTAAAAACCTAACCACTCAGTTTTAGAAGTTACTTAGACTGCTTTTGCTTTTGCGAAGTCTCAATTATGCCTATCCCCAATTTAAAGCAGTAGATAATTAATTCTAATACAATTTTCCGTCTTCGGAGATTTTGATACAACTGGTTGTATTACACAGCTCAGTTCGGATGATTGAAACCTATTTAAAAAAAATAGGGTTCGGTTTTTATATAAAAAAACTGTCAAGCACGAGTAGGACTCACAGTATGATAGTTCCATATATATTTAGGTAATTATAAATATTTAAGGGAACATATTATTTTTAATTAAACTATTTATAAATATTAATTTTTTACAATCTGAATATATCGTTTACGATGTCTGTCACAAGCTTAAAAGAAACTATAAAAATTTTTAATTCCACGCAGAATTAGAAATAATTTATTTTTTAATTTTTCCATTAATTGTGCTACGAACCCTCCTATTATACCGACTTTCTAGATTGTGAGTGGAGCGGAAGTACGCTATAGGTTTTAATGATCTGTAAATAAGATTATGGTATAAATAAAAAAAAATAATATTCTTGAGACATTAAAAATATAATATATGTACTTTTATGAAAGTAACTTTTACATTTTGTATTATGGGCACAAATTATATTTTATTTTTTGCCTTTTCACTCCCTGAACGTTTTCATTTTTGATATTCTAAAAAATACCATAGTTTTTTAAACATTATATTTTATCTTTTTAATTCCATGCTCATTTCCGCCGGCCTCCTTTATCATCAATGATGATAATTTCTGGGAGTTAAATGAGACAAAGTAGGGTTAAAAATATATTCCTGTTTATTGCCAGTGAGTAATTAAAATTATATAGTTTATTAGAGATCTTCCTCATGTTAGGTGCTTCTGTCCAACCCGAGGTTTTTCAGGTTTCAGTTTTTGTCATCCATAATTTCTTTGTTCTAGTATCTGGTTCTCGTCACCCGTTTTTTCACTAGTGCAGTGTATATTAGGTTATTCATTCGGTCTCAAATAAAGAAATCCATCCACGGTAAGTCTGAATATCTTGTCAATTAACCGTTTGGGAACTTTTGATCGATGAGACCCCTCCTCTAGTAATCGTAATGTCAAGCAACCGTAATGTTGATAAATCATATCACTCCTCGTTGGTAGAGACATATTCTTGAATCGATTTGTCAAAACGTTTTTTTTTCATCATATCTTGTTTGTTTTGAGATATTGCATGTTTAGTGGTAATACAACTCTATTTTTTAACAAAAATCAGTAACTTTTCAGGTAAAACGAACGATTAATAAAAATAACGATTAATAATTAGTAGCTTCATTAAAAATATCGTTTTTAAGTTCGTGAAGTTTCTAATGAAAACTAAATTTCGAAATATTTGAAAGTTCAGTTTTGATGCGATTACGAATTATTTAATTAATCTTTCAGTCTTAACTAATTACCTTAGAAAAATTAAATTTGGAGATTACATTCGTTTTATGAAATAGTCTGAGTGCCTAAGAGTTTTCTAAAATTCCATACTTAAAGGATTTTTACGCTTTTCATACTCTTAAAGGTTTAAAAGCAGATTACATGTTTTAACACAAATTTAATAACTGATTCCGCTTCTCATACCCAGAAGCTTTATTAGGATTCAGCCAGAACCAGGTAGGAAAACAACAAAGTGTCTTTATATTCCGTGTAAAACTATGTAGATACTTGTATTCCGTGTTTCTAGTAAAGGTTTTATGCTATAAAATGAAGTATTTATTTTAATATTTTATACCTTATTCCTACAAAAAAGACGTAAAATTAAAAAAAACGTGAGCATATTTAGGAAGTCGTCAATTTTACATAGAATCAAGGCTAGTACCACTCTAACAGTAATGTTCATCTAACAAATCTTCTGTTTACTGCTATATTTCAGTGTATATGAGTATTTACCATTGCACAGAATATTTAATCCTGGAGTTTTAATTTTGTAATTCATTTATTCAGTAGATTCAAAATTGTGTCCATCCGTTTTACAAATAGGCAAAGTCTGCTACAAAAACGTATTGTTAGAATAAATACCACAGTTATGATTGTCCTGATTGTTATTGATTGTCCTCGTAACCATCTCTCTGAAGTCCCGCACAATAATTCGATTGTTTTGTTTCCCAAAAATGATTTCACTCAATAATTGAGTGAAAATCTTAGATAGGGATATTTCTTCATTTATTGCCCAAAAATAGCTATATAAATTTCAAGGACGTGATGCCTTTCATGACCTTTAATTTAGAGTCTCGCTTCTACATATAGGCAATATAACAATGAATTAAAGAAGAAAGCGAAATATCCAAAGATATTTTTTTTATCGGAAACAGTACTGGACAAATTTTTTGAGTGCTTATAGCACTCAACAAATTTGTACCAATACCGTTTCCGATAATTTATTCAAACTATATTATTTCGATTCTACCATCTGAAGGAGTGGTATTATTAAATATTATGTCATTATTTATTATATACTAACATTTATTTATCAAATATTTTATCTTGATATCTCATAAACATACGAAAACAAACGCGGAAAACTTACAAGTAACTTCAGAAACATTTACTCGTCTCTATCATTTTTACCATTTTCTATAAATATATGCATTGTCCCCAAATTATACATAAATATCATTTACCCATAGATCTCGTTGATCCACGTCTCCCACTCGCTATGGTCTATAGTGGCCAAATCGGGATAGTCGTATAGAGATAGGAAGGCAATGAGACGTTCGGAGTTATCGAATAAGCAGACAGTGAACACTGACATTTCCCTGGAAATTCCACCAAAATTGCAGATTTTAATTATAACTTACATGTCTTTAAAAACTAAATTATTAATTCAAGAAAGAACGTAAGATGAATTCTAAAAAGTTTTTCGATATATAAGACATGATAAAAAGAAAATATTTCCATATAGTAGATTTTTAAGAATTAAAAATAGTGACTGGCACGAGCTGATTAAGTTACTTTTTAAAAGTCAGTACTAATCTTGGCGACTTAATGAGGAATATATATATTAGGTTTACTAGGCAGATTGTTCGAGTTGAAATTATTTGCTATAAAAAATTGATTCTGATTATAATGAAAAGTATGTGAACCATAATTCAACTGCTTATATGAATAAACTATAATATATATACTATATTAAAAGAAACATCAATAACCTGTGCAGATCTGTACTAAGAGGGCCCGTAATATCAGCAACCAAGGAATACTCGAATGTTATGCTAGCCGTATTTTTTATGTAAATTTAGATGTCTCTAAAATTGTTTAGATCATAATTACTTTCAAACCTTTTTGGAAAATATTAATGAACCACACGTCTAGGTATCAGGGAAACATTTGACTTTATTCTAGTGATAGAGAAAGTGTTCTGAAATATTTTTGCCTGGACGTCGAAATAACGTATCAAATTAATTTCATATATCTAAATTAAGTACGATGCTTATAAAATATTTTGCAATTACGGATGCAGAGGCTATAAGATCAATAGATGATATTACATCATTTGGGTTTTTACTTTGATTGTAGTCGTCTCAGTCTGAAATGTAAGCCTTCAGCAGGTAGTTAGGTAAAGATATACGCAGGTTTAAATTAAATCTATGTGAACGTTTCTTCAGTGTATAGTTATACTCTGTGGATAGACATACAATGTGAACAGTTAACCTAGATAACATTACACATACCAAAACATTTTTTTTGGATATGAAACGATTTAATAAGAATGCAAAAAGTTTTTAAAAATACTAGGAAATAAATATTAGCTACTTTAAATAGGAGACGTCATTTTCACTGAATACATTTTTGTTTTGTTTCTCTAACAGTTTTTCCATAGCAGGTATGTCTCTGAAGATCGCACGTCGAACGTAGCAGCCTTTGAGAGGGTCGGGTTTCCCTTTAAGCTTGCAACATGCCATTTTTATGTTTTGTGGATTTATTTCGTTTATTACAACTATATCGACGTGAATTGTCAAATAACTTGGTATAATTGCTTTTCCAATGTCAAATTTGCTTATAGATTATTGATTTTAATCTATTAGGTTTTGCCGATTTATATATATTATTTATTAACTGATTCTTGGCTATTCTTATTTACGTTTTTATTTTACAAATGTACCGTTTTACAGTGTACTTGTAGGGATTAAAGTAATAGTTTTAATTATATAAGTTAAGAGTTTTTTTTAAATAATTATTTTTGTCATTTAGATTTAAAAAATTGCAATTAATATTTAATTAATGTACAATTTAGTTATGAAAGGAAAATCATTAATTTTTTTGGAGGACTGATCAATTTTTTGGGTGCTAGTATAATCTGACATTTAATCAGTCATGATAACACTTGGCGGTTAGTGTTTATTAATAAGTTATACATGCCAATTTAACTTCATCAATAACATTAGATGCACTGGACTGTGTCATGTTTACCTGAATACTTATTAAATCTTTAAAGAATGTGTATATGAATTCTAAACGGTTGATAATAACTTTAGTCGAATGATGAGCAGAAGTTTTCTACTCTTATTGCTTAAAATCGAGGCAGGGCAGGTATCGATGGTGCAATACAAGGTGACGTACCTGACATGCTTCGTCCATATGAATAGATATATTCTTAAATCATTAATGGTCTTGACTTCATCGTATTTTTTAGGCTTTACTCGCAAGTAATTTCACATCAGCGTTTATTTTCGTCCTTTTGTTAGTAGTTTACTCGGTCTTTATTTGCCAGAAGTTTAAAATATTGCAACTGGATCTTCTCAATTGTCAGAGTCATAATTATTTCACTCCATTAATTTAATAGAGTTTAAGAATATATATTTTTAGAAATCTAACATATACTTAATCGTTACAAAGAAAACGATTTTTAGCAATATGTGACAAAATATGAAAGAAAATTTTGTCGTAATGAATCCGTTTTTTATGTCTATAATTATAGTAAAATAATGTAGTGATTATGAGCAAGCGATGGGTAGATGACATAGCGAGCAGATCGGCGAGGAAGAAAGGTTCTCGAATGGCGATAACGCATCGGAAGGCACATAGTGGGAGGCCCCAGTTAGGTGGACAAATAACCTGATAAAGATCACCAGAAACCGTTGGATGTATCCAACCGTATGTGACACAGGATTCAGCAGTGGAAGTCTTCCTGCTGGTGATGATGATGAATGCAATGGGTTACCATTTTTTATTATTTTAAATTGTGACTCTAAAGTTTGCATTGTAAACGGCTACAGCAGATGAACAAAAGCTACAAAATTCGATAGTTTGTCTTCGAAAATTTTAAAAAGAATCCGAAACCTATAAACAATCGTGGAAGGATTAGTAGTGCATCATTCTTTTTAGGTCACAGATAGTAGGTCAGTCCAATGACTCAAAGTGAGGATTCTTTCCAAAAATTGCTTGGTCGGATTATAAAGAATGAAGGTGTGATAGAATAATAATTACGAAATATAATACGTCAACGTTAGATTGATTGTGCAATATAGATTTAGAAGAATGGCCACACTGACACGATGTGATTTAAGTATAACGGTTTGCTTAAGGAGACGAAAAATGCATGTGAAATAAAAGAAAAAATTTTGAATTTATTATCATGTTTACTGAGAAAGATTCCGTGCTTCCTCCTGTTTTATGTGTTCAAAATATCTCAAGAAAATATTAGACAGTTTTAAATTTTTAACTGTATTTTAGTGATATATGTATATTATATTTCAAGGGTAATGTTTCCATTTTGTTACATTTTTTCCATGATTTGTTGTATCAAAAATTAATTTCGTAATGTATAGGTCCTCTCTCAAAAATAACTTAATTTTTTAGTATTTTAATTTACATTTCGTTCCTTCTTTGTTTAAAAACAATTTTTACATCCTTTTAACTATTTCTATAAGTACTATGAATAGTATTTCCCAGCGATCAGTACAGAACCGGGAGTTAATACATAAGACCGCGGAATAATTTCACCCGGCGTATACACACATAACGAGTCTTGTGCGTCAGGAAGTAAAAAGTAAGATTGTAAAACCATTTCCGATAGTGTAAGCAGCAAAATCGACGTAATCTAACACGTCGCCAAGCAGCTTCACTGCCTTCTCTGGGTTGACTGAATAAGTAACGACTCTGATATAGTTATGAGCAGTTACTATTGTAGATTCTCTGTGTGAATCATTTATTGTGCCGCCAATTATAATTAAACAAAAAATTACATATATGTGAATTAATTAACACGATTCTAGTAGATTGACGTGTTTTCCTAACATTGTAACCAAATCTTAAATTAGAAATAAATCTTAATACTCATTTTTCAGCCGCTGCTGATTTTACTATCGATTTGAAACTTTGTGTATTTATGCAAAACTGATGACAATACAATTATACAATATGACCTCATATATGATGAGGTAGTAGGTATTTATAGGAACCGCTGCTAATTTTACTATCGATTTGAAACTTTACGTTTTACATTTATGCAAAACTGATGACAATACAATTATATAATATGACCTCATATATGACGAGGTAGTAGGTACTAAACATCTCAATCGCTAACAGTAAACTCATCGATTTTAGGCTTCTTTGATTTGTTTCAGTGAGTTCTATGGCTACTTAATCATAACCAGGAGGATCTGATGGTGGAGGAGGGAGACCATTGATAGCCGGTCATGGGAAATTCTCAGCGGCTATCAACAAACCCATTGGATTTGGCCTCGTTTGACTTGGCTCTTTGAGTTCTTTGATTGCATATTGTATCTAATAATACCTGATCACAGAGTAAGAAGCCGAATATAAGAACTGGTCAATGTCTGACAGTAACCCCATCGAGTCTGAGTCTTTTGATTATGAAGGAGTGTTATATTATTATGAATTTTCTTATCATATATACTTGCTTTTACCCGTGTGGATTTTCGATCAAGACGGCGGGAATTAATTTTTGTCCAGTAGGGCTGTAGCAAAATTTCCTATTAAAAAATGTTAAATATAGACACACTGGTTTAATATTCACTTTGCCCCATATATTAATACGTTGTAATACTATATTTTTATTATTGGTTAATAATACGAAATTTTGTACCATAAAATGTTTGCTACTTCTCGGGTTAAAATTTATATTTTAATTCGAATCTTTAACTGTGTATATATCGAGTTACATGCAAATTTATTCATTTGTTTAGGCATGATTAAATAACAAAGATTTAATATCCTAACTTTCATATTAATAACTTTCGATTAAGACAATTTTCTCATAGTGAAAATGCGTCATAGTGAAACACGCCGGACAATTCATTTCGCATGATGAATTGTGATTCGCAATGATGACTTCTTTTTGAAATGTTTTCTAAAGAAACAGAACTGATAAAGAGTTATCCGCAAAATACATATTAAGAATATGAAGAGAAGTTCATAAATATTAGTTAACGTACATCAATAAAATATGCACGGTGAGTTATTTAATTATGAAACACCAAAAATCCCTTCAACCATAACTCATGATTTCTCATTAGAACTAATATTTATTCCATATTAATCAAGACATAAGTTAATTTCCTAAAAATTACAGTTTTGAAATATTTCTATTACTACAAGTATTTACAGGAAAATATTTGTTTAAATCCCGTTCAGTTCATACTGTCATGACACTATCCACCTCTATTGTATATAATGAATCACAAGTGCTTCCTGCTGTGGACCATGATATACACATTTAAAATACATACTCAAAAACTTCAATTCGTTAAGAAATAATAAAACTCGAAATTTTCGGTTTAATGCGTTATTAAATGTGTAGGTTTTAATGTCATCTAATAGGAAAACACAAAGGTATTTAGAAAAAAACGTCCTTCAGATTTAGATTAACATTAAACAAAACAAATGCCGCAAAATGGCAACGTATTTCGTTTTATGATATTGAGTAATTGCCAAATAAGTGCTACGCCAACTTTAATAATTTTTGCGCTTTAAAATAAACAGATAATGTCGGTTATAATCGTAACATTGGCCTATCAATAATGAAAATGGGAATGAAAAAGTTGTTCGTATAAATTGTGTGAACAAAGGGAAAAATACCGCGCTTTGTGAAAGCTTTAAATATATTGAGAGGAGTGATCGCTTTTAAACAAGGGTTGCCAATGCATTCAGCAAAATTATATATAGTCGTATTTTGATCTAGATGTTGCAACAGGCATGAGTCTATTAATGAAAAAAAAAGATTTAAATTAGCATTGCATTCGAGAATTGAGGACATAAAGTCAAACAAGTAATACCGGAGGTTTTTGCGAGATCTAAAGCTTAGATCGATAGATGGCTTTTATAATTGTCCTTCATAAGACGGGTACGTTTTGAGGCCGAAGTATGCTTAATTAAGTATAACAAGACGTCTACGAAAATTATAGTATTCATCTAAACTAAAGGTGCCGCTAAGCCTACTGTGCTCGATGGAGCGCCAGAATATATTGGATATTCGATTTAAAATGATTTCTAGGGGCATTGTCGGTGGTAAAGTTTGTCGTGTCACGCTAACAACATAGAAAGTTGTGACCAAAATCCTCTCTTCCGCCTCTCTGTGACCAAAATGACTCTTCCGTCACCGGTTACTTTCCGTTTATTATATTTCATATAAAGTATCTATACAGGAGTCATCTGCAAACGAAAGGTGTCGCTCCATTGTCATTTTTAAATATTGTAAGAATTTATCAATGTTGTTTTTAGTAAATGCTGTAGCCCTGACAATCATCCATGTTTTGTTTTCGCAACGATCAATTTGTATGTCATTTCTTAAACAATCAAAGCCATTCAACTATAGCCATGTCTCTGTAAAACCGACGATTGTATTATTGTTGGCTTTGACCATTTGAAATGCAAGGCATCTACAATCTCTCGATGTGAGTTTGTAAAACTGTTTGGCGCAGTACACAATATATTCCTCTAATGTGGCGTACAAAAAAATTAATGTGACTCACAGCTAACAAACGCTTGTACACAATGAGATAGTGATTTAAATTTGAACGTAAAAAAACGGTTCACTGTAGACCACCTACCGCTCCCAAATATTACATATCAAGATAAATTTTAGTGGACCAACGCCAAGTAAAAAAATAACGAGAAAGCATTAATAATAATAGTAATACAATAATTATAAAAGGAACACAAAAGTGAAAACGAAAAAATATTAACATTTTTTTTCACTTTTCATCTCCAAAAGCCCGAAACCACCTGTTACACGACTGTCGTGAGGGCGAGCTCGCTACAAAGTGCAAAGGAGGGCGGTGCGTCCGAAACGCATCGAAATTTCACGGGCATGGAACAATAATTTTGAGTTGTTTTTTTAAATACAACAGTGATTCAATATGTACCAGTTGTTTATTACTGACCAGACTATCTTATGTGTAAATGCTGACTAATGTAATAAAATTCACAAAAGTAATTAGAAAACGGTGACTTTATAACTTGTTTCCTTTCTAACTACGAGCATATTTAAATAGTGCTTAAAACGTTTTGCTTGCGGTTTAATTTAATTCACTCGGCTCTGCTATGGATTTATGATGAAGTTTACATCCAGCTAAGTTAAAATTGTACCCGTAATAGTTAAAGATTTAGATTAAAAAAACTAATTTATGCTGTTTAAAGTAATAAACTACCTGGAAAAATTGGTTTCCAGGTTTTCAAACCAATAGTTAAAATGAACTAAGTATAATTTTAAATAAATGTTGATCACTGGATGATTGTACTTGAACACTGACCCTTACTACAAATACTCTTACCAGATGCCCAGTACGTTAGTAAGGATCTAAACAGTACCGGTTAAGATTTTGTAAGTATTTTTCAACAATATTCAACCCAATCGATATTGGTGAAACGATTTACTTTGGTTACAATATATTTACTTATAAATTTGACATTACGCTCATTGGAAGTATTGGAGTAGAATATTTTATCATGATTGCTGGTTAATCTTGTAGGTGTTTTAAATCTGTGATAGATGGATGGGTTAAATCAAATGATCAGAATTCGTGTGGAAACCAAAAAATATCAGGGAGGAAAGGAATATAAAATACAATTTTTAAAATAGTGTTAAAAGATTTGTCAAAACGTTGTTTTCATGCTGTACCATTTGCATTATTAATATGAAAAATAACACGATCTGCTGGCACCATTGACTGTAACATTGTAATTATCTTACGTGTGTCACAATTTAAATCCTGAAACTTATTTATAAACAAGATTATAGCATAAATTTAATATTTTAATTTTATACAAACTTTTATTATATAATAAAGGTAAGAGACTTCGCTGGTATACAATTATTTTGGAAAATCGTTTTTCCCTCATCGATCGGCAAATTTATTGGCCATGTGGCCTTGAAGAGCATACGATACGCGCATTGTGCGGAGCCAATGCGCGTATCGTATGCTGCGGGTAAACACGGCGCTTCGGGCAAGTATTGGGTGGGTTAAAAGAATTATGTGTAATATTTTATTTGCACTTATTAAAAAGAGGGCGTGTTTAGGTTTTATTTCAACGACAATTTATTCTTTTATAGCCAACGAATAGCGTCTTTCTTTGTCCGACGTCTATACCCGGATACAGTGTATACACACACACACACACACACCCACACCCACACACACACACACACACACATACATACATACACACACATAGTTACTACACCATGCATAACATATTCATTCGATAATAAAAGTAATATTATAATGCTAATTTTGGTTATAGGCTATATCATTGAATCTTGGCACATAAAAATGAATTACTATTGCCACATAAAATAAAAGTATATTTCAAAATAGTAAACACTTTGGGAGGAATCTCAATTGCTTTTTTTAGAAGATTTTCGTGACTGAATCAATTAATAAGATTTTCTTTCCTATTATGCTCAACAATTTAATTTTGTCCAATGAAATTAATTAAAGAGTGACTGAAAGTTTACCCATAATTAATATATAATGACACGCCCTAAACTTTATAAAATATTATATTACATTTTTAAGTAAAAAGAAAAAATTAAGGCATTAAGCTACATGTAAGATACAAATTTGAATGTTTGTCGAATCCATTTCAGTCTAGATTAAAATGATGTTCTAAGTATACGTCCTTTTTAGTAATTCGATCATCTTATTATATACACACATTACAAATTTTTATGGGCACATACTCCAGTTTATATATTTAAGCATCTAGCAATATAGACACACATATATTACATATATATATATATATATATATATATATATATATATATATATATATAATTTTAATTATAATATAATAAATGTATACGAAGTTTACATTTGTGATATTGTTATAAAAATTATTCGTTTTAGGTATTCGCCTTACACAATATATGTATACTATAACAATACAATTAAAAGTAGCAAAAATATGATATGTTAATGGGTGTATCGAGTTACTGTCAGTTCACTGCTGATCACTAGTTAGAGTAAGGCTTATTCAATTGCTTTGTATTTTCTGTATTTGTTACAGTTTGTAATATATTTTATACCCATTTTTTAGGGTAATTGCGTATATCGAACGCTTTGGATGAATCTGAAAGTCGGGCGTGAGCTTTTAAGAAATAAGTTAACAATTAAGTGATTATGAATACCTCATAGCTATAGTCGACTTTTTTAATTAAAAAAATAATAAATTTTATTCCAAGATAAAAAATGTTTTTATATACATTTCCATCACATGTACATATGATATATGCAATCATAGAATTCCATTGAGTAATTGAGACGTGAAAGCGATATAAACACACAAACAAACAAACTTACTTTCATATTTATAATGTTAGGATAATTAGACTTTTCTAAATAACTGCATACTTATTAGTTAATCAAATTATTAAAGCAAATGTAGTAAATCAATGAAGTCATTTCTACTGATAAAATAGCGAACAAAATATTATCGATTTTACGGCCGATTCGAAATATAGACATATCGTTAACGGAGAATGTTATATAGATATATTCATCAAATAGTTCACACACGGATCTACGTTACATTTAACTTTGTCACCAACAAATCTTTTGTTGTTGAAATGAAGATTAAATTGTTAATAGTAATTGAGTTTTACGAAGCTATTACGAAAAATTAATTTCGTACGCATTGATTTGTAGACTACATGGTTACCCTAGTCACGAGTAGTACGAGAATCCGCTAGAGCGTTCTCTCTCAGATATAAATATTTACGTCGTGCGATGTCGCTGGATACCGCGTGCTACCGAGACATGAAAAAGTTTTATAACATTCGAGAATGCGAGTTATGATAAAAGAAAAAAAACAGTTTTTATTTTCTTCAAGAGTTATTTGTTTACTATTATCCCGTACTAGTAAATGCCGCACATCATGATTATTTATGTTTGCAGTATTTAGCATAAAATGTATGCCTAGCGCCATGCTTACATTCAGCCAATCATATTCATTATATACAATCGATCAACAGTATTTGTGAATAAAAAAGAAATCCATTTTTATATGAAGTAAAACTTTACGTGAATATTTAGATTCATACTCGTGTTTGATCTATGCTTATACAAACGTAAAAAAAAACGAATGCATATCAAAATGAATATAATATCTTTATAAATATAAACTAAGGGAATGTAGTCTTGTAAATAACAAGTTTGTTTTTTGTTATTTAAGTTAAAGAGCACAAACAATTTTGAGGTGCCTTAAACTGTATAATTTTTTTGTTAGTATGAATGAGTAATATACTAACTAGATTGAAATGACTGTTATCTCGTAGATTTATTTCTTTATGTTAGGTAATAATTAAATGTTTTGTAATCCACTGTATCACAGATACTTATGCGACCAAAACCCTTATGAAAACCTTTCAGTGTTAAGTAAGGAATGTGTTCATTTGGCTTAAAATATATATTTACTTTTTGGCTTGGCCCTTTCTTGTAATTAGAAATATAGGCAGTATCAACTGCTTGATAAAACTAGTTTAATAAAGAATTAATAAAGAAAAAGTTTGAAGTAGTCTACTTCTTACAGCTCCAATTGCCAATAAAATAAATATTTATCGGCTATACAAGGTATTATAAGCATGCAATAATAACAGAAAACATATTGTTTTAAAAATTTTATTTAATTATCACAAATTAATAAAGTAAAAAACTTAAATAACAATAACAATCATAAGGAACACTTGAAGTTTGCGAGTGGATGCCGATTTCATAATAACCAGAAAATAATAAAAGGTTTACAAAGTTAAGTAAGTTAAGTCAGTAGAATTTAACCAAATATTAATAAACAAATTATAAGTCCACTGTTATGGAGAATGAAAGAGAAGTCGTAAATAATATTTTGCACAATACAATAAAGATTACGCTGCATGTTTTAATGTAAGCGTTAAAAAAATTAAGAAATAAATTGACCTCTTTAAATTGGTGATAGTCGGTTTTTGCATTGCACAATTACAGTTACTTCCCTAAACATTATCACCAGGAAGATTAGCGTGGAATACATTACAATATTTACACATTTCACCATCGTTATTCAACATTAATACAATGAGATATCTTACATCGATTTTTTTAATATGTCTTCTCGCGTTTTGATTAGCAAACATCTCGTCAAGTAAGAAAGTGTCATGGATGTTAATTTATACGGACAATTTTATATTTGTTTAATAACTATCACATTTGTGACGATGCAATTGATTATATAACTCGGGCGTTTTTCTAACAAAATCGAAAGTGTTGAGCTAACATGCAAACATTCATGCGTTATTTAACTTAGTAATTGTTCACTTGCGTTTAAATAGCAAATATTGTCATGCAATTGTAACTAAAAAGAGACTTAAAGATCAGGTACTCGCGTGAGAAATAATAAAGTTATAAATGAAGCTACTTTCCGCTAATTACAAATAATAATCTCGTCTAAATAAGTAAAATTGCATATCAGTCATTTAATTAAACGGTAATATATTTATAACGCAACTGGTAAGTGGAACTCGCGGTAATGAAGAAACTTATATACAATGAACAAGAAACAAAGTGTGAATATGGTCGATCGTAACGATGGAAAGTTGAACTTATTCTCTACCATTGGTTAATGTAACACACTCGAGCGATAAGTACGTCGTCGTAATTATTAGATAACCGTAGCCCTGGGCGATAAGTGAGTGAAACATCATTACCGTGATCTAGATAGTTATTATTGTATCCGAATTTAATTTTACCGCGTTAGCCGTAGTCTAGTGTGTATTAGAGGTAATGTATGTACATAGAAGGTAAATATCATTTAGCTATCTAATAACCACCTTCGTGGTGACCTTCCGATTCGCCGACGTGGCTAAGATCGATAGGTTGATATTGGAAATGACCGTCGGCTTCTTGCAGACTGTGAGAAGCACCGAAACCACCCTGATCTTCGCCGCCGAAACCGCCCTCGTGGCTTCCGGACCAACCCTTGTAGTCTTCCACGTGGTGCGGCTGATCGGGCAAGTGCACGAGCTCATCGGCGTTGCCGCCGTGCTCGGAGAAGGAGTGAAGTTCTTGCTCGCCGAAACCTTGGTGTAGATCTCCTAAGTCGAAACCGTGTTGTCCTTCGTGGCCGTGCTCGATCTTGTGGTTCTCTAGGACTAGACCACCTCCGTGTTTGTGCTCGGTTTCTGGGTGGATGAGTTTCAGATTGTGTTCGAATTTACCCTGTGGCAGGGGATGTTTTAGGAGATGGGTGTGCTCTTTTTTGACGAACACCGGTACAGGATGGAAGTGTTCAAATTTTATCGACTGATGGGACTTGGCGTGGTCATGTTGGATATGATGTTGGTGCGATGACTCGCCGATGTAACCGAGCTTGTCCTCTGCCTGCGGCTGAACGTCGTGTATGATACCACGCTTCGTACGGGGGTGTGCCGCCGCCAGCGCCAAGAAACCCAAGAAAATCTGTGAGTTAATTATTTTTTTTAAATAAATCCTTTAATAAAGAAGAAATAACTACACAATGGCAAATGATAATATATATTTATATATATATATATATATATATATATATATATATATATATATATTTATATATATATATATACATATATATATATATTTTTTTTTTTCTTCTTTTTTTTTTTAAATCGTGATTACATAGATAATATATTTTTAATTAATTATACTTCCAAATTATATAAAAGGAAGAAATAATATATAAAAATGTTTTTTTTTTCAAATTAAGGGCTGTCGTTTTTTTCCAAATTAACGACAGTCGTTTTAAATAGACAAAAAAGATTTTTTTAATGAGATCACTTAATATAAATTTATTTATTTTTATCCTTTTTTATAATATTTATTTTTTCCTTCCAAAAATTCACCATGGGGAGAACTTAAAATAAATTATACTAAGTGACTTATTTCTTCAGGGATTTGAAATTCAGCGTTAAGCTCTTAAATAAGAATGATTAATAAAAGTTTTAAAAGAAAATTTCCAGGACACTGTAATCACATTTGATACCACAGAAATAGCGGAATATTATTTTAAAAATCACTTATAGTTAACACGCAAATTATCGATTAAAAAAAAATAAATTATAGAACAAAAAACATACGTAGTATTTCATTTTCACAATACAACTTCTGAAGTCAGTGTTCACCGTACGACTACTGCCCGTGCAATGTGCCGTTTTACAAATTTGCATTGCCTTTTATAGGAGCCACGTTTTCACAACGGGCCAGACTGCATTTGGCCCGTAGCTATCTCGCAAACGCACACCTTTGCTCTTGCATATGTGTGGCACGTGTCCGTATGTCGTGTACGTTGTTTATATTCCTCTGTATGTGCGTGACAATGCACACCTATGAATAATGTACACTTATATTGAATCCGTATGTCTCATTCACCAGCACGACGTTGTGCTCGTGTTTGTGTTATACTTTTACGATTAATGAGTAATAAATTGAGCTGTTGGCCGTCTTCCATCAGCGATTTTCTAAGCTACGTTGTACATTTGGAATACGTTATTTTGAAATGAAAATGAATTGGCTGTACCTGGATCGAATGCCTTAATTAAGAAACTAGAATGAGGATTAAAATTTATATTGAACTCTAAACTGGATATGATTTTACTAAACCATTTTTAAGCTTTTTTACCTTCTAATTATTAATATTTAAAATAAAATCTTAAAAAAAATAATGCTATCTTTTACAATCACCAATTATTAACTATCTTTTATGTTTTTGAACCATTGTCACAGTACACTTATGTATTGTTAAAAAAATAATTTTAATCCCAACAGTTATCAGCGATGCATATAGCATATCTAAATATTTTAATTGAAATTGTGAAAATAATTGAATTTAAATAATTTACTAATATCTTAAAAAACTTTTGTTATGTATGTACAATAGAATTAATTATATACAAAAGAAAAGTTTTCTACGATATTTAAAAGAAGGAAACTTTTGTTAAATTGATCCCTCGGAATTTGAAAAGAAAGCAAATATTGACAAAGAGTCTTTCTCTCTCTCTCTCTCTCTCTCTCTCTCTCTCTATATATATATATATATATATATATATATATATATATATATATATATTAGTTTCTATTATCTATATGTTGCTTCGGTTTCAATTTCACTTCAAGTGGAAAATATTTTTTTCTTCAGTGTGTGTGCTATATATAATAAAGCCCAGCATAAATGAAAACAAAAATGTCATGAACGGCACATTGATGAAAACACAATATAAAAACATGGAAAGTTGTAATTTGCATTTACAAAGAACAGAATGTCTTTGTTCTCAATCCTACCAAGTTGATTGTGAGCGACTGTTTGATATAAAATTATCGTATCGTAATTCACAGTCGACCAAGCAATGGTTTTACGATAGCATTTTCTGCGAAGTACGATATATGTATTTCACCCTTTCAAAATCGTTAATGTGATTATCCAAAGAAAGCTTTACGGAATGTGGTCATAACTAATATTGTCAGGCTCTGATAAACTTTAAAGGAGGCAAAAGTTCCTAAAGGCGCAAATGTCAAAAAAAATAAAAATGACCCACTTATATTAAGAAAATAAAAAAAATAAGCTTTTTAAAAGTTTTATTTAAATCGTCAATAAGACAATTGAGAAATGTCATATTTTTTATAAAAAGTCAGGTTATTTTTGAACAGTTTGTAAACTCTCATTTTTATAGAACTTTTAGAACCATCAAGATGAAACAAAGTGCGGGGGATTGTGTCTTGACGCATCTGTAAACAGATGTAACGTGATGTGTAGACATTCACTTTGACAACAAGAGGACGAATAACAATTTCAGTTAATAGTTTTTTTTAAATTAATTTAGGCAATGGCTACAAATTAAAAAAAAGCAATCGGTATTGTTAATTTTTTTTAAACGTTTCTAAAAAGTTATTATATACTTAGCTGATTTTTTTCATAGTTATTTTTATTTTTTATTAACAATTCTTGATATATCAACAAATATTACATATACCTGTTTATAGATATATATCTCCCTTTTTTCTTTCTTTATTTGTTTTACGGTTACAAATTGTATTTTATTTTTGATTTCTTTTTCCTGATTGTCGATTGCCGGATGGTTAGCTTTTGTATATTCTAAACACGCTAGTTTAAAAAAAAGTTGTATTCCATTTGTGTAATGGCAGGTCCATTTTTGCTGATCTCCTCTACGAATTTATGGTTACTTTTTAAAGCAATGACGTTGTACTCGATAGACACGTTATACGTTTACATCATTATAAATGTAAAATTATAAAATAGTTATGCATAAATATTGAAAATTAGTTTGAATACACCTTTTTTAAAATTTGTTTGCCTGTTTCGTTTGTTTGTGTATTCGACCTGTTTGAGCATCACGTAGAACTACTAAATCGATTTGAATGAAACTTTGTCTGAGGTAATTCTTAGGGTATAGATTAAAACTTAAAATACATCTTTTTGATAAAATATTCAGTGAAGACCTTGATATTCTGTTATGAGCACACAGGTAGTAACATCGAGTTCGCGAACTTAAAACTGGTAAATAGAAATTGTTGACATTGTTACAGCGGCTTAAAGTTCAAATTAAGATATGAGATACTTTAGTTCCGACTAAGGATTCTTTTGAATTACAAACATTATTCAAATTAAGACACAATTTTTTTGGGGGTTGAGAAACGTATTAACTGAATTTGGAGAAGAGTTTCCTTGCTCAAAACATTTTGTTAATATAACAGGTAGTGAAAGCAATATGATAATGTGGGCTGAAAGGTTCTCCCGTAAGTCATTCCATTCCATATGTTAGAATTTTTTTTTAATAAAATTATTATTATGTTAGAAGAGGTTCAGATAAGTTGAGTTGGGTTGGGTTTGATTACACTAAGGGTGAGTTACGATGAGTTAAGTTGTGTTAGATTGGGTTAGGTCGGGTTAGCTTAAGGTTAGTTAGGTAAGGTCAGGTTGGTTATACTAAGTTACGTTAAGTGGTGTTAAGTTGGACTAGGTTATGTTTAGGGTTAGGTTAGGTTGGATTGTTAGGGATGGTTAGGTTGGTCAGGTTATGATGGATTAAGTCTGGTTAGATTAGCACCATTTCTCTTTCTTTATCTTTTACGTTTAGAATAAATTCTCTTCTTCTTTTCAAAATCTCCTCTCTGAATTAGGTTAAAAAGTTTTCAAATTTAACATTATTTTTATTGCGAACAAAATCCTCTGAAATGAAAATATTCGGAGAAATTCACCGTAAAAATAAACAAATATGCTTGAAGGAAGTTGCAGGAAAAAGTTAGCACTCATGTAAAACAACAGTACCATACATGACCTATAATGAAAGAGATGGAGAATCCAAGAAAGCACCTAAATAAAAAAGATAGTCTTATTGAAGATGAGATAAATGAATGAGATGTCTAGATGAGATAAGTTAGATAGATGCTACAATATAACGTCATTGTTTTTAAATACGAAGGAGTACGACATATGATCGAAGGTAATATCTTTCACTTAAATTACTGGTGAAACTTTAAGAAGAAATTACCGTTCAATATAATCAAACTTTATTAGTTTTCTGATACGTTTATCTATTTATTAAAGTTTTTAAATGTGGGCGTAATTCAAAATACGCATTCTAAACGTAAAAGTGAATTGCATAATAATGAAATGCAATAAAAATTAAGTACAGAAATATTAGAGTTAGATACTTTAAAAAACGTTCAGTTATTTCAAGGCAAGCTTCAAATACAGAAGTTAGTTTCGTTTTTTTATTAAATATATTTTTACGCTTAGGGTGGTATAAACGAAAATTAGTTTTCTATTTCTTTTTATGGGATCAAAAATATTTCATTTTATATTTGTATTAATTTCTCTAAGTACGTAACTCAATATCGCATATGAAATTTACAACATAATACATTGCAAATTTCATTCGAGACTTGTACAAATTATAAAATGTATAAAAATTATACACTTTAAATGTACCCGTTTTCTATCTTCAATAATTTATTAATTAAATGCAAACAATTTAGTATTAAGTGCATAAAATTAATAATTAAAAAACGATAATTTTTTTGTGACGGCCATATACTGCAATGAATGACAAATCCGATACACGGATTAAAAAAAATTTAAAAAAAGAGAAATATTTAAAAAGTCGAGCCCAATGGAAAACTATCAATTTAGTTAATTAAAAAATATCAATAAAGTGTTTTTGAAGTCTTTTAAATAAGTAAATTAGCCGCCCCAACTATTCCTTATCTTTCTTCACTATTTCTAGCGGGATAGGGTTAAGTACCGTTTTAAATGAGGAATAGTCGTTGACTAAACGAAACACTTGTCCAGTTTGTATATAACGTACAGTGGTTGAGTATAATATTTTCTTAATCATTTTTACTAGGTACCTCTACCTCTGTAAATTTCACTTGGTGAATAAACTTAAATGATTATTGAAGTAATTTAATCTTATCGTTAATTTAGAACCACTGCAATGTTCGAATACAATAAAAAAGGTACCATGTAATCATTACAGAGTAACTAATTCACGCCCGTTCACTAGAAGAATCAATATAAATAAAATTCATCTGTATTGAACTACATTAAACGAAAATTATAAAGGTTTAAATATTTTGTTAAATATTTTTTCTTATAAAATCACAGCAGATTATATGTAATCATTTTACGAATAAAATGATTAGAAATTAGCAAGTTAACTTATAAGGGAGGAAGTATTTCAGATTATCGTTTGGTCTCAGTTGTTTTCCCGCTCCGTTCATCTTTTTTCTTTTTGTTTTCCCTGGTTACTCTATTATTGTTAATATACAATTTGTAAGTTATGGTGGCCTGTGCCATTTTTAATTTTATTTTGTCGCATTTTGGTTTACATTTTATCACATTTTAATCGATCTAGCAGTAACTTCGCTAAATGTATTTTTTTAATTAAATCTATACAAATAATAAAATTGTAAGATAGTGATTTCTGTACATTGAGAATATTAAAAAAAAGTGACTGATTTAGCGCGTAGAATGATAATGGAAGTCAGAAAAAACTTTTTTGAAATTTTTATCTGCCTGTTTCTGTGTTAATTTGAGCGTGTATCACGCAAAATCTACAGGATGGATTTTTATGAAATTATGTATGGTAGCAAAATGGAAATAATAAAAGGAGTAATATGTAAGAGAAAATAATTTTTTTTCTTAATTACACGCGAATGAAGTTGTAGGCACAAAACAAAATATAATAGAACAAAATAAGTAAAAAAGCTTCAAAATAAAATCAAAGCTTCAAAACAAAGCAAAATGGGCTACCTTTTCTAATAAGTTGAAGCTTATATTAATATAAAATGATAATAGCAAGAATATTCACTTGTAAATATAACATTAGGCTAACTAAAGCTATAATTGCTTTGATAATAAAAATATTGTATTACCCGAGCGCTGTTCCCACCCGCCTATATAATTGTCGTAGTGGGTATGTGCTTTAATTATACCATTGTTTTTATTAATTCAAATAGAAATAACGTTTCTAAACTTCAGGACGTTTCTAATAGAAAGGACATTTCTAAACTGATACACAGTAATAGTATCGCAACATAACACAAACAAATATTCTTGAAGCGTAAATTTTTTTTTATTTTCGAAAAGATTATTTTATTCATTGATAACTAACTTAAAAACCTGACAGTGTTTATAATTTATATTTGTAATAATAATCTATTTCAAATAAATACAAAGCTGACCGAAACGGTCAGCCTTTTGGATTAATGAAGAAATTTATTTCAATAATTCATACTATTTTATTTAAAATTTTTTTTTATCTATTTTATTTTATTCATATAAAATTAATATTTTATTTTATTCCTCTTGTAGGGGATGTTGGAGGGAGGTAAAATAAAGAATAATTGAGCGTCACTTTCATATGTACGAGTCCATTATTTTATTTATTTTTAAAAGCACAAGAACACGAATAAACTAACACGAGTAGGTTTATTATTTTAAAAAAATGTATGTAGATAATTTAATATGAGGCAAGCGTTTTTTTTAATTTTTTCTATTGTATTGAGTGTTTCTAAAGATATTGCAACACTACCATAACAGGAGAGTCTAAACCAAATGCAAAAAGATACATTTAATTCGTTGAGTACATTCAACAGTTAAGTGACGGCAAATGTAAACAGAATATATTCGGGTCAAATTGAAAAACATTTCTAATTAGAAATCGAAGTTAACAAACATCTCTATATTTGCTTAGTTTATAGGCACCTCTGTACGTATATTTCAGTAGTAGGAATAAGACGAGAAAACCATTCCTAATTTGAAACCGAAATTAATAAATATTTCTATATTTGCTTAGTTTTTAAGTACCGCTATACGTATATTTCAGTACTAGGAATAATTAGAGAAAACCATTCCTAAGAAACCGAAATTAACAAATATCTCTATATTTGCTTAGTTTATAAGTACCGCTATACGTATATTTCAGTACTAGGAATAAGCCGAGAAAACCATTCCTAATTTGAAACCTAAATTAACAAAAATCTCTATATTTGCTTAGTTTATAGGTACCGATATACGTATATTTCTGTACTAGGAATAAAGCGAGGAAACCATTCCTAATTTGAAACCGAAATTTTAAAAAATCTCTTCAATTTTTTAGCGTATAGGTACACCTATAGGTGTATTTTGATTCCAAGAATAAATTAAGATAATTATTTCCAGTTTGAAACCGAAGTTAACAAAAATGTTTATTTTACTTGGCCTATAGGTACCTCTATACGTATGTTTTGATACCAAGAATAAGGAGAAAAATGTAACGTCGTTGATAAGCGAATATGAAGAATATAAAAGCAACGCGGGATGGGAGAGAACTTTTTCATTTCAATTATTCCGGACACATAATTACACTACTGAGACAAAGAGTGGATACACAATGAAATATTTTGTTATAAATATAAATATGAGATGGAAGAATTTTATAAGAAATTACTTAATCTGATAGAGAGTTTATTAAAATATTACTATAAAATTCTTGTTGACTACAGAGCCAATATCGACAAATGTGGCAATACATCATTAGTGCTGCCCTCTACGAGAAGTTGAATTAAAGTTTAATACCTAAAAGTCCGAATAAACCTCCGAATACATCTGTTTAGAAACCGAAACTAAAATTTTAAATAAAAAGGCAAAACGATTTCAATACTTAAATTTACAGTGATTATGATATGTGCAAATTTTCATTTTGCATCGCAAAATTAACGTCGTAATTAATACTTTATTACATGTTAATCGTCATTATAAACCCACTTGAAATCATTATATTTTGTAAACAGATGCTTCTTTAAAAACATTTCTACGTATACAATTGAAATCTTAAAAATCATATCTAAAAATGAGTCAAGATGTTGCAGAAGATGCAACAATGCACCACAATAAATATAGAAACCACAATAATGCGCTTAAACCATGTAATAGATTCGTTTCAATTTCATTAATTGAGATAAAACACAAAAGTTTTTGCAACATCCGTTACGGACAGTTAAATAAGTATTTTATAATTATCATAACGTAAATTCATTACCATGCAATGTGACCCAACAATTTAATGCTTGATATCCATATTCAGTTTTTAAAGTTATATCACTTACGCACTAAAATTGTACTTGTAGGCAAAAATTATAATTAGTTTCATCATTCATTCAGTTGGTTCACTAGTTTTATCAGAAAATAAACTGGAATAAATATTGTATAATTGGAATTGACCTTTCAATAGACACTTGTTGAAGTAAAACTTCTTTACGCACGCCTGACTTGGGGAGTAAGCTGGTGAATGAATAACGAGAGCGTTACGAAAAGTGTGATCGGACGAGGCGAACGGAAGTTGAGAGGGAGATATAAGTTAGTGAAGACAGAGAGAGAAAGTTACGTTTCGTATATTACTGTAGATACAAGAGAGAGAGGTTACATTTTTTGAGCACACATTTTTTTTCTCTCTTCCTCTCATAGCCAGTGCATGAAATATATATATATATATATATATATATATATACATATATATATATATATATATATATATATATATATGCGAGTTTGCTAGCGTTACGCGAACGGTGACTTTTTGATTATTTTGTAATTTCATTTCGTTCTTGAATAATTTTATAAATTATTATTTTGTTCAATACATTAAATATTCTATGTTTAAAGTGAATACAATTGTAAATTCATTTTAAAGTTCATATTTTGTGAATTTGAAGTTTTACTTCAGTCGTGTGGTCTAAGCACACTCGTTTTTTTTTTAATATTTATTGGATACAATTATTTTAATTCTCTCAAATCTTTAATTTAATTCACATACCCAGGCAGCTACTTGAACATTATATAAATCTGAATAATATTCCTTTGAACAGAACAACTTTGAAAGCGGCATTTTAAAAGGGTTAAAACGTTGCTTTGTTTATTACCGTTCGTTAAGTTATGTGGTATTTTAAATTTTCACTAATCGTATGATAAATATTAATTATCTAATATCGAAATGAAAGCTTTTAACGAAATATTACTTAAACGTAACATTTAAGCCATCTTTCCGAAAACGTTTCGAAGAGTAACAAAATTATTTCATCTTCATAGAATATTATGAAATCGTAATCCATGTAGGATTACCATCTTATTTTAAGCGTTCCTTGAAAACTTTAATTTCGTTTTTGTTTTTTTGCAAATTCGCGCGAATACATAGTAAATATGACTCTGTTTCACAGACATATACATATATATATATATATATATATATATATATATATATATATATATATATATAGGTATATATATATAAGCAAAATACTCTACAAAATTTACATCTTATTATTCTAAACATTGATCCATAGAAAGTGGGGTTAACAAACTTTTAACACATTTCCTGCCGGCTTCAAATTGAATAGTTTATATTTTATCATACATTAACTAACATCAACTGCCATTTAAAATGTCAGCGATTTCTTGTCAATAACAACAATACGATGATTTGACACAGCGATTGTGTCAAATCATGACGAATGACAAAGATGTTATTGATCAGAGTTCGGAAATGTCGAAGTAGAGGTGTGTCTTTAATTTTTAGTATTCTTATTGTTGTTATTAACTTAGCTGGTAGAAGTTATAGTTACAAAAAATTATGGTCATAATTTAGTGTTCAAAGATCGTCTAATAATATAATATAATCTATTTTATAAGGGCATCAAAAAAGCCTTTAATATGTTGGGTAGTTTTCAATTTTTGTTTGTGTTTTTGATTTTCGGATCCTGATAAAAAATGGGACAAGCTCAAATTAAAGTTAGCCCGATTAGTCTTCTGTGCTAGATACATGTTGCTATTGCAGCATACTTTAGCTAGTATTAGCGAAGTATGATGCGTCCATAGTCTTTGGATTTCTCACATCCGAATAAACAATGTTTATTATGTTAAAGTTTATCAAGATATTAGATATCTTGATAAATGGCGCAAATATGATAGAAAAAACAATTATAATTTTTTTTATGTAATTCAATAAGAGGAATTTATGCCCGTTATTATTTTTCCGCCATCATTAATGTTTTAGTGGCAATTTCGACTGAAAAAATTTAATTGCAAAAAAACCATTTCAGATATCCTTCATTATTTTTAAACTTTTCTCACCAACCGAAATAGATATTTAACTTTATATAAATAACGTCTTTAATTAGGTCGCTACTTTATAGAGCTACTAAAGATACAGATATGTAGATGCCGAAGTGATTCCGTAAATGTACCATTTTTCCGATGTTGGTACACAATACTAAAAACTAATTTACAGTAAATCTAATGTCGCTAGATTTAGGTCTTTTGAATATTGGTAAGAATATTTCAATGAATATAATCGGCTTTTATTGGTTGCGATGATGCAGCTCTTTTTAAGCAAGGAAAAATAAAATTACATATCATAGTAGAGAACGCGTCATAGTAGTTTCAGTTATGTTAACTAATGTATCATTATATGCCTCCGGAGTAAGAATCATAGACGCAGGAAAACTTTTCCTGGTCGCCTTGTTTAGAACTGATATTAATGAAACATAGATTTTAATGCATTATAAATTTTCGCAAATTACAGAAACTAAAAAATCCATTACTAAGATGAGAGTAATTGTGTCTTCTCTGCTATTTGCAAATGATGCTACCTGTTATCGTGCCTTTATTACTCTCTGTCAAATAAAAACTTTGCACGGGGTTGAAATAATGTAAAAGTAAATACGATAAAAAAAATACAAATTACCTACTTGTTGTATTTAATATTGTATTACTAATAATTATGTTGGATATAAAACCCTCAAAAATATAGGCCACATAGTGAATAAACTGTAAGTAATTTTTCACAATATTGAAAATATTTCTCATTTAGGTCTCATTTAAAATAATAGGCCGCATCTTGATTTACGAAAATCGAAGTAACACGCAATTGCTAAATTTTCATATAATTTATATTCAAAGTAAATGTAAATTAAGAAACGAAATATAAACAAATAGTTATTTATATTAACGAAGATAACATTGTTTTTAATTTGGTTAAGTTGCCGTTATACTAATCTAAGACGAAAAAAGTTCACTTTTCCAAATGAACATCTTTGACTATTATAATTATCTTACAAATTATTCCGACAAAGATAATATATAAAATTTTGCGCACATTCGGCTGCTGACAATTGGCTATGTATAAATATTTACATGTGAAATAAATAATGGAAACAAAACATTTACTTTTATGTGTTATTCTGTTTTATGATGTTAATCTCCGTTTCGGTGTTTTTTATAAATCGAGTCAAAAATATACCATATCGATAAGTTGTTTAAATTTGCCATTCTGATTATATGTAAATAGAACAATATTTTTTAAACTTCAATATATCAGTGAAACTGACAATATCCATAGATATGTAAAATTTGTCTACCGTGGCCTAACTTCCAAACATCATGTTACAAAAAAAAACTATTGAACTATATTGGATCTTGAAACAATATGTTATTATTTAAAAATTATAAACTAAACATCTCTATACATTGTCATTTCATTAGAAGATATTTCTAAAGTATTTGTTTTTTATAAACAAAGTTAAGGTTTTCTTAAAATACAGATAGATTTACCTTTATTAAGGTGTAGGTCTGACTAACATTAACGTAACAGTGAATAGGATATTCTCTTTTTTTAATTTTCAAACGCAACACTTTGATAGTTATAAAAATTATTTAATGTGACAAGTCTAAATACGGAATTTTGAAACGTGACATAATATTTAACATTCACAACGTTACAGTCAAATAAAATGCCTGGAACTCGTTTATCACAAGTCGTTTCCATAGATTCCGTTAGCTATTTCCAGCTCGAAGTATGTATGTTTACTTTCATATCGTCGATCCGTCTGAGCCTGGGTCTTCCCGCAGAGTGGCAACCTTCTGGTTTAGCAATCAGGACCTTCTTGGAGATTCGCTCAGCCGACTCAGCCAACGCCGGAAGTATCTACTTTATCGTCATAAATTCACGTCCCATACTATTGTAGATGAAAAAGAGATTTTAACCCTGGGTTTTGATTTTGTTGTTTTACTCCTATTTAAAAAATACAAGTGAGGTAATGAAAAAAGATATAAGGATTTTTTTACAATGTGACAAATATGTCTTGTTCTGGTCGCATTTGTAAACATAAATTATCTACGTTCCGTTACCGGAAAGGAGGACGAATGAGAATTTTTCTTTATAATGATTTTCTTTATTAGCAATATATGTTCTATCGTAACCAGCAACGGCGTCAACTAATCCGTGCCCTGATTTAAATTGACATGACGTTGTCTTCCATCATTTTTCCTCCAAGTCCTTAAAATCTCTTACGTTTTTCCATCTTGTTTTGTTTTTTTATGATGATCACATATTTCCCTTTTTTATTGTCAATGATGAAGCAAACATGTCTCACCTTGCATTTCAGTGTTTTCAGATTTTCAATTGACACTAGTCCTCCGCATGACAATATAGTGTGCAAAAGCCACATTTTCCGCAGTTCTATAACATATCGTCCCTAAAGGATTTATCCGTAGTTTATAAAGCAATATTGAAAAGTAACGCTAATCATTTATACCCCTGATTTAATTCTTATTGATTTTAAAATCTTGAAAAAAATTCTCTCTGGTCTGATTTTGCTGGGGACTTTTCTCAACATCACTGTCACTAGTCTAACTGCTTTGGCAGGTATCCTTATGTACAATATCGCCGCAAGTAGTTTCCCAGTTCTATTATTTCATAAATAAATTTTAGGAAATTCGTTACCTTCTTTATAACAATACCTACCTACACTGCAATATTATTAGAGGCAGTTGATATAATACTACTAGATATAATACTATTATAGAGGCAGTAGATATAATACTACTATAGAGGCAGTTGATATAATACTACTATAGAAGCAGTTGAGTATAATACTACTAGAGGCAGTTGACTTCTTTTAAAAATAAACATTTCACTGACTTGTTATAACATAAATAACCGTAATGAGTTCGTATTTTCAACAATTTTATTAGATAATATCTGCCCATTTATTTAAACTATATATTGCACATCATTCTTTGCAACTTTAAAAAGTCAGGAAAGTCGGGTGGTGCAATTTTTAAAGCAAGTTTTTTAAGGTTTTATCTGCCAAATAGAAACAATGTGATTAACAAAAATATCATATAAAATTGTTAATCTCACCGTTTATTATTATGAAACGTACGTATACGTGATTGTTTGTTGTATGTCTTTTCAAGTGCCATTTGCAGTACGTTGGTTATATCAAAACTTCCTCAACAATCCTTCATCAATATTTAGAATGGCGCCGCTCCACGTATCTTTCTAGTTATCTTCGTCAGGTGAAACGTTAACGAGTTATTTTATTACTCCTTCTTGTTAGTACAAAGAACACGTTCAAACTGATGTAGCGTACCGATATCACATTCAGCTGTAAGTAGAGTCTAAAGGAGAAAGTCACTCTGAATGTGAAAAACACAGCGACATTTTCTGTTTACAATTAATTCCATTCCGAAGTGTGAAACTGCTTGTCGTGATCTTACAAAATATATAGGCATTATTCTATAGTCAATAAAGAAAAAAAGCAAGGGGAAATGGTATATTAATCACGAAGGTATAAGAGCCTTTCTTAGGCAATCTTAAATATAACCATGTCGTGATTCATGAAAAGACACATATATCCATAATGACTATGGGAGTTTCACAATATACAAGTGAATTATTCGCTACGACCATGTGGGGAACAGTGTTGATGAAATGACGAGTGTTGCATAAAGAAGTAAATATCAAGTCGTTTGTGAACTTTGTTGTAGACTCTGTATACAAAAGTCAGAAATGCCCAAATTTTCATTTTTGAATGATAGGTGAGGTCTACATTTAAATATAACTTTGAAAATGAAGAGGTTAAGAACACAAATAACGCTGCTAAATTATTCATTGCCTAATAAAATTACGAAAGAAAAATTGACTTAGTTCGAAGGAAATTCTTAGTTCGATTTAATATTCATTTTGATTCTAAATTTGTTTATATACGTTCAAACCTGAAAACTTTAGACATCATATTCAAATGAGTTAAACGGTTTGTACTCATAATTTTCGTTTATAGCACTAATATTGACGATTCGTTGTTTATCATTTTTCCTCCCAGTTGTACCCCGAATTTTTTGAATCCCTCAGAATCCTTTTTGTTTCTCATCTCCTTTTGTTTCTTATGTTTAATATTTCAATGTCATTGCAGTGCATTTTTTACTAGGAAAAATAAGTAGAAATTATACTTAACTAATTACAAATAAACCATGCATACACATATGTTGTTTTTGAAAAATAATCAAGTTCAAATTAAGAAAAAAAAACTTAATGCTGTAATATTAAGAGTTTTTAATATATTTTTCGAATTTTTTATGGATGTTATCAAGATGGAGTTAAGGAGGAAGGAATATTGAAGAGTTCATATTTTCTAGGAATTTAACTATTGTGACTCCAAGAGTAAGCAATTTTCTTTAATTTCTGACCTTGAAAATCTTTCTATCATTTTTAACGGAGTTATTCGCTATCGATTAAATTTTTTTTTTAAAGTTTGACCATTATGTTTAATGTTCTACAAGTATTTTAGAAATTCTTTCAGTAAGGTTATATAGCCTCTGGGAATACAATCTTTTTGAATAAATAAATTATTTATAATATATATATAGGAATTGTATAATACAATTCCTTCATTTATTAAAATATAATTATAAAGTTTCAACGGCCGAGTGGATCGAAATCTTATTACTTGGTATTTTGAAAGCAAACCATCGTTACGTTTAGAGGCGAACAAAGAAGACCGGCAAAGGTCCACATAGTGTTGGGCCCAGATGCTACAAGAATAAAAATGACAGTGGTATATAGAGAAAATGAAAAAAAAAGCTCCTTAAAAGTTTTATCAAAATCGTCAGACAAAATAGAAATCTTGTATTTATTTCTGAAAAGTTAGGTTGTTTTTCATAATAGATTGTGAATGTAATTTCTATGGGATTCTTTGAACAAGCGAGATAAAATAAAGTTCAGATTGTGTCTCGTTATATCCTCCATCTACAGATGTACCATATTAATCCACGATGCTCACAGTCATGACAGGGTCGTAAAAAAAGTTACGTAAACTTCGATAAGAGGGAAAAAGCTATTCATTTTCACAACAATAGAACCATTGTTAATGTTTGGTAACAATTTATTTTTAATCAATTTAGACAATGGCTACACGTTAAAGAAAGAAAGAGGCATTGATTATTTTTTGTAATCTTTTCTAAAAGATTATTATGTAATCTGTTAATTTTTTTTTTGTTATTTTTGTTTCTAATTAATAATTATTTATACTTTAAAAATATAATATTTGCGCAGCTATGGAGATAGCCTTTTTGTTTCGTATTATAGATACAAATTTTAATTCCATTTTTTTGAAGTTGTACTTCTTTGGGGGCGTTATGAAAAAATGATGTGAGTGAAATTTTAAGATTCGTCTTCGTTATCTATCCGTATGTATTATTTAATGATGCCAAAGAAGTATAACTTCTCACGAGCGTACATAAGTACACGCACCCTTTTTTTTCTTTCTTGATTGTCAATTACTTCGTTTGGTTTTTTATATTCTAAAAAATATCAGCTTTTTTAAAAATTATGTTTTATCTCTGCAACGTCTGGGCCCATTTTTACCAGTCTCCTTTTATAATTTATTATATCTGAAATTACTAGATTTAATTACTAGTCTATATAGATTTTTTTATTTTCCCAATGTTACGAGTACATAAAGTAAATTATGTGATTTTTTATTTCCTTTTATTTTTGGGCTATTTTTAAAGTGATAGCATCACTTTTTTTTAAATTTTTTTTTTCTAATTTTTTCTAATTTATTTTTTTTCTAACATAAAACAAAATTGAACACGATGGTTAGTGACAAAATGTTTTTATTCAAAATATTAAATCGTGTTACAAATTTTGAAATAGTCAATTACAAGTAATTTTAATAAGCGTCTGAATCAACCTTAACGACACTCGAATGTAGTCCGATGCTCTCGATTTATCTCGCGCGAGTCCGCCGCAGTAATTGCCACTGTCGAGCCGCGTGGCGAAACGTACTCGAGTAGGCTATCGCCATCGCCCGCGTACGGACATTGCGTCCAATGTGATTTCTACTTAATCTTTGAAAGTTTTTAGGCCGATTTCGACACGACGTGCGTACGGGCCATTGGCTCCTTCGTATCATAACTTTGGGCAGGAAGCTGGTGTCAGTTCTCTTAGATATGAAAGCGGCTTTCATATACCATGTACAGTTTTTTGTTTTATATTTGTATAACAGATATGGTCCATGCCGTGTTTTTCGACTGTATATATTATGCTTCGAATGTGTCCTGTTCTACGGCCTAAAACGATTTTAATTTATTACTTAGTGTGACACAACTCGCCTTCAACATTTTGTTTTCTTGTGCGGCGTTGTCAAGTCTTAATGTAATCTTGAGCCAATTTAGCAATGTTCAGGGGGTAATTTTTATGTCTGTTATCAGGCAGCTTGTAAATATTTTTCATGTTTTGCTTCAATATCACATATTTTAGACAATAAATTGATTTAAATTGGATCTAAACTCTCACTTAAATGTCATATCTGTCTCTCACTTTAATGTTTTACTCTCATTTTAAATGTCTTATCTTATTTTTGTACCTTTCGCTTAGGTTCCACATTATGTCACGCGACTGTAAAAAGAAATCATAATCGTATTATTACTAATAAGTTCACGGCATCCGACAGAGTGAGATAAAAACCCCCGTTCTCGTACACAATCATTACCTATGGTACACGGCAGGCTTCCTGATATTTCTTAGTTTACCTTATGCTATATTTCATTTTGATTTCTCCGGTTTGATTTTCCCACTATACTTTTTACACAATAGCTATTCAGGTTATTCTTAAAGAAAAATGTCAAATATGCGCTGATGGAATCGATCCAGTTAATTTCAAAACTTTTGCGATGCGAAGAGGAAACTATTGTGAGCATATGGGATGTAATGGTAAAACTATTACATATGAGATGTAATGGTTAAACTATTGTAAACGTACGGGATGTAATGGTAATGTTTATTTTTTATATCTATATCTGGCACTCAACCATATTTAGGTTACTAAATGTCGAGAAGCAGTTGCGATAATACAATTTTTATTTATTTTATTTTATGAAAATATGAAACAAAATATATGAATAATTTTAATGTAAACATAACCAATTGGTAATTAGTTAAGGATAACATATTCTCATTATTTTTTCGTACATATTTCGATTATTGGGAGTAAAATATAAAAAATGAATTTATAACCCGAATCAAAGTAAATTTCATTAAAATCAATAACATAATTCAAATTGAAAACTAAGGATATTTTGATAAATATTTCATAATATCATAGAAATATTGGTGTTGAAATTCATTTGAATTTCATTAAACATTTTCGATACCCAACTATTCAACTTTTGATAATAACATGTAATTGTATTAATGCGCTCCAGGCTGGCGAGTAGATAATAAATAAAATATACTCGTGTGATGTAATTTTATAATGCCGATTGTGAACTGGGGTTGGTTGTGACATTTTCACTAAAATATCTTTATAATTTATTGATCTCACGAAAATTCTGATATTTTAATATTTTTATCACATAAATAACCTAATTAGCTTTAGATGCATACATGCATTTTAGTTTATGTTAAATTAAGGGAGATAGTACAAATTTTAAACCTCGTGTCAAGGGATAAAATGTGATAAATAATAAACATTTTTAATAATCAATCTGTTGTTATGAATAATAATCAAATTATCACAAACAACAGTTATTTCTATTTAGATAATATTTAGACCGTCTTAATTTCAGTCTTTGAATGATTTTAAAAGTCATTTTCAAAGGCCAAAAAACATAGATATCTTTGAACTTGGCCAAAAATTATAATCTGTAAACTTAAACGGAAGAAAAAATATTCTTATATGTTAAGCGTTTGACCATTATTTTGCAAATATTGCATTCTCGTCAGCTCGACTTTGTTCAAATGGCCCACGGCAAATAAGATAAAAATAATTATCATCTCCCCCATACTTGGAATCAATTACAATTTTCCGTTCACTCCTCTCTTACACCTTTTGGTTTCCTTTAGAAGTTTTTTAATTTCATCCTGTTTATTCTGCCCCTCAGTTAAGGCATTTTTCATAAGTCTCTTGTGTTATTTTCTTTCCATTCAGAGCAGCTTTGTAAAATAACCTTTCAAGCAGGAGTAGAGTCGCACTACGAGGTAAACCTAAAAATATGGTGCATACTTAAAAAAAAATTAAGTTCAAGGTTAACCGGTATAAGTTTTGTAACCTTCGAGTGAAATTTGACTAGCCCTGTTTTTTCTCTATTTTTGGGTTATTATCTTCGGAAGTAAAGAGGAGGGAAATGCTCTACTTTTGAATATTTTTCGGAAAATCTTTCAAAATATGTCATTTAAAATCACGAAAAATATTTGAGTATTAAATCATAAACCCATTTATCCTTCATCAGTATTTATCCCTTTCAAGCATTATTATAGATTTTTTCTTTCATTTGAAATTGGTATTTTACTCCTGTAATTTTTAGTTCTAGTTCATCAATGTATCGTCTATGGTAAAAATAAATAAAAATATCACAAAGCAAAACATACTATAAATTACAGAAAACAAACTTCTATAACTTTCGAAGCTTCTTTTTTTCTATAGTTGGATTAATATTTTAATTGTTTTGAAGATTCAAATATAACAAAATTAGGAACAATATGCTATTTGATTATATACGAAGGTGTCACTAAAATAATGACACTAGCTAATTAGTTTTTAATAAAAGTATTTCAAAAAAAATATAATCTAAACAAAAACCAGTGAAATCTTATCTCAATAACGAAATAAGAAATTTCTTTCCAATTTTAGAACTAATGTATAACATAAATCTGATATAAATTATAAGAAAAGAAGGATTTAATACTACTTATGAAGAACTTTTGAAATACTGGTATAGTAATATGTTTGAAGGACGAAGAATCAGTTTATAGGTTTCTGACATTCGTGTTTCTATATCTACAATGGTTATTTTGTAGATATGTTTATATGTAATATAATTAATTGAATAATTTTATATAATTAATTAAACACTGACTGCAAATAAAGATCTTCCCACCTTTTAAAATAAGATTTTTATAAAATTGTAAAGTAACGCAATCGTAACAAATGACATTTTGAGTGGTTAAATATTCTTTGACCTCATGCTTTTTAGATTTTTACCTTATTTATTTATTTTAAACTAGTATAAAGATCACAGTAGTGTAAAATACACTAAGTGAGTGCTAGGGGGCGAATTGACCATTTTGTGTACTTAAATCATTATTATACTGGTACGTGACTGCCGAGTAAATAATAAAGTTTTAACTTCAAATAATTACGGTCAACAAAATTAAAATAAATATACATACTTGAATGAAGTAATGTCCCATTTACATTTCATTTTGTCGTCAGCGCTTTATATCTAATTGGATGTTACTAAATTAATAATTATATGTAAAACTAAATAGTCTATTGTTACATTAAATACACGGGAATGAGTTAAAACAAGTATGGACCAATCATATCGATTTATTAGTATTGGGGATATATTATGTATATATTGTGTGTATGCTTAGCGTTATGTTATTCAATATGTACTAAAAATACATAAGATATGTGTGCTGTAATACGCTGTAACAATAATACACCTTATTTGTGTTATTCATGAAAAGTAATTAAGCATAATTAGTAAAATACGAGTAAAATTCGTACTAGTGTTTCAGTTAAACTAGTTATAAATATTAATGTGTGTGTTCGTAACGTAAACGTAGATTTTATTTTGTATAGTATAACTTTCACAGTCGTAAAATATCGGGAAATTCGTGGAACCATGAAATTTGTAATTATCGGTATAGTTTTCCGGTAACCCTTAATGAGGCTGTTTTTCATAATTTTGATTTAAATCATTTTAGAGAGGGGTAATATATTTTTATGGGTATTTTCAATAAGATTCCTAACACTATCTTACATAAAACTTTGGAAAAAATAGTTTTGGAATCCATATAACTCGCCCCTTTAATCGGACGTCTTTTTAAATTAAAAAATAAATTATTTTGATTTTTACAATACTTCTATATAAATATTTTTAATGTTAGTCATTGAAACATACCTACAACGGTTAACGCACTTTATGACAATGCCGAATTTCTTATTTCTACGTCGAACGGTTTTTAAAGAAAACGGATATGTCAGACAGACGAATGGACACGTCAATGAGCACATAAGGGGAGTTTCTTGAGGTAATAAATTCTAAAAAGTAATTTAACCCATGGTATGTAAATAACGTTTGAGTGCTTTAGTCTGCATTATGTTTGTGCAGACATTTTTAGGGCTGTGTATTTGTATTTTCTGCGCCTATATTTAATGGGATATTGAAATATTTCCCTTAAATACAGGCACAGGGTTATTATATTAAAGGCAATAAGAGGCCATAATATTTAAATCAATAATTTACAAGTGATTATCATAAATGGACTTGTAATCTGACGCCCAGGAGATATTTAGCTATAAAGAAGGCAATACGCTGTCCTTGCTAAATAGGTCCTTTGAGGTGTTTTTTTTCAAAGATAAAAATAGTTAATTAATAAAGGGAATGCTCACCAGTGGAATCGCTTATTTCTAACTTGTATATTTACCGAATAAATGTTAAAACTAAAAGTTTTGTATTTACTATAATTTGTTGCATATTACGTCAATTAAACTCTGTGGGCGAATTTAAAAATAGCAAAGTAATGTATGGCAAATAAATATGTACGAGTATATGAACAAAGTACACGGCACAATATGGCTGTAATGTCATGGAAATATATATTTTGACAGTTCGCCTTGTTAATATTGGTTTTGTAGTTGTTTTAATGCTTTAGAATTGTATTTTAATTTTCTTAAATAAATCTTTTGAATATTATCATTAAAGCAATAGTCGTAATTGTACGAACCCCTCGCGAGTTATTTAACAGTATAAATACAATAAAAATATTATTAAAAACAAACCCCTAAAAAATATAACGTTTATGTTGAGTATAGTGTGAATAATAATATACATTATTGTTTATTTAACTAATAAATAAAGTATTGTCAAGATACCCATTGTACTTATTTGTTTTTATTTCTCATGTTAATATTCTCACATCTTTCACAATAAACGCGACAACGGCTTATCCCAAAGTAAGTAAACGTGCTAAAGTGATATAAGTTGTTTAATATTTTGAAAGCCTCTCGATATTTTCAAATTTATTATTCAGTGAGGCTGACGTGTTCGACAATGTTTAGAGATAACAAATTTAATGATTAAACTATATTTCCTATATTTCTGACAATGTTAAAATGAAAATGGTAATCGAGTGTCAATGACATTGCTCAATTTCGCCGTAAGATATCCACTAGGAATGTCTTTTTAATTTCAATATATTGTAAATAAAATGAGTTTCATTGAGGTACGATATTATATAACTCAATGAAACTTATTTTATGTACCTTTGATACGATATTATATTCTATAAGGGTGAACCTACCCTTAAAACTACAAAATTTTGTAAAAAGTTCTTAAAATTTAGTGGTCTAGAACTACAATTACCTTAAAACTACAATTAATATGACTACATGCTTAAATTTTTGTATCAAGGTTTCTAATTTCTAAGAAGCTGTTATTTTCAATATTTAGTTGTTAAAGGCGCAGTTACCATATTCGGATAATTTTTATTTTAAACTTTTTTTTAATGTAATCAATATTTTATGACATACAGTTTTAATTTGAAAAATAACACTATTATTTTGACATCTTTCTAAAGAAAAAAGTAAAATTGAAGATAACGAAATTCTATATAAGATTCATAACAATTTATGTTGATATACGTTGAATAGTTAGTTATTTAAAAAAAAAACTTTTAATTAACTTTAACTAATCTATCTCAAATTATTGATCTTTGACGAGATACATCTCAAAAACTGTTGATCTTACAAAAACAAAAAATTAAAAGGACAATGACAGAAAATGAAGTGTACTATAAAATACTAAACATATCTTTATTTCTCACTCTGTCACTGCTTTTGTATTAATACTCTAAACATAAACAAATAAGGTCAACTTATTTGCTTATGTTTAGAATATTCTTGTTGTCAATTTATAAGTCTTTAACCTATTTTGGATACTATATCTTAGTTTGGCTACTTGTCTTAACGATAATGATATACTGATTTAAAAATATATTTTTTTTTATAATTTTTGGGTATATTCATTAATATTCATTTCATTTTTTTCTAAAATTATATGCGACTTAAGAAATAAAAAATAAGACAAATTAGATAAAATAACTATTCTCTGTGTCTTATTTTTTAATTTATTAATTCCCCCCAAATATTCTTAACAGCTCGACTCTATTTATTAGTCTATTAGTCTTATTACACTTTTGAAGTCATAAATTATTATATCTCCCCATTCCTAAAAAAGTTTCAATTCGTATTTTTTAATAATTTATTAATATTATTTTTTTTATTATTAAAACAAATATTTTTTCTTTAACAATTTCATATTATCAATTTGAAATATCATCAGTGGAAGCCGGAATCCTTCTCAGAACAGAATAACGTGGCTTCATTCACATTAATCAGATACGAAATTTGTGTATCAGTTTTTTTTGTTTTATTTTTGAATTTGATTTGTTTGACATCTTATTCACCCAGCTGCTGATGTTAATAACACGTACGTATTGAGTAGTTACACGTATTTCATATACTTTGCAAATTAATACGCCTCTATAAGACATTTTGTTCGATGTCGTTCTTAATACATTGCCTGTTTTGAAGTAGAGATCTACATACCGTATACGATGAAGTGAATTAAAAGAAGGTATTGGCTGACAGGAAACTTTGCAAGAAATCTGGTTTTGTTAACGACGACATCGTTTTAACCGGATGCGGTTACGAAAGCTATGAATAATTTATATTTTTATTCTGAGACAGCATAGGATATAGCTCGGTGTAAGTACGCTGCCCAATAATTATGTATACACATTGTGTTACAAAATGATGACTGAAATTATGATCGTATCTTATTGCAGTACTAGACTTATTATTATTTACTGTCACATGCTTAAAAAGTATTATTGTTCGATTTCGAAGATGAAATCCACAAGAAATTAGAGAGTGTCATACTGGCAAGTGATTATTTCAGCCGTTGACTGATAAACAAAACTCAGTAATCTTTTTTTTCCTTTTACTTGCAACTTACTGATTATTTTGGCTTATCTACCAGATAATCTCTTCTCAGAAAAAAATAATTTACAGCATCAGTTATTCATTGCAATTATTGTCGCATTTGTATCATTACGGTTATTTTTACATAATTATTTTACGCTAAAACGATCTTATAAAATAAATACATATTATTTTATATTGTTATTAAGGTTTTGTATAAAAAAAACGTAAACGTGTAAAGGAAAAACAAAAACTTCATGGAAACTTTGTCTTCTGTTCGTTATACTGTTACTGCTCTCCAACCATAAAAGTAGAAAAGTAGATAATAAAGCTGAAAAACTTCATAACAATTAATCTCCATGGAACTAAGGCCCAGAAATTAAACAAATTAGGGGCTGAACTCCGTACAAATCTAAATAGACGCCTCTGTATATCTGGGAATTCTTAGAACAATTATCAAATGAACATTCTGTACCAACACTATCTTGACTGTGAAGAAAAACCTGTGTATTCAATTCTTAACTTAATAACTTGTTTACTAATGAAGTAAAAGTAATTCGCAATTAAATGAAACTACGTGATGTAGTATTATTTCTACTATCTTTAATTTCTTTACCACGACCTAGGTTTCGTTGTATTACAACATCTTCAGGTGGGATATTAGCAAAGATTATTGTAATACAACGAAACCTAGGTCGTGGTAAAGAAATTAAAGATAGTAGAAATAATACTATATCACGTAGTTTCATTTAATTGCGAATAATGAATTTCTACAAAATTAACGCCAAATATATTCAATAGAAGTAAAAGTATTCATGATAACCATTTTAAAATGAAGTCGTCCCCTAAAACACAAACACACACATATACATACATGTATATGTGTGTATATATATATATATATATATATATATATATATATATATATATATATATATATATATATATATATATATATATATATTGTTTTAAACTTAGATTTTACAGTTTTTGTTTTCGTAATATTATTATTTTTATTATTAAATTAAACCTATTATGTTTCATTAAATACAAAACGTTTGACACGTGAAACTTTCATATTTGACGAGTTTTTTTTTACCAAAAAAACTTACAAACTGTATAGCTCTGCTAGTAAACTGCTACCAATAAAATTATTTGAGATAAATTTTAGATATTAATTTCAACTCATAAAATAGTAATTGTAATCGAGTGGTATATAGATATACAAACCCTGTTCAATAGGAATAGATTCAAGCGAATCCTCTATTTATTCCTCGTGTAATATTATTACCGTGTATAAAATTATAATATGACCTTTATATGCCAAATATGCTATCTTCATAAACGTGAGTGTCACATATTGGCAAAAGTACTATTTATTTTCACTATATAGGACTATTATTTTGAAAAATTATATTTGATTAATTATGGTCAATTATTACCCATATTTGGAAATACTCATCTAATGTATACTGATTTTATCAGCTGTATTTATCCATATTCATTTACTCCAGAAAGTTTAAATTCTGACGAATTGCTTTCCTGGTTTTTAGGGTTTGGTAGCAAACTAGGTTTGGTAAAAACTATCTTTATAGTTTTGTCATGTTAATTCGTCTATTCTTCTGTAGGTCGTAATTATTTTTTTGGAAAGTAATTAATTATTGTTTCGGGATTGTACAGTTGTAATTTTATAGTTTTACATATAATTATGAATGCTATATAAACATAAACTCAATCTTGAAAAAAGTATTATTAATCTCTTTCATCATCGATCATTTAATCATGAATCACAATTGATCTTTCAAAACAAAATTGATATTTTTTAGGCAAATTTTAAATTCAGAATTTCATTCGTTTTATTGCGTCGCTACCCTTTCATTTTTGAATTATATATTTAAAAATCTCTTTTTTTAGGTCCTTTTACAAGTACATTTAATGAAAATTATAACGTACACTGAAGCTAAACATACTTTTTGGAAAACAATAGGAAACACGTTTTCGTTAACAAACTTAATGTTGTTAAGGTGTAATAATATTTATTATATATGGACTAAAGTAATGTAGTAATATATTCTGAAACCAACACTTTTGAAGTTCAAATAATGTTTAGTATATAAATTAATAGGAAACGTGATTTAGTCGAAGGATGTGTACTTTTTCTTAAAATAACTTTTTCTTAGATAAAATATAATAATATTTCCACTTTAATCCAATAATACTATATTAGCTAATATACATATTTTATAATATATTAAAATGTAAATTATGTGGGTACAGGTATTAACTAGATCTTGTTAAATAATTCGGTTAAACGCAGTTCGTTCCAAACCTAGCGTTGGCCGCCATTTGCTAGGTTATTTGGATAATGATCTTTGAGCACGCATATAGTTCCAAATGATTTTGTTTATAATTTAGACAGGTGCAAGAAATATTTCAATATCTAAATTCAATGCAACGTTCAATCATAACCTTTTATTGCATTTCAGTTATTGCTTAAGATACCGCTGTTAACTTATGTTGTAACAGAAATTCAAACCTTATGTGTTAGTATTTATTTGTTCATAATGATCAATCACCAAATACGTATAGAAAAAAGATAATAACAGCACAATAAAGAAATTAGGGGAATACATTTAGGTCTACATTTGTAATATCACGTTATTATAATATGTTCCAGAGTGTAGTTAACCTAATAATTGCATTCAATTTGTCGTAAATCAATCATACTTCATTAGAATATCGTTGTGCAAAACCTCATATTGATGTAAATGCACGTTATGAAACAGAGCCGCATTATTATGAGTAGTGTGGTTTAAACGAGCACTAATTGATATCTGCGTGACGCAACGGTGTAATTACTAAGCGCAATTTATCATCGTTGATGGATTCCGTTTGCTACCTGTTCGTAAACTTGCTACGCAATTATTGATGGATTTTGTCACGTGCGTAAAAAGAATGACGAATACCAATATTTCTTAAAAACACAACCTGTTTTTATTAACCATAATCCATAAAAACTATCTGGCTTTTACTCAATTAACGATAAAGTTCAAAAGATTAATTAACTGTTCGTAATTGGTATTCGTAAAATTTGTTTATTGTTCGTAAAGTTGCGGTGCAATTATTGATGGATTTTGTCAAAAGCAGTAAAAAAGCTGACTTTGATAATTTTACAGAATTTTATTAAGGAATTTTTTTTAAAAGAAATTTGTACATTTATTGTTTTCAATAACTTTTATTCATTTATTCGTAATTGAATTAATTTTTTTCATGCATATCATTTACGCCATGTCTGCATATATATATATATATATATATATATATATATATATATATATATATATATATATATATATATATATATATATATATATATATATATATATATATATATATATATATATATATATATATATATGCTAACACTCTTACCGATATTACTTATATTGACATTGTATCATTGTAGAGAGTTTCTGGTATCTCACAGGACTTCATTTCAGACACTTACTTTCTTTAATTTTCACATCGACATTAACAGGGTAGTCAACAGAAACTGGAAGCATAAGCAACCATTACGATCGCATTTATTCTCGTGTTATAATCTGTTATAACGTCGGGTAGATATCTCTATGCTCGGCAATTATTCGTTGCGCCTTTGTAGTGTTACGTAAAGGCATTGCGGCGCGGTAGTAATGCAATAATTTGTTCCGCCAATGAATTACTGCCTCTATCGTTAATTGAATATACGTCAGATAGTCTATTGGAACGGCTGTGGGCTTTATCTTTTCAACAACGTTAACCATTACTCGTTTTTTTAATCACTTGAATTCGTTACGACATGAAACTGAATATTATGAAGTTAAAAAACAAACATGTTGTATGTTTGAACTTATAAAAGGAAAAATTGAGATATAAGTCGTCGCCGTGGTGTGTTGGGTTGATCACAAGGCATACGGCCTTTGGCAGCGCGGCGCACCTCGGGGACCCGGGTTCAATCCCCGACCGCTCATCGAGCGGAGCTGGACTGAGGCTCTGGTTGGCTGTAAAAGATTGCTCTCGTAGAAATAAGTCTGCTATATGTATCAGTTATATACGTTAAAGTAGATAATAAATAAATAAATAAATGAGAGAATATTGCGGATAACTAAAAACTAGCTTTGAAAATATTTAATATTTATGACTATGAGTTATTCAGAGTTATATCGACTTTCTTTTTTAGCGAAATCTATGCTATCGGCTATGTTGTGCCCAAGCAAAGAATAACCTGCACAGAATATCTCTTAAAGGAGCTCATTGTGAGAGTATATCTTCCTGTACAAGTACACAGTTGCCGTATGCGATCTGATGTGCACATTATGAACGATTGCACACGAAGATCAAGAATTATACAATAAAACTGAACTTGTTCCAGATTATATATCCTTTCCTTGGTACTGTTCTGTCATATTGTTTCTCTGGTTGGAAAAAGCAGAATTAATGTTGGTTTATGTAGAAATCAATAAATATAATTTTATTTAATATACATAAAATCATACTAACAACGTAAAACAAATTAAAAACTGATTTTGCGCCTCAAACTATAGAAACGGTAATAAAACGGGATGGAATAAATTGACGGTTTGTAAAAAAATATTCAATTGTAAACTTATATTAGAAATGATAAAGTTTCTGTGCAATTATTTCAAATTAATTTGGAACTCAGAAATTCACCGATTCCCCCAAGCGGTAAAAACATTAAAGAATATGACAAGTGCAATAACCGGAGTGTATTACTTTTAAAAATAATACTGACATAAATAAATTTTATATTGATCTTGGAATTTATAAAACATGTACCTTAATTGTTACCTTAGTTATAATCTGAACTGTTATTTAATGATAACTTACTACACTACAACGGTAGGCAGACCCATTAGTTACGCATAGTAGCCATATTTGCATTTGTGTCAAAAGAGCGACTATGCTGCACTCGATGCAACCGATAAACAGCAGTGAAAGCGAGGAGTAAACGAAGCGCGCTTGCATCTTGCTGGCGTAAACACGACGTAATTACAGAAATAATTGTATACGCTGGTAAGCCGATAACGTAGTGCGCTGGGGCTTTTATATTTTTCGAAGGAAAGGGGACATATTTATATAATCGAGGATATTTATACAAATTAAAGCCAAGATCTCTAGCTTTTTATAGAATTCATTATAGTAAATCTTATAAGCAACGATGTCTCTAATGGATGGTTTAACCATTTTTAAAGTCTATATTTCGACTCCTTTTTAACTAAAAAAATAAAACTAAAACGGATATTTATGAACGATTAATCAAATATAGAAACACCGTTCATCATTCATTTGACCATATAGCAATAAGCGATGGCGTGAATGATTACACACGATTTGACAGAAATATTGTTTTTGGTTATCTTAAACTTATTGATGGTAAGGAAGTTTCCTTATCCGTAATACTTGCTAAACAAGATTAAATAAAGTGGCGAAATTTCCAAAATAAGTTTAAAGTACTTAGAAGAAAGAAGCGAATAGTTTATTAGCATATCAGAATTAAATACGCAAGATACGCACGTAATATAAGCATATAAGGAACGATATAGTTTAGTTAATCACTTTAAAAAGTATGTTTCGACCAGAACATAGAAACAGTTTCACATGACATGATAATGTTGACAGTAACTTAACTTCCAATGAATGACGTAGTGTCACCTTATTATGAGTATATTAACAAGCACAAGTCCATCATACTGTTTGATACACTGTAACCAAAGTAAATATATTAAGATTATTCGTTTTCGAATTGCGAATTTTAATTTTACAATATTTTTGGCGTTCCAGATAACGGCCTCTGTCATTAGCAACAAATTTTCATTATATCTATGTTCGACTAATTTACTGACACAAAATTTGAATTTCACATAATCTCTGCGAGATTCAAGATGGCGGCATCTGTCATTTGCAATAAATCGTCACTATATTCGTTTTCGACTAATTTTAGGGTGATGAATTCGAATTTTTCAATGTAAGTGGCTGTGTTTAAAAAAACAACCTAAGTTTCATAAATGTATTAGAGCAACCCTTCGACCATTATTAATACGTAATTGATAAAACCGGAACGCTATATTGTTTATATCTAAATAAATTTTCAACGAAATTATGCCAGAAACAAGATTTGGTACTATGATTACTTAGAATAGTGACATTAAAAAATGCGTATAAAATTTGCACTGTGTTAATTTACGTTTGCTGCCGTACACTTCGCATGCATTTGAAGTGGTATGAGTTAAATTAAAAATATAGGAAGAAGCATAACGTTTCTGGAGATGTTTCTTTGTAGAAATCTATGCTTTAATGAAATTGCATAAATAATATCATACATTGCCCAAATTAGAGCTGATAATTGGAAATGTACAATGCAGGAAATTTGAAAGTAAAAGGGATGAATTGATTATAGGCTTCATGCCTATAATTAATTCATTATTTTGAGAATAGTAATGATTATAAATAATTTTTTAAATGAAGCTGAATTTATTAAAATTTTATAAATAAAAATATATTTATATTATTATAAACGGATAATCAACCAAAAAGTCCACACTGATATTATTAAATGTTCATAGTAGTTAGCAGACATTTCAAATCACTGTTTCAACTGCCAAAAGCATCAAAACCGATAAAGGTGGCGACGTTAAAGGTATTCTTAACTGAAAAAACAAATGATTTTTTTTTAAATATAATTCCAAAAAAAACATATATTTAAGAATATTCAGTTTAAATTTTATCAAAAATTCATAATAATTTTAATTTCAATGATATTTAAAGACTGGCCTGCCGAAGTCCTACTAAGTAGGTCGAGCAAGTATATATTTTGGTCTCGGAATGACCGTTAATAATATACTTTTGTATTTTTTGCTGTCCCAAACTTTGTACGGTACAAAGGTCATAAAGAAGTATGTCATTAAATTTTAAAGGCTGATGAGATAGAAATTGGCGGGGCGACTGAAATGTTTCAACGGTTCTACAAATTATACGGAGCATGTGAAATATGACCGACATGTCGATAGAAAACTGTTTAATCTTTATTAGGCATTAACATTTTTGATGATAAAAGTTACCGAAAATTAGATTTATCAGAAAGCTGAAAGGATATTGTTAGAAATAGGATCGCAGTTTGAAGAATGCTTATAGTATTCTTAAGCTTTTTTCTCAATTTACCGATAGCCTATTTTTATACAATATATGAAAGGCTCGGAAAGATCGAACTACGTGAGTATTGTTATAGACGTGCTACAGGAAATTTGGGTTTGTGTTTGCGGTTTAACATTCGATGGCGCAACTAACAATATTAATATGGCTAGAGAATTGGTTGTCAGCTTAGCCAAACATGAGTACGTATTTTTTATCCAAAAATAATACTTTGGGTGATTTTATAGTTATTAGAGATATAAATTATGATGTAATAAAATACGTATTTTAGAACAGCTGCTTTTATTACAGGAACATAAAAGTTTACATTTTGGGAATAAACTCAAATCGATTCACATTTATTCTTCAAGATAAAAGATAAAAGTATGTTTGGCATCACAACCGTCTAGTTTCTGATGCGTTGACACATTGTGAAAATATTTTGAAGCTCAGAGAAATGCAAATTTTTTACAGTGTATTGATAATATTTTTGATATTTTGAATAGTAGGTCGTATGTTGCTGGGTGGAAAACGGCATTTTGTTTAGTAAATATAAAAAGAAAAATTTCTTATTTTTCCAAATATAAAACTGAAGTTTTCAAATGGCAAGCTGATTGTAACTTCTCAAAAAGATTGGGTTTTTTGGTTTAATATTGACATGGATAGTGTATTAAATATTTTTTTCCGAATTAATAATTAAACAAATTTATACCTCTTTACAAAATTAGTCAGTATCATATACAAACTTTTTTCTTTAATTCTTTGCGAGAAAAGGGTACAATGATAATCTAAATGTTGTTTATTGTATATCAGTTTACAAACAATTGTTAATTCGTGCAGAACTTTGTCAAAGTAGTGCAGGAAATTGCATACCATTAGAAGAAATATCAATACTTAGGTAGATCTATTTTGTTTTAATAACCAAATATTGAACCGTTTTCAAATTTATAAGGACCCAAAAACTTTTCTGTTCTATTTTATCAATAAAGATATTCAATTAAAGTTTAGATCAAAATGAAAATATTTATACATTAATATTCACTCATATAAGCGAATATTAACGTATTAAGACACATCCCTCAATATTAGATTCCGCCTTTCGAATATTGTTTTCCTGTAGTTATGTGTCAATTGCTACTAGTAATTTTAAATCAGTGATTATTGCACAGATCTGGATTTTCGAATATCGAGGTGTATTCCTATATTATTATTCGCCAAATATTCATTATTGGACAGAATGCAAAACTAATATACAGTTGGGAAGAACTTACTTAAACTATTACAACTTTTATTTAAAAAGTTTTTGATATCACTTATTACAAAAAAGATGTGCGTCCTAAAGTCGATTTCAATCTACATGCCTACGACACAGTTTCTCCTTCCAACGGCATTTCAATTTGATAAATGTTCCCTTGAGAGATGGTACTTTGATCCTATATCTTAGTGTATCCATTAACGAAAATCTCGCTGGCCATTTAATTAATATTAATTTTTGTTCGTGTGTCATACGTATCTACGACATCCAAACTAGACACATAGGTAGAAGTTTAATGGGCTATTTAAAAATAATTTTTCTCCAGCGTAGTTTCCCCTAGTATCATAATACCATAGATATCATAGATTGAAATGAAAATGTAAATAATAGTTATTTATTTTATTTGCTATGCCATAAACAACAAACGACACGAAAAGGGATATTTTATTTTAATTAATTAATAAATTTTCTTTGCGATAAATTTTTCATTTCTTAGAATTTCGTGTTATGCACAAATTCGAAAATTTATTTTTATGAATTTCATAAATCCTTTACTTATGAAATTCATAAAAATAAACCTTGATTTATGTATATTTTAGCAATTTTCTTTTTCATTGGTTTCAGTTCATTATACAAAATTTTCATTATCGCAGTATTCACACTTTATGTTTTAAGTCTTTAAATCATATCTCATAGCTTTGCTAGGACGAAATAAATTACTTTCATAATTTTCTCGATTATTTTTTGCAATTCCATAGAAAAAAAATTCAATTGTTAGATACATTTTACATACATAGATACTTTTATTAATATTTTACTACTTTAGTACTACTTAACAAAACTCGGTTATAAAATGCCATCATGTATACATAATACAAGATAGTATTATTTACTACTAGATGAATATAATTCACGTACTGTAATTTGAATAAAACAACTTAATATTATATAATCTAGTGCACCTAATTTCGGGACAATAACCCACACTAATTATTTCCTCAATACATAACAAACTGAAGGTTTTATAAACGTTGGGTCGTAATATTATATAATAACACTCGTTGTTCACAGTAATAGTATTATAATAATAGTCACATAACTAATCTCATTTTCTTTCTTCTATGCCATCATGTCAAAGAACTGCGTTTTTCATGGGATTTCCTTTCAGTTACGGTTGGTATACTTAATTTTTTCCTAAACGCTATAGGACGTTCTATTTACACATTTTTTCTTCCTCGTAACACTTCTTAAAATATTTTCACATCAGGTAATAATGCAAAATACCAAGCTATCCAGCTTGGTATTTTGCATTATTAACTTTTATATGAAAAACTTTGTTAAGGATAAAAAGAAGGAATGAGGAAGGGTGAGGATTCAGGAATTCTATTGTCCCTTTCCAGAACTCGTCATCAGACCCTGACCTTATAGATGATGAAGTTATTTTGCAAAGTAACAATTATCAGTAGCAAATATTTTGAATTACGTTTGATTTATTAACATTCGTTAATGAGTTACATTGTTCCTCTCCAGAACTCACCACTAGACCCTCACCTAGTCGATGGCGTAATTATATTGCAAAGTAACAACTACCAATAGCAAATATCTTGAATTACGGTTGAGTTACTTCCATCTGTTAAAGAATTTATTGTTTATCCACAGAGCTCATCATCAGACCCTGACCTGGTCGATGGGTTATTTTGCAAAGTAACAACTAGAAAGTAACTGTAGAAAATGTCTTGAATAACAGTTGATTTACTACCATCGATTAAGTCGAATCGAATTAAGTTACTTTCAAATAAAATTATCAGCAGGTTTAAAACTAAATAAAATATAATAGAATAAATGCACGTATATGTGTTTATATAACACATATACAAAAATCTGAGTTATTCTCAAATCGCGCCTAAAGAAGTTTCATTTCAAAAAGTGTTTACAGATTTATTTACAAAAATATGCAAGATCTTCTTACTGACGAGATAAAAATACTTCACTTACATAATTTCTCATTTTTACTTTTTTTTCATTTATATGTTTTTGACGATTTAATATTTTTTATGACGATTCAGAATTTATATATTTGTGGTGAGTTATTCAGTTTTACCAGGGTATATAATTTTGATTATCCCCGAGCATAGTAAATATAGTGAAATATTATTAACTTTATAAATTATCCTATACCCTGAATGCCATTATATTGAATTTTTGGTTTTTGCAATAAAACTAATTATTATTAATTCTATTTTATTTATTTCTAAAATATCCTATATTGTCTATTTGATTATTTGTAACTATGAAGCGAAAAAATCTCAACGTTTCCACTAAAATTGATCTCGATATTTAAATTATAATAAAACGTAATATTTTAACAAAATCAAAATTAGGCGCAAGTGTTTACGAACTAAAGTTTATGAACATAAAGAATGTTAGGACCAAAATTGTTTTGCTAATTTCTAAATATCTATTTAAGTATACAGGGAAGAAAACTCTATAGGACACTTAACACTCATTATTATAAATGAAACAACAGGGTATACTTATTTAAATTTCTATAAATGAATAGCTAAAAACGATATTCTCACAATTGTGTTACGTCTATGTGTCCGTTTGTCGATCAGTATGTCACAGCATTACATCGTAAGTAATTTTTTGCAGAACATATAGATTAATTACACTAAACGAAAAAGACAGGAAGTACAGTTTTTGTCTTTTATGAATCTCACTTTTCATCGAAATTGGAGATGAAAAATTGTTTTTCTCTGACGCCATCGAGTGGTGTGTCATAGCAAAGGTCTCCTAAATGCAATCGAAAATATCATATGCATTTAATAGGATTTCGTCTTCAAAACAATAAAAAAGGAACCCTCTCAGAATCACATGGCTGTCCGTCCGCCTATGTGTCAAAGCACTTTTCTCTGAAATGGTTCGAGACATCAAGTTGAAATTATCATTGTAAACGGAAGTCCTCATTACTATAAAAACACTCATTAAAAAGATACGGTCCTTGAAAGCTTATTTTAATTCATATACATCAATCATCCAAATTTATAGGTCGACTTACAATCTAGAAAGTCAGCATAATGGTATGTCTTATAGCATAAATAGTTTCTAATTCTATGTGGAATTATACATTTTTTATAATTAGTTTTGTTTTTTATAAGCGAAAGACAGTAAGCAATATATATTTACGTTACTAAACACTACAATTATTTTTTTTTGGATAAATTACATTAACAAATTAGTTGTATCAAGTGATATTCCTTACCTTAGTGAAAAATATATTAAACAATATATTTTCGCAGTTAAAAATGCCATATAAATATATATATATATATATATATATATATATATATATATATATATATATGTATATGTATATATGTGTGTGTAATAGTTTAATAAAATTATTATGTAACTTGATTGTTTAAACTTTTCTGTAAAAAAACTTTAAACAATCAAGCTACTAGTCTAAATGCATATGGAAATCTCGTAGTGTGAATTCTACTCATACTTAGTAGGTCTATTCCCTTGTAATACTTTCTCTCATACTGTGTAGTATTAGGAATATATAGTATGTTTCGATAATTTGAGTACGGACCTTTTGCAATACTGTGTATATTTTAGAATAGTAAGAATTGTTTTTAAATATATTAAATCATTTTAGTAAATTATTGTATTAAGACTTTTTATTCGGTAATAAACATTTTAGTGAGTTTACTTTTCTAATTTTCTATATATATATATATATATATATATATATATATATATATATATATATATATATATATATATATATATATATAGTTAAATAAAATAGAATTAAGAATAAAGTGAATAGTAAATTATAAAAATAAAGCGAATATTTGTCACAAAAATGATTAATTATTGCAAATTCATAAAATTTATAGCTACGAAAAATATTGAATATATTTGGCGTTAATTTTATAGAAATTCATTATTCACAATTACATGAAACTACGTGATGTAGTATTATTTCTGCTTTCTTTACGTTCTTTACCACGACCTAGGTTTCGTTCTATTACAACATCTTCAGGTGAGATATTAGCAAAGATATCTCTTTTTGCTAATCTTTGCTAATATCCCACCTGAAGATGTTGTAATACAACGAAACCTAGGTCGTGGTAAAGAAATTAAAGAAAGGAGAAATAATACTACATCACGTAGTTTCATTTAATTGTGAGCTACGAAAAAGTTATTTTGTTACACTACCAATGTAATTTAATATAATTGAACTTCTTATTATAGCTTTAACTAAAGAAATCACTAATATAAATAACATTAACTGGGCCTTTACCCGTAGCTTCTCCGTTGTCAGTATAGGTTCTACTTGATAAGTGGTGATTTTGGTTTTTTAAGTATTTCACACCATCTCAATTAACATATTCATATAGTCTATATATGGGATTAGTACATACATCATTTGTATATAATAGATTTGTATCTTGCTTTACTTGTATTGAAATTTACAGGATAAATCAGTATCAAATAGTAAAAAGTTACAAGGGAGGTAATAAAAATAAACTGTTTTGCAGTAACACTTTATTAAGAAGGAGAAAATTACATTATATTATCTAGTCATAGCCTAAATCTGGCTATATATGTTAAAAAAATTACGTGGAGTATTGAAAAAATTGAAATCACCAAGCGTCAGGTGAAATCTACATTAACAAGCTACAAATAATATTTAATGCTATTTATACTATTGTTGCTATAATACTTCTTTGTAAGAAGTTTTGCTAAAATTGAAGAATACAAAGGTAAGAACAACTATATTTTATTGAAGTTGAAGTAGATGTATTTATTAATCTTGTGAGTTTACAATAACGAATGGTTTTAGTTATAAACGTCAGTTATAACTAAAACCATTTAGAAGACAAACAATTTAACTGACGTATATATGTATCTGTCTTATATTCATAATGGTTTGATTTAGTTTCATTCGATAGTATTTAAAAGCCCAAAATTGGCGGTTTCTTTTCAGTATTATTATAATTTCGCTGGACACCTTATAGGTATAGGACTGTGCAAAAAACATAAAGGTCACTTGACAACGTTCATAGGGCCAATAAAAACTTTTGGATACACGTTTATCAACATCGGTGGGGTATTTTTGTTCTTAAAGCATTGCTAAAATACGATTTTCAGCCATTCATTTGCTAAATATGAAAAAGTAGGAGTAAAATAAAGAAACTTCTTAAAGCCGGACATATTAATAATGTGACAGAATTTGATTTCAGATAGAAATTGTAGATTTTTAGCCACAGTTCTTAATATCACCAAAAAACACCTTGTTGAAATGAAACGCTTAAACGAAATCATTATAGATTATGAAAATTGCAAAGAAAACGTTAATTATTTAAAACTGTACGAAATAAGTTTTACTTTGTAAGAAAATAATAATATTTATTTACATATATAGACTTGGATACACGTAATTTGTATGGACACGACAAAAAAGGATAAATGTCAAGAGGTTATATTACGAGCAAATATGAGATTTGATTTTTAAAAACTAAACTCAGTATGTTTTTTATGAAAAGGCAAATTGTTTTTGTAAAGATACTATACCATATTTAGACATTATAAACAGTTTTCATTAAATAAGATATGCACGCTATGGGGACTTCACACGGAACAATGACTTTACTGTTACAGAGTTTTCATTTATTCAGGACCAGTGGACGCTGAGAGGCGTGACCGTGATTGGTTATATTTCTCGCGTGCTCGCAATTCCCCCTCCCCCGACATGATTTGTTATATTTCTCGAGTGCTCGCAATTTTTCCCCAATTAAAAAAGGCCTATATAAATTATCCATGTAAGGGTTTTATAGAAGTTACAGTTTCTCTTTTTTCATTTCATTGCTTAGGTTTCTTTGTATTTTTGATATTGATTAGACTCTTAAAACCAATGTACTTATTACCTTAAACAAACTGTCTTTCATTTCGTAACTGAAACGTTAATCTAACAATTACAGCGTCATTACATCAATTAGGTTTGTTTTCACTATAATACCAGAACGCTGATTGAGTAGAATTGTGAGAAAACACAATTTCTCTAAGAGCGTCTAGAGAAATTATAATAACACTGAAACTTATTTGCAATTTCATAAGAAATGTTTTCAATTGACACAATTTTTTTTGTAGTTTCATTCCAGTTATTGCAATAAAAAGTTTTGACAATATTACTATCACATAAATATTACATGTTCATGTATCAAAACGATATTCGGCCGTTTATCACGCGTATCACGTAAAAAGCAATTGGATGGATTTTAACGAAACTGAAGTATGCCTTAGAGGCTTGGTCAATATTTGCATTAAAAATAAAGGTTATTAATTAAATTTAGTGCTTTTTAATTATTAGATTACTATTTAATTAATTGACAGCGACATCTGTTTGATTTATAAGTAACAATCCTATATGTGTGGTTTCGTTATCTTCCACGAGATGGCGGCATTTATTTTACTTTTATAATTTTTTTATAAATTAGTAACACTTTTATGTCTATATAGGAGTGTAGCTACAGTATTATCAATATTAATTAAACTCGATAAAAGCTTTGAAGATCTAGAAATGCGTAATAAAACATAACGTTTCCCGCGCGAAGAGTAGGCGAAATGTTTAATTCAAAATATGGAGGGTCAAATGTAAAATATTAATATTCTTATTCCACTCTTTCTTGTACTAAATTAGAAAAAATAATAATGCTTTTCATTATCGTTTACTTTATAATTTTTTTTTAAACATTTTGAATCAAAGTACAAACAAAAAAAAAAACAAAAAAAAAATTTAATTTTGAGGTCAATTAAAATTAAAAAGGTAAAAAATAGTAAAATAATTTTTTATTATACTTTACAGTTTTATATAAAATAATAAAGATATTTTCAGATCTTAAATGATAACGCAAACGGAGGTTTCAGTTCTAAGTAGTGCAAGATCCATCAAAACATTGATTTCTTACAAACGGTCTGCAAACGGTTATTTCTTACAAATGAAGTAGCGGCCAAGCAACTACGCTGTCGCACCATGTAGCAGCTACCGCGCTGTAGCCAGCGCACCGCGCGCTGGGAGAAAGTGATATAGGAGATAGCGCTGCTTTTGTTATCGTGTGATGATGATTAAACTATTCCACCAACAATCTTGAAGTGACCTGTCGTCTTTTGCTGGCCAGTTAAAATAATGGAAATATGCGAATGATTGCTTAAATTTATCATATGATCATAGAATTCTGATAATAAAATAATTCATCTGTAAGACTACTCATAAATCCGATGCCGAATCATGTTTCAAATTATTCATTAATTTATATTTGTTCCAATGTTTATATAAAATAACAAAAAAAAAGATTATTTTTGCACTAAAAGATCATTGAAATAAATAGCAATTTGGTGGACTTATAGTATTGTTGAGACAGAACGCTGAATTTCCGACGCCTTTCGGCCTTCTACTCCACCCGCACAATCGTATACTGGAGGTAGGGAGAAGAGTAGTGGGGAAAGGGGGTTATTATATATTTTGGGCCTACAGTACTCGACGATTGATAGGTATTTGTAAGTGATACATAGATATTTCCTTAGGGGAAATTGTGACAAAATATGGAAGTAACTCATATAATTTTATATATTTTTAATTAAAGTTTTGAACGACCATTAAAACAGGGATTATAATTTTTCCGCACAACTGTGTGTTTGGGTATATGTTCATTTTTATACAATTTTAAATGCTTAATAGTAGTGTTTACTGTCATAAAAGAGAACAGTTCATATTTTTACACGGACAGAAATTTTCGGTTCAATTTGGTGTAGATTAATCATCTACGTGAGACTAAAGATCCATAAGAGGCAAGGTATAAATAAGAAGAATACAAGTATTTTGGCGCATTAATTGGCAATGGAACTCGTTATATGGCCCCGTTACCATTTCCCTTAGCTGATGTCACCATAAATGGCATTTTAAGCTTTTAGTTTCAGCCCGGAACATTACCCGTTGCATGATTTTAGGAGAGTAAGATTATTTTCTAGGTTACTTCAGAAATATAAGATTTTATTTCTATAGTTCTCTATAGTTTTGACGTTTGCGGTTCACCTGAAAATCGGCTGTGTAAGGAAAATTGTTGAAGACTTTCGACGCACAGAAACGAATAATTTAAATTTTTCGAGAAAACGTATTAGCCGCCAATAAAATGGCTGGAATCCCACCGGCATTGGAACAATTTTCTCTTTTAAAAATATTATTTACATCCTAAAATAATGTTTTTAATATTAAATAAATAAAGTTAGAAAACTTTTTTTCATGAGCACTCGTTTATCGTTCTTGCTGCTAAGTTATAGAGAAAAAAAAACTCAATTCCCATATCTGACGTTCACCGTCCATTCAAATATTCCAAATCGTCTGCAAAAGTCATATCTACTTTCCACGTTCCATTTTATTTCTTATCGCTCTCCATTAATATTTCCACTTTATTTTCCTGCCTCTCAATCCTGGCCCAGCAACATTAGGCTATTTTTATCTTTTTTTTCCTTATCTCAATAATGTATTTATCACATTTTGTTTGCATTATTTTTTACTATTTGCTCTATAATTGTATAAAGGCATAGTAATTTTGGTTTACTAGAAGATATTGCTCCAGTAGCAATAAGTTCACCAAAGTCTATATTAAACTAAAAAAGTATAAGCTGCATATAAAAAATGTCATTTCGAAGCATATGTACAGTTTCGAATTGCATATAGGTGAAAATCACAGCACTGTCGGATATAATTTTGTATTTTATATTTTTTTATTCAGTGGCATGAACAGTATTTCGGTAATACACTAGTTATTAGTAGTATTCAAAACGAAACTTAGGAAATAGTTAATCTAAAAATTGTATTACTTTTGATACCACAAAGTCTATGTTTACAATAAATATCAATATTTTACATGAATTCGATCAATTTTATTATTTTGAATAAATATTAAATACGTTTAATAAATTATAATAAATTAAATGTTTAGTTTATTGACTAGAAACTACTTTTACTATTTTTTATCACTGGATTAAATAGCAATATGTAAAATTGCAAGCAGTTTCATAAAAAGTCGTTCCCTTTTTTTAAACGAATAATAAAATGTTTAGGCTCAGGTGTGGCTTTCTTTTTTACTACCAACATCCGTTTTGTTCGATCAGATTCATCATCTGAACGAGAATTTGATGAGGAAACTGTAGAGCTTCTCGGCTGTAATGAAATGTACTTGTCACCGGCAGAATCTGGGTATGAGTTACGATCCAAAGTTTGGGAAGATTTATGGTACGGGGGAAAACTCAAACCTTGAAAATGATGTGACATTGGAAGGATAATTGGAGTGGACATTGGAATGATTAAGGTATGGGGAATTCGGTGAGATGCCAATGGTGCATTTGGATAGTTTTTCAAATCGTAATATGATGACATTGCTGGATGGTTATGAATATGTGGATGCACATATTTATGCGAGGAAGGTGCAGATGAAGTTGTATATTCTTGATCATAATTTTTATAACCTTGATCATAGTTTCTGTATTGCGAGGCAGGTGTAGATGAAGTTGTATATTCTGGACCATAGTTTCTGTATTCTGCGTAATCTGGTTCAGCATAATATTTGGAATCGTGGTTTTGGTAATAATGTTTTTGATCTCCCGCTAGTTTAAAACGGGGGTTCTGCTTATATAGATTTTCCGTTGGATAATATTTTCTAGAATCCTTGATGACTTTTGGAACTTGTTTAAGTTTGGCGTAATATGGGTTGGCGTTCTGCGTCGATAAATTGGGGTCATCGATCTCATGGCCGACGGTGTAGCTTGTTTGAACGTATAAGCGTGCCGCTCTGTTGTATTCTTTACTACGGTCCCGTTGTCCATATTCAGCATTGTCTGCATCGTAACTACTCGCTCCCTGATACAGTTTGTCATTATCTTCGTAATCGATTTCATGTTCATAACGAAGCTCGCCAGGTCGGTGGTATTCGTGGTCGGAATAATAATTATTGCCTCCTCGGGAGTAGGCGTTTTCCATAGGAGAGGCGTATCGATGTCTCGATACGCTACTATCCATGTAAGAATTAGACGGATCATAATTAGGGGTATAGTTAATACCAACGTCGTGGCTTCCGTCAATTAGCGAAACGTTACATTGAATAACTTGATGCAACGCCAAATGGAGAATGCACATCAACGTAATCTGGAATAAAAAAAATCAAGATTTATAAAAAATAACTTGAGGAAATATATTTATAAATTCAATCTTGATACACGCCCTCAAGATTGGATCTGGAACAAGAGCGCAATTAATACAAAGCGCCTGATATAGGCAATCGCATAAATGAACATATATATTAGGCCTAACGCTTTAGAGTTAGGCGATATGTATATATATATATATATATATATATATATATATATATGTATATTCATATATATATATTCATATATATATATATATATATATATATATATATATATATATATATATATATATATGTAAAACAGAGTCGTGTTAGTTACACCGTTTATAACTCAGGAACGGCTGGATCAATTTTTTTGATTGATTTGATTGTATTTTTGGATTTGTCTTCATCGGGAATAGGATAATAAGTATTAAAACATTGGAAAAATTGACGAAAAAAAAATTTATGAAGAAAATCCTTTTTTCCATACATTTTGTATTTGTGGATGATATATCGACAACGGATTGACTGATTTTTTTTTTCATTGAAAATTTATATGATTATTATATATTTATTGAATATTTTTTTATCTCGGCTTCGAAAAGTTTCCTCGCGCATTGGAAAAGAAAAAAAAATCACATTTAATTTAATTGTGTATAAAATGTAATATGTGATAAATGACAGAAAAAAAAGAAAAAAGTCGTAATATTCATAAGGTCATAAATGACAGACCCGAACAAATATGATAATTAGTTTTTATTAATTCTTATTCAGTTTTAGACCGTTATTTCACTTGAATTTGATTAAATTAATTGTCTTTAAACGATTTTTTCTGAAATTCATTAGCGAAGAGTGATTTCAAATAGTTGAGTTAAGTTTTATGGAGATGTTCACTTTGTGAGGTTATGATATTTGTGATTGTGCGGGCATCGATAATTGCTTCATTATGTAATTTACGTGACTATTTTTTGTGTGATTAATTTTAAAGTGTTATTTATAATGCTGAGAGTCTAATCTTTCACAACGAAACAAAAATGCAATTCGACTTAGGAATATTGCGAATCAATCCACTGCAGATGAACAAGAAATTGCACGAGAAGAGCGCCACGTAAGTATAGCCCAACTCAAGAACAAGACAAACAGCTCAGTTGGCAACGAAAAATCGTCGAGCTTATCGCACAGATCAACAACGTAAAAATCTTTGACGCGCAAGAAGAAATGCTTCAAGCCTTGATTTGAATCGAGTAGCATTTCAATACGATTGCATAATTTACTACAGCTCGCATCCTTTCGTTCCAATTGGCCCAATGGATATTGTGTGCGACCATTGCGGTGCATTGAATTAGTTCGCTGGAGAAATGCCTAGATTGTGTTCTCTCAGTGGATTCATTACCTCGCACCGAAACACCAGAATCACGACATTTTCTATCGAACGTTCAAAGATACAGGGGATGTTTCCAAATGACTTCATTTGGAGCAGACATTATCGAAGAACGCGGATTCAATCTGACATTCAAGGTAATTTCTGCTAGAGTGATCATAATTTAATAAAACTAACTTCCCCTTCGACTTTATAGATCCAAGGCCAATTTCGCAATCGTATTGGATTATTGCAACCGCTTGAAGATGCACAGCATAAATTTATCTAAATTTACTTCATGGGCAGCATGGAGGAACAACTTGATCGGTGTCAAAAGATCGAATCGGCAATAAAAAGAGAATTTTGTTCAAGATTTACAGCTACTTCATGAATATCATACATGGGTTCGGTTGTTCATAACTGCGTTGGAGCGCATGCCAAGTGATGACTACGAAGTCGTGATTTTAATGTATTTTTAATTTAATTAAAATAGTTTTCATTTTGATTTGTACATTTATTGAACTTAATTCATTTTGAATATTCATTTTAACTTAATAAAAAACTGAATTTAATTCAGCTAATAAGTTAAAACATTTATTGACTCTGAGGCGGTACGAAGTTCGCCGGGTCAGCTAGTATATATATATATATATATATATATATATATATATATATTACAAAAGTAAGTGTATAATGTGCGTGCCCCTAAAACTCAGAAGCGAGTCCCGGTACGATCAAGGGAGTTATATAGTGTGGTAGCCCTCTATCCCCATCCATGAAGAAGATTCCCGTTTTTACCTGAAGGGCGCGTTTATGGGCTGGAGCTTCGCCTTCTAGAAATATCTAGAACATTCGAGAGTATTCAAGAGTATTCCACAACATTCCAGAACATCCCAGAACAGTCTGGAATAATGTAGAATGTTTGGAAATAGTCTGAATCGTTCGGGAACATCCCGAAACATCCTAGATCATTGTGTAACATTCCAGATCACTCTCGAATGTTGTGGAATGTTCTACAACATTGTGGACTATTTGAAGCTTTTTTGTATGGGTGGGACTACGCATTGATAGGAGTATATAAAACAAGATTCGTCGTAGGTTCAAACTTCAGTTTCTTATCATTGAAGTGCAGTGAGTGAATAAAAACAAACATTGAAGTGTAATACACGTGATACAGTGAATGAACATAAATCGAAAATGAAGTGTGAAAAATGTACTTAGTGTATTTTTTAATAAACAGTTGATTTGATTTATATTTTGGACAATGCCCAAACGTAAAAGAGGAAAAGATCTTGCCAGTTCTGAAGCAAAACGTCGGAAACAAAAAGAAAAGCGAAAAAACGAAACAGTCTATGAGCGCGAAGCACGTTTACGTTCCTAACGAACGATAATGAACACCGTGAGAAGCAGAGGAACCGAAGAACAACGAAATGAACGATGTGAAGAATCAAGAATTGTGACACAACCTTATAATAAAAGACTACAAACGCAAGCCACTCATGAAAATATTACCCTACAAGAAGCGCGGACGAGGACAAGTAAACAGTACAACCTAACAAATGAAGTATTCCACTACGACCCAACGAAAGAACATAACAAACACAAACATGTCGTAATCGGGAAAAATGGATAGCATCTGTAAATTTTGCAACGCGAAAAAATTCAGTAGAGCAGACCACAATTCGATTACCACCACTGTATCCCTGCAGGAATTTCTACATTACATGACCAGGAAAACTTCAGAATGAAAACACTTTCTCAAAAATATAAAAGCGTAGAACGCCAGCATCCAAATGATTCATTTCGGTGTCACGTCGATCGACACTAAAAGAGATGAAATAGATTATGTTTTTTTTTCATCCAAGGACAAATCTATTACAAATCTATTACTACCGCTACCTGATGAAGACTATAAATTTCTGCAAGTATATTTCATCGGAAAGGAAGAAATATAATTGATCAACGATACACAAACATCAGTGGATTGAGACGAGAAATAATCCAATATGTACAGAGGATCTTACACAAACACAATCAACTTATTCACATATTCAAAATAGCACTAGACCGAATGATTTCTAATGACTATAAAGTCAAGACAAGACAAGAGACCATTTTAAGAGCACGAATGTCGGTTTAATGTACATCAGATAGACGAAGTCACCATCGTAATTGTGGCCAATGAAAACATAAGCCGTGACATAATTGTACAATGAAGAAAAGAAGTACTACAACGCATTGCAAAGACACAATGTTCATATGACGCCCTCCAGTATCCATTAATATTTCTGGGCGGAGATGATGGATATAATTTTAATGTTAAATAAATCCTACCTAAAACAGGAGTAGAAACAAACAAAAAAGTCACCTGCAAGGGGTTCTACGCTTACCGTTTAATGATCAGAGACAGTAAAACATACAATCACATTATTAACACTTGCTGTTTATTCAAACAATTCCTGGTAGATACTTATGCGAAAATAAAGGTGGAACAGATGCTTTCATAAATGATACGAAAACATTGATGAGTTTGGAACAATGGTAATCTCATCTCATCTCTCTTAACCTCATCTCATAGGAAGTCCAAGACACATGCACGAATACACTCAAGATGCCATGACCTACGTAAGAAAATATGGACGACATGACCTTTTCATAACATTCACATCCAACTCATCCTGGCCAGAAATCAAAGAACACCTAAGATACGGACAAGCCCCCATGGATCGACATTACATAATAACCCAAATTTTTCGACAAAAACAAATGAGATTTATGGAAGTCATCGTTGACACCACATCGTTGGAACCATTGGATGTTAGATGTACATAATCGAATGGCAAAAACGAAGACTGCCTCACTCACACAATCTCATAGGCTACACGACAGAATTCATTATACGGATATCGACAAAATCCTCCAGGCTGAATTTCCTGATCCACAAGGAGATCCGGAGCTGTACAATATATTTGTGAAAAACATGATTTACGGACCATACGGGCTATTAAACCCCAATTCGCCATGTATAAGTGATGGAAAATAAACAAAAAAACACCCAAACCATACTTGGATGACGCACAAACTGGAGATGAGGGCTATCCCAAATACAGAAGACGATCACATAGAAAAGGTGGCTTCACAGCAAAAATACGAATACGAAAAATACGTTCCAAGCACACAGAAACGTAATACTGTAATTCATTGAAATCTATTAAATATGTTTGTATGTGAGGCAGTGACATGGCAGTATTTCAAATAGCCAAAGATAGTGAACAAGAAAATAGAAACGACGAGATCCACATCTACCAAATGGGAAGATACATCAACAGTAACGAAGCAGCGTGGCGGATTTTTTAATTCCCCATACACGAACCCGAACCAACTGTGCAACATCTAATAGTACATTAGGATTTTGGACGGAGATTTTACTTTACAGAAGACACCGCAAGAAAAATTGCAATTACCTAAGAACACAACATTAACTTTTTTCCAACTGTGCCAAACGGATCCATTCACGAAAACATTACTATAAATCAACATCCCTACCTATTATATGTGGAACATAACAAGACAAATCTTTCATCATGAAAACTAACGCACTAGGCCGAGTATATACCGTACATCCGAACAATGCCGAATGTTTCTATCTCCGGATGTTGCCACACGAAATAAGGGGACCAACAAGTTTCACGGATTTCAAGACTATCGACGGCATGCTAAACGTACAAAATGCTAGACGTACAGAAGCATGCCAATGCTTAGGACTACGGAAAAATGATAACCACCGGGAATTGACACTACAAGTAGCCTCACTCAGTCTTAGCTGAACAAATCAGAGACTTATTCGCCATAATACTAACAACATGTAACCCATTGAATTCAAAACAGCTATGGGACTCCTTCAAAGAGAGTATGAGTATACATCCTCAATGAAATGCTCATTCGCCTAGAAGATAAATGTTTAGCAATCAAAAACTAGTACGACTTGGGATACTAGCATCGCGATATGATGCTTTTGATATGCTAAACTTCGAAATTACAAAGGAAAAAAGCTACTACATCAACGATCTTTTACAATGCATTGCTCACAACAAACCACTCCTCAATGACAATAAAAAAAAAATTACGACGTTATCATGGACCGGATCAACAAAAACACATGCGGATTTATTTACTTCGACGCTCCAGGCGGCAACGGGAAAACGTTTCTAACAAATATATTGCTGGAAAAATAAGTGTTATACAACATGTCGCACTTGCACTGCAACGGAAAAGGTACGTAGGCCAACAATCCGCACGGAATACGTTCACCTTGCAGGTATTTTGGTAAAACTGAGGCTTTAGGCGGAATAAAGTCACCCTCCACGGTTAGAAATTTTATGTACTTGTTACTTATTTTCAAATTAATTTCCACACAGAATTTCATCAAGAGGGGTATTTTAGCGTTTAAAGTCAATTTACGATATTTTAGGGTATATGATGAACTTGAGATAAGTTTTTCGTGATTGTATGAATAACTCCAATTCAATAATTTTATTCCACGATTCAATGTAACAATATGGTTATACTTAATTATGGATATGGGCCAGTATAAAATTTTGCATATCGTGCAACTCAGTACCGGAACTTGACCCTTCGTTGAAAATATTTGAAAAGGGCTGTCGTCTGTATTTTTCCACGTATAAAACAATTCGACATTGAATTAGTTTTCAATCGCTACATGCAAATCTGTTATAAAATTATCGGTTCCAGTGTCCCAAATTTTAACTCCTTTTCTGATAGGGTTAGATACGGTCTCTCTACGTCAACTTTAATCTTCCTTTTTATAAGTGTGGCGGCAATCATCCGGCATTGCCGCCACACTTATGGAAGGAGAATGAACTGCCCATTCCGCCCTACAACTACCGTTAAATACAGCCGAAGAACAATTCCCAGTATGTAAAATCTCAAGAGCATCTGGACGGGGCGAACTTCTAAAATAAGCTAAAATTATCTTCCGCACAATGGGAAAAAAAAATCACTCAAATCCATGGACAGAACATTACAAAACTTGCGAGGAAACTTTGAAGTGGTGGAAGGAGCTCTACTCGTACTCTCAGGAGATTTTGACATACACTTCCAGTTATCGCCAAGTCAACTCCAGCAGATGAAATGAATGCATGCTTGAAAAATCACATCTCTGGCCATACATACAAATACTGTGACTAACAAAAACTATGAGAGTTGAACTATCAAAAGACGATACAACAGCACATTTTGCTCAAAAACTTTTACCGATTGGCGAAGGCACATATCCTACTGATCAGACGACCGGCCACATTGAACTCAACATTAATTTCGGCAACATAGCCATTACTGAGAAAGAACTCATCGACTAAATTTATTCAAATATTGTTCACATCTATATCAATCCGGAGTGGATATTTCGGAGGGAAATTTTGGCAACTAAAAATAATATTGTCAAAGATATCAACTTTAATATTCAAAAGAAAATTCCTGGTGAAGAGAGAATATTGAAGAAAGTGTCAAATTCTCTACAAAATTCTTAAACTTTTTGCAAGTACCAGGAATGCCATTACACTGCCTTTGACTGACAATTGGATCTCTGATCATACTACTCAGAACTCTCAACTCTCCAAAACTAAGTAATGGAACAAGGACTATCTTCAAACAGCTATGGAATAACATCATTGACCCCGAATTTACTACTGGAAAGGACAAAGAACACACAGTATTTATCCCCAGGACACCACTGGTATCAACTGAACTAAATCCAATTTAAAAGACTATAACTTCCAATCAAATTAGCTTATAGTTTTACAATTAACAAAGCGCAAGGACAAATTTTAAAACATTGCGGCATCAACCTCAAAGAATCCTACTTTTCTCACGGTCACCGTAGCTCGCTTTTGAGCAGGAAATTCGAAAGCTATGGATATATATATAAATATATATATATATATATATATATATATATATATATATATATACATATATACACACATATATATATATATATATATATATATATATATATATATATATATATATATATATATATACAGGTTGTCCAGTGGCAGATTTCAATGTTTGAAAAATTGTAAAAAAAAACTACACCTCTAATGCAAAGTAGGTTTATTTTAACTTTATAATAACAAATGCGGATTTCATTTTTTAAAAACCACGTTTTCCAAATGGCGGCCATCGAGTCTGACACACTCTTCGAGTCTAGCACGCATGTTTTCAAAAACGCGTTTGCAGAGCGACTGGGATATCCTACTGACTTCGGCTCGAATATTTTCTTTAAGTTGTGTCACAGTGTTCGGATTTGTAAACAACGGATTTGTAAACAACGGATTTTGAGTATCCCCATAAGAAAAAGTCACATGGGCTTAAATTGGGTGACCTAGGTGGCCACGGTACGGTACCGTTTCGGGATATGTTTTTTTTTTGGAAATAACTGCCGCACTGCATTCATGGACACATTAGCAGTGTGATCTGTGGGCCCGTCCTGCTGGAACCATGTGTTTTGGTTGAAAGATGGACTATTCTGTAGTTCTACTCTGAAAAAGTCATTTAACATCTGGGCATATCTCTCCGAATTCACAGTTACAGTTTGGCCACGTTGATTTTCAAAGAAATAAGGCCCTATGATTGCAGATGCAGACATGGCACACCAGACTGTTACTTTAGGCTTATGTAAAGGCTCTTGATGCATTTGTCTTGGGTTGTGGACATCTCAGTAACGAAAGTTCTGCTTATTCACATATCCTCCAATGTGAAAGTGAGCTTCGTCACTAAAGAATATGTTGCCCATCCGGGTAGCAATACGAAATCTCAACAACATCACCGTGTAAATCTTGAACAATTTGAATTTTATATGGATGGAACTTGAGCTTTTTTTGCATTATTATCTGTAAAGTTGATTTCGGAATTCCCAATATCGATGAACGTATGCGCAGTGATAAACGGGGATTTTCAACGACAGAAACCGTAACACGCTCGACATTTTCATCCGTGGCTACCAATGGTGTAGGTCCTGGCCTGGGCCTATTTAATGTTGATCCTGTAGCTCTGAACCTTGCTACCCATGACTGAATGAGGTTGATCGATGGTCGATCACGTAATCGACGAATACTGTAACGATTATTAAATCGACGGCGTGCTACAGACAGCGAAAATGTCACTCGAAATGTACGCCTCGATGGCAAAAGCGCAGCGCTCTCCACTCTACTGTTCCATGGCTACTAAAACATCCGCACCGCTTGCGCTTCTAACGACGCCCCCCGCGCCCCTCTTATGTGTTGCGTTCAGAAACTATGTTTGTTCAAACTTTGAAATCTGCCACCTGTATATATAATTCGGATAACAAAATGAAAAATGTTGTTTATAAACAAGTATCGTAAATAGTTAGAATATGTTTTCAATAAAAAGTTTTTACCTCTTATATTTTAAAGTCCTTTTATTCCAACTACCACATAATATTATATCAACTCCCTAAACCAAGCCGTGTAACCCAGGTAGTGTTAGATAAAATGGATGAAGAAAGCGTAACGAAATAAATACATATGTGAAAAAGAAAGTCGGGAAATATAGGGTGAAAATCCAAGAAACATATGACTGATGACGCAATTTGACAATATTAAGAAGTTGGAAACAATAGGAACAATAAAAATTGAAAAATGTATTTTTAAGGATGTATGGTAATGTTTGAAGTGAAAGAGTTATACCTAAATAAGGGGTTATGACAGATGTATATTTATGTTCTCTGTCTAGAAGACTTTGTGAAAATTTAGACGGGTAGATATCAGACTTATATTTTTTGAGGTCGAAAATAGATTGAATACAGATTATACATTACATAAATATAACCCAAAGATCAAAATGGTTTTTATACCTAAGTTTAATCGGCGGCTTCGCATGTATGAAAAATTGGAGAAATTCTCTATTTATTTCCATGATATATACTACATGTGGGCAAAATTTCGTAGATTTCCAGTAGTTGAGGCGTAAAAACAAGACAAGTAAACAAACTAGCTAACTTTCGTATTTATACTATTAATAGGTAGCAAGATAAAAAGAATTCAGTATTTATTTCCTTGATATAATCTAGAAAATTGAAGCGTGAAAATGAAACAAACAGACGAATTCACTTTAGCAATAGTATTATCAATTACACTAGTTATAAGTTACTATACTCCATACTATTCCGAAAAAAAATGTTTGTTAACAAAGCAAAATAAAAGTTTAGATATTGTAAACTTCTTTTTTATTTTAAAGTTAATAATATAATTAATCCATATTGTTATTTATTTGGAATTTGTTATTAATACATATAATTTTTTATTAACATTTTTTAAATATTTTTTTATTACAAATCGTAATAATTTATTCACAATTAGTTAAATAATTCATAAACAACAACGCCCTATCGGGAATCAAGCACTGGGCTGTTTAATCCGATGCTAACATCTTAGCTACTGCGCTACGGTACGGTATATAAGACATCGAAATATGTATAAATAATGTCGATATTATTTTCTAATGTCACATTTTTTTTATAAATATGTCAATTATTAGAAATAATAATCGAAAATATATCGTCAATTAAGAGCCTATCATTAAAAAAAAACACTGCTGTATAGTATGTACGTGATATGTATTTTACAATGCAAAATAATACTAATGCTTATTTGAACATAAAATAACACGTCCCAATGTTTTTTTTCCACTGTCTTTTCGCCAAATATTCTGTTTATGTATAAGTTTATTTATTAATATTCTGTTTCGTTTACCCGTTCTGTCTCGATTAAGCGTTACCATAGAAAGACAGTCGAATGTCGTCTGTCAAATTGAAACTTATTTATTTCAGCTATGCTTCTCAGATTCGCCATAAAGCAAATGGAATGTAGTGAATAGCATATTTGAGTAAAGATTTCGTACATTTTAAAATTTGAAATATTTTTCCAAAATGTTTAATACCCTTGAGTTTTCTGTGGTCGACAGCAAGGGTTGTCCATTTTTACCCTCTATCCTCTTCATATTAATGAAATAACGGTGTAACATTGATTTTTATTACTTAATTTAGTGATACAGTTTGTTAAGTTAACATAGTGATTGTAGTATATGGTTTAAATAGTACTATGGGTGACGTACAATGAGTTTTGTCAATAGAATGATTGAATATAAATTTGTTCCCTTATATCTTAGGTGTAAAATTGGTTTGTTTACAAGTATTCTCTTATGGAATGGAATGGAGTTCAATTAACTTTCCCGTTGTCTCCCTGGTACACACATATATATATATATATATATATATATATATATATATATATATATATACATATAAATATATATATATATATATATATATATATATATGTATATATATATATATATATATATATGTATGTGTGTGTGTGTGTGTACATGTGTATATGTGTGTTTATGTATTGTCATAAAAAATAACTAACTAACCTATTGCACCTTGTATATAGTCTACAACTTTACAAATGTTTAGAATTTATTGTAGATGGCCGTAAGATATTACTCCCATAGCATTAAAACTGCCATCTATGTACTAAGTTTTCTGAGGTAGAGTGAAACTCCGTAAATCAATACGTATATAAAAATTGTTGAATTGGTACCTGTACAAGGAAAATTTTACGAAAATAATAATTAGACTTAGTAATAATTTTGTAAAATTAAGAAATACGAACATACTATTTTTGAAATGTTTGTATAGACGTTTGTTTTTACGTCTATTTTTTCGCGCATTATGCTTGAGCTACTATAGAAATCTGTTCAAATTTTGGCTGCTGCATTTTGTATGATCTGAGGTGACATATATTCATTACGGTCGATCTTCAATAAAACATGATATAGCAATTTGAAATTTCAGTATAAACGCTTTTACTTGAAAAAAATATACAGAGTGCGTTACATGTATTTTAATCTTCTATCCCATAGTTAAATTAATCAAATTTACCGAAAGTTCTCCTAAAAGAAGCCGAGGATATAAATAATAATATAAATAAATATGATAGTGGTAAAGCATATCTCATGCGCTTGAATTTAGACATTTTAAATATATCACTTAAATATATTTAAAATGTCTAAATATATTTAAAATGTCTATATAATATAAATAAATATGATAGTGGTAAAGCATATCTCATGGGCTTCAATTTAGATATTTTAAATATATCACTTAAAAATATCTCGTTGCAGCACTTGTATATTATTAAAATTGCTGTTTTGAATTCAGTAAATACTGCGTAGAATGCAGTAATAAATCAAAATAATCTTAATCAACGGTGAGAGCTTTCCTTCAAAGTTTTCTTTCTTATATGTACGTATATTTCTTAAGAAATTAATTTCTATAATATTTTCTTTTCCAATATTTATCTTATTTGCTTCAGCTTACGCACTTTTAAATATAAATATTGGTTACAAAATTCTGCGATATGCGATAGCTTTTTGTAATTACTTCGCGAGATATTCTCTTCCTTACAGACTTTTGCATCAGGGAACGGGATTGCCTGATAACCTTATGAGCCCTGTATCACTTACTAGCCTCACTACAGTTGCAAATAGATTTATATCCTCACTTTTATTATCGTTGTACGTTGTTATTAAAGGTAATAAAACAGTGTCTTAGGTTCTCAAATTAAAAAAGGCTTAAGCCAATATTTGCCATGAATCTATAATCAGGCGAAACTGCGAAAAGTGAAAAGAGTTGAAGGTACAGCAATAATCAATCTTCGCAATGATGATGATACCACCCTTTTGGCAGATAGGTAACTCAGTAAAATGGAAGGCGTGGAGCTCTCTCTAAACAAATCAAAAAGTGAAGTCACGGTTTTAGACCGCATAGATAAAATTAAACTTTCTGGTATGCTACATCTGTAACTTCTTGCCAATTGGCAATATTATATATCTAGGTTTCTTACTAACCAAAAAAATATATTGTGCAAATCAGATCCAGACGTATAGGGACGACAAAAAATATCATTTCACAATTCAAACAGAAGTATTAGTTACTGATCACCCCAGAGTTTCCGACTTTCTTCTGTTGTTCCGAAAATTTACACTTGGGAAAAGTACCGTCCATATTTGAAATGTATTACTGGAAAAAACTGCCTCAAATCCGATAGGCGGCACATCGGAGCAGGGGTCAAACTAAACTCAATTGCATTTTTTCAACATATTAAAAAGTTAACAGTGTATATAAATATATATATATATATATATATATATATATATATATATATATATATATATATATACTAATACAGTTATATTTCTCTACAACAAATTGATAAAAATAGATTTAAGTGCGTTCGTATTAAATTTTACCTTTTTCATGTCAAAATTTAAATACAATCTGAAAAGGTACATCTAAAGTAGTAGCATCGCATAAGTTAATAATTATCTACAAATTGGAGGTTTTGAAATATTTTTGATGGAATCAGTTAACACTGAAGGTTAATTCATTCTTGCATTTAACTGATTTTATTAAAGTAAATCGCGAACGACACATATAATTGTTAATATCTTCATATTTGCGACATTAATTTTCAACTATACGAACTAAAAAAAAATTAAATTTACCTTCGCGTCCATGGTAATCCCGTCACACAACACTACAATCTATTCAAACCATCGACTCAATCTGGCGCGACCACAAAGCTGTCAAACATTTTATATTAAATCAATGAATAAATTTTGCATAATCCGAATGAGAATATCTTTATATGTAATTGACGCTACTTAATATCTCTTTCCGACCAGTGCGTTCAAAATAGCAGTTTGCAGTAAAAGTAAGCTTGTTTCACTTAACCTCGTTGTATAATCGTTAACATCAGTTATTTATAGAGACACAGCATATGCGCCACTTTTATTTCTTTTTAACATATTTTTACTATTTAATAAAATTTATTATTAATAAAAAAGTTCGATAAAACGTAATAACGTAAAACATTTTTAAACGCGATAACGCTTTTGCTTTTTCTATTTTAAAATGCGACAACCCTTTTGCTTGTTCTATTTTTAAATACGGCAACGTTTTTCCTTTTACCATTTTAAAATGCAACAATGCTTCAACTCTTACTATTTGTAATGCGACAATGCTTCAGCTTTTATTATTTTTAAATACAACGACGCTTTACTATTTTGCAGACACTATATTAAGAGTAGAAGTCAGTTCCATTTTAATTTAATTTTTTTCGTTTACATAAAAACCGGTCATTCGTCATAAAAAATAGTTTTCCTATTTTTATTGCTTGCAAGTAAATAGGGGAAGAGCAAACTGTCCAAAGTTTCGGTCGAATGTACCTTTGCTGCATTCTCAAATAATCGTTTCCACAAACCTTTAAATATTGTGTTTTTGAACATTAATGCTATGAAGCATTTATATTATCACTAAAATGTTTTTATCAAATGCAACGATATTTATTTAATAGTTGTGAAGGCAACCGAGATCAAATTACACAAAAAACAAAAGAAACTGAGAATAAAACGAGCAAGGCATGGTTTGTGAACTTGTCGAAACTAATTGTTGTTGCTATATAAATGTATCTACTAAAATGCGAAATGAATATGCGGGTAAGCATGATAATTGTGAAATTAATTAGCGTTGCCGTGTTGTAATTGGTGCCTCACGCTGGATAAAATGTTAAAAAATATATTTTATTCACCTATCTAGATGTTTATTTCACCCGTCTAGCTTCCATATGTTTTTCGTGCGCTCACATTGATTAAGGATTTCGAGAACGATTGCTCTTACTTGGGATTTTTTTTTCTTTTTCGTTGACCGCTTCTGAAACATTATGGAATTGCTTGATAGTTTGCAATTTATCACTAGTTAGGGTAGTGTCAATTTATTTATTTACAGATTTTAATGCACACGATTGACACATATGGCGGACTTATTGCTACGATAACAATCCCTTCCAGCCAACTAGAAAATCAGGCCGCCAAAGGCCGTAAGCGTTTAAGCGACTCAATACACCACAGTGACGACTTAATAATATACATTATATATTTATTACTATGCTTTTTCTGTCTTCTTCGTTTATTTTTTTCATTATACATCTGTCTTTATCCAATTTGATAAATGGGGATGTCCGATGTTTTAGCTAAATCTGTACGTAAAGTACCGGTTTAGAATAAACGGGTAAATAAATTAATAAATGTAATTTTAGTAGAACTTTCTACAATCGATTTAAAAATATGAGTCACCATTAAATGAAACTACGTGATGTAGTATTATTTTTACTTTCTTTAATTTCTTTACCACGACCTAGGTTTCGTTGTATTACAACATCTTCAGGTGGGATATTAGCAAGAATCTTTGCTAATATCCCACCTGAAGATGTTGTAATACAGCGAAACCTAGGTCGTGGTAAAGAAATTAAAGAAAGTAGAAATAATACTACATCACGTAGTTTCATTTAATGGTGAATAATGAATTTCTACAAAATTAACGCCAAATATATTCAATATAAAAAATATGAGTGTCAAAATTCGACATTTTATTATGTACTAGTTACTTATAAAACCTTAAAAACGGGAAACTTACGTAGTAAATTACAAGTTATACTAATTTTGTAACAACATAGATAAAATTGTAAATAAAATTTGTCCATAAAATCCAGGCGTCTTGCGTTAAAACTTATCATACCTATATAGAAATTTTCCTTCATTCCCAAACAAAAGCATTACGGAATCTAGTTAAGCTACGATGATAAGGAGTATCTAGATATAAATTAATAAGTAATATAATTGATGGATTGAGTGAGCTGTTCTTTCGTATCTCACTTGAACATATATTATTCTGAGATGATGTTATAGCATAGCGAACAATATAATTTTATAAATATTTACGTATTCTTATACAAAAACAACACAAAATCAATATAATGTAATACATATATTGATTTAAATGTTTTTATAATGTAGTAGAAACACCATAATAGTTACAAATTACAATTAAAACGTACGAGAAGTCGCTGACTGATGACTAAATGTATAAACGTGCTCAAATAGTATTTATGTTATATTTTTTTTCGTATTAGAGTATTTGATTTTTTTTGTTGTCTGAAAAAAATGATAAAAGCAATTACTTAACTAAAGCAAACTTGTTAAATCGATATTTCTGAAGAAAAAACTCCAATTTAAATTATTAAAAAATCATTAAAAAGCAATTACTCAACTAAAGCAAACTTGTTAAATCGATATTTCTGAAGAAAAAACTCCAATTTAAATTATTAAAAAATCATTAAAAAATCATTAAAAAGCAATTACTTAACTAAAGCAAACTTGTTAAATCGATATTTCTGAAGAAAAAGCTCCAATTTAAAAATATAAAACTTTTCGACGATCGAGACGAAATAGTTACCTACGATCTCGTGGGAAATCTACGTTAGCGGAATAGAACACAAAGTGACCAATTTCTTTACTGTCGCTGGAGTCAAATAAATAAACTGAGAGGAATTATCTATTCGAAATATCGGATGGATAATTAGGTCTGACTCAAGATACATTTTAACCTCAGTTTTTCATAACAGGATCATTTTTCCCATCCACGAATCTACTTCTGTTTTGTAGTACCGTTATCGTTGTAATAAATATTCATTTGGACAACAATTTACTATTATTTATTAAAAACAATAAATATAAATTAACAATAACAAACGTATAAAAATAAATAAAATAAATCGGTTTAGCCCATATGTAGGAACGTTGTAACGTTCCTACGTTACAACGTTACAGGCGAAGCGAGAAAATATATATTCCTTTCTGAGGCGTCTTCAGTTATCATAAAAACACAAAGTAAATACTAATAATGGCGCTGTGCATTCCACGCTTGCCTTAAATTCGTAACGGGTTCCTGAGCATACGCCTGCAGATGCGCCTCCTGACGTGTGGGAATTGCGATATGGTTGTCGACACCGACGTACCTCTCCACCGGAACTTGCCTTTCTGCGTTTACGTACACTTTCTTTTCTTCTTCGTACTGAACCGGTCTCTCAACCTCTGCGTTATTAGTCTTAGTCGCAGGTATGGCGTAATGTCTAATTAATGACGTCGGATGATGTCTCTGCCCCGATAGTTGGTTCTGGTTTGGCACACTAACAACATGTTGCGTTTGCATTTGATTATGCGTTGGGACGTCAATCGACTGCTGGATCTGAACTTGATGCTGCGTCGGAATATTAATAACATGTTGCACTGGCACGTGGTTTTGCGATTGGATATTAGTGTAATGCTGCACCGATGGCTGGTTTTGTGCTTGAAGGTTAATGTAGTGTTGGGCCGGTATCTGATTATGTCCTTGAAGATTAATGTAATTTTGTTCTACTATCTGATTATGCGACGGAACTGGAGCAATTTGTTGTATTTGAACTTGTTTGATGTAATTAGCAGGAGCGTGTCTTAAAATTGATATGTCGTTCGATACGACAACTGGTGGCGATTGGGCTACGGCTCTCGCCCGAGCTATCGCTTCCGACTGCTCTCGTTTCAATTGATTAAGTAACAGTAATCTCTCTTGTTCCGTCGGCACCCTTTCTCCGGAGCTCTGCGCGTTTTGAGCGACGACAGCGTAATGCCTTTCACCATGCGGGAATGACAAGTTTGGATGTTCGACGATGTGTTCAGTCGGCGAATGGTTGCTCTGCGGATGGAAGCCTTGATTGCGAGTCGCATGATAGGCCAACATGTAAGAGTCTTGGCCATTACCGGACACACCGCTGTAGGTCTGGGATGTACCGTGTGGTTCAAAGAGCTTTTTCTGTTGACTTAACTCTTCGCTCCTTGAGAAGCAAACGCAGGATAGTAGTAGCAGAATACGATACATTTTTACTAAATTTACCTGAAAAAAAATCAAACAGACCTGTTTAAATCGAAATTATTAATAATCTCATTAATGTAAATTTATTTGATTTTTTATAACCTTGTAAAATAACTTTAATAGAAATTCATACAAAATTACAGATGTCCTTCATGCAAATATATTCATACAACGTTTTTAAATTGTACTGTGTGGCAATAAACATATCTATAATGGATCGTAATAATATCCTTAGAGGACTCATATTATAAATATAAATAAACACTGACATTCTGTTAGTAGTTTCAACTTTCACTTCACTGAAACATACATTAGCTTTCTCATCAAACTGCATATGAAATTGATTAATGACAACGCCCACATTTTCTCACAAAATTTTAAATATCTTCTTCCAACGCATATATTTATTTCGATTACATAACGTGAATTTTAAACAAAAATAAAACATTTATGGCACTCACACTTATTTGTTGCATTTCGATTTATGTACGTTGCAATGCGGTGCAACAAGATGTGTTTACGATCCGACGGATGCTCGCTCTGTGCACGGGCAAGATCTAGGATGTGCATTTTATACTCGACGAAAGTGAATGACCGAGCTTGCACTCAATGGCTTTAAAGAAAGGGCTCGGTTTGAGAGCGTCGCCGCTCTTTCTTTTTTGGTATTACGTTACGAAATGGACTACTTTCTGAAAACGGATTTTTTGCGTTCGCTTTGATTTTATCAAAATAGTTTCATTTTTATCAAATCAATGCATGAAATAGACGGATGCTTTAAAGAATAGTGAAGTGCTTTTTAAACGTAACTTATCTGAGATAATGAAACAGGGCAATTTTGTGATGATTTTTAGGTCATTTAATTTTTTTACATACAATTCCTTTTACATATTTGCCGGTATGTCGGGATTATAAGTAATTGTTGTCTAATATTTTGATACGTTCGAGATTTTTGAAGCTATTACTTACTTACTTATTACTCTTTTAATTCATTTGTTTTTCTTCATTATTTTAATAATGTCCATTACACGCAATGAATCACAAGTAAGTGTAATTGCACTTTTTTCTTTTCTCCGTGTAGAGAGATGACTATAAAAAACATCTTTAATTAAATTTTGGTAATATTGTTTTGTATAGTGTAGGATGTAAATAATAATTTAAAAGGCGAGTATAAATTTCTATTTGCTTATTAATCATTCTTCACCCCAAATAAAAATGACTATGCTTTTAAATCGTTTTCAATTAATGTCATGTAAAAGAATATTGTAAGTAAATATAAAAACTTTGTGACCATAACTGAGACAATAAATATTAGATTTATAACCGTAAATTATTTTCACAAAATCTTAAGAAATTCATGGTTTTTCTTAGATTTTTAATTTTTTTTAAATATTGTTATCTTTACACCATCGCAAAGCACCACATATATATTCTTTCCGTACAGTGCTTCCTCAACCTTTATAAGTCTCCCGGCTACCATCAGGATGTAATACAAAATGTTGTTAGTGGCCCAGAGGCAATTTTACAATTTTAATTAGCGGCCTCCACAATTTGCCAATTTAATTTTTTAACAGACTTTTAAAAAGGACATTCTTCGTTTCTCCTATATGTATACGTATATATATATATATATGTGGGTATATCTGCAATTTTCTTAAAAACTACGAAGCCGATGATAGGTCTTTTACGCGTAGAATTGAAAGATTAAGTATTTAAAACATTAAAATATCGTTCTTACTTTAACAGTTATGTGAAAAGTACTTTGATTGAAATTTTAGTGGGTTTCTTATGGGATGGTTATTTTAAATCGGTTAATTTTTTTATTAAGTATTTTTATATTATTTATTTGATGTTCTAACACGAAGTTATATATATGTATGTGAAAGGTACTCTGATTGAAATTTTAGTGGGTTTCTTATGGGATGGTTATTTTAAATCGGTTAATTTTTTTATTAAGTATTTTTATATTATTTATTTGATGTTCTAACACGAAGTTATATACATATGTATGTGAAAGGTACTCTGATTGAAATTTTAGTGGGTTTCTTATGGGATGGTTATTTTAAATCGGTTAATTTTTTTATTAAGTATTTTTATATTATTTATTTGATGTTCTAACACGAAGTTATATATATGTATGTGAAAGGTACTCTGAATGAAATTTTAGTGGGTTTCTTATGCGATGATTATTTTAAATCGGTTAATTTTTTTATTAAGTATTTTTATATTATTTATTTGATGTTCTAACACGAAGTTATATATATGTATGTGAAAGGTACTCTGATTGAAATTTTAGTGGGTTTCTTATGGGATGGTTATTTTAAATCGGTTAATTTTTTTATTAAGTATTTTTATATTATTTATTTGATGTTCTAACACGAAGTTATATACATATGTATGTGAAAGGTACTCTGATTGAAATTTTAGTGGGTTTCTTATGGGATGGTTATTTTAAATCGGTTAATTTTTTTATTAAGTATTTTTATATTATTTATTTGATGTTCTAACACGAAGTTATATATATGTATGTGAAAGGTACTCTGAATGAAATTTTAGTGGGTTTCTTATGCGATGATTATTTTAAATCGGTTAATTTTTTTATTAAGTATTTTTATATTATTTATTTGATGTTCTAACACGAAGTTATATATATGTATGTGAAAGGTACTCTGATTGAAATTTTAGCGGGTTTCTTATGGGATGGTTATTTTAAATCGGTTAATTTTTTTATTAAGTATTTTTATATTATTTATTTGATGTTCTAACACGAAGTTATATACATATGTATGTGAAAGGTACTCTGATTGAAATTTTAGTGGGTTTCTTATGGGATGGTTATTTTAAATCGGTTAATTTTTTTATTAAGTATTTTTATATTATTTATTTGATGTTCTAACACGAAGTTATATATATGTATGTGAAAGGTACTCTGAATGAAATTTTAGTGGGTTTCTTATGCGATGATTATTTTAAATCGGTTAATTTTTTTATTAAGTATTTTTATATTATTTATTTGATGTTCTAACACGAAGTTATATATATGTATGTGAAAGGTACTCTGATTGAAATTTTAGTGGGTTTCTTATGGGATGGTTATTTTAAATCGGTTAATTTTTTTATTAAGTATTTTTATATTATTTATTTGATGTTCTAACACGAAGTTATATACATATGTATGTGAAAGGTACTCTGATTGAAATTTTAGTGGGTTTCTTATGGGATGGTTATTTTAAATCGGTTAATTTTTTTATTAAGTATTTTTATATTATTTATTTGATGTTCTAACACGAAGTTATATATATGTATGTGAAAGGTACTCTGATTGAAATTTTAGTGGGTTTCTTATGGGATGGTTATTTTAAATCGGTTAATTTTTTTATTAAGTATTTTTATATTATTTATTTGATGTTCTAACACGAAGTTATAGATATGTACGTGAAAGGTACTCTGATTGAAATTTTAGTGGGTTTCTTATGGGATGGTTATTTTAAATCGGTTACTTTTTATATTAAGTATTTTTATATTATTTATTTGATGTTCTAACACGAAGATATATATATATATATATATATATATATATATATATATATATATATGTATGTGAAAGGTACTCTGATTGAATTTTTAGTGGGTTTCTTATGGGATGGTTATTTTAAATCGGTTAATTTTTTTATTAAGTATTTTTATATTATTTATTTGATGTTCTAACACGAAGTTATATATATGTATGTGAAAGGTACTCTGAATGAAATTTTAGTGGGTTTCTTATGGGATGGTTATTTTAAATCGGTTAATTTTTTTATTAAGTATTTTTATATTATTTATTTAATGTTCTAACACGAAGTTATATACATGTATGTGAAAGGTACTCTGAATGAAATTTTAGTGGGTTTCTTATGCGATGGTTATTTTAAACCGGTTAATTTTTTTATTAAGTATTTTTATATTATTTATTTGATGTTCTAACACGAAGTTATATATATGTATGTGAAAGGTACTCTGATTAAAATTTTAGTGGGTTTCTTATGGATGGTTATTTTAAATCGCTTAATTTTTTTATTAAGTATTTTTATATTATAGATGTTCTAACACGAAGTTATAGACACTGTAATGACGTATATAACCATGTGATTAAGTAAAAGATGATACAAACATCATTTAATTTAAAATCGACTTGGTTACAATTTTTACTGCATTTCCTCGTTGTAGTAAAGTGATAGTCAAAACTCTGTTAGGCATATTCATACATTGTTTTTGAACGGATACCGCTGACTGAAATATACGAGAAAATTTATGTCAGTCCTGTTAAGTAAATGTTTGCATGCCACGACCAATGTCTTATAGGTAAACCAGTATCATGTAATATAATTACATTTAAACAACTTAACACTCACGCGTGGGTACATGGTTCCAAATAAAGCGAAGTTGAGATAAACACTTGTTATGTATCTGTCAAACCTGCGGAGACTATTTAATAAAAGGACTATAGTAAAGTATGAAATCTATATACATAAGTTAAAGAAAGTGCCAAAAAATTGTATAAATCATAGTTTTCATTAACGTTCCTAAGCGATGATGCTAAAAGCACATTCGTCGTGACTTCATCTTTGTTAATAGTAGTAATACATAATTTTAACTCATAATACTCCATCGCTGCTTACACGGCTTATGTGGAAGATGGCATGCAGACAGATAGATTTCTCTTTATTATGCATTTTATTATTATTTAAAATTATGCATTTTATTTTACGATCAATGTAATTATAAAAAGTGAATATAAAATAGAAATTACTTTCGCTGCCCAGCCTAAATTTCGTTCTTTTTAATTTGATTCTAAACTCACAAAGTGGAATACATTGTCACATTATAAAGGAAATGACAATATTTACATATGTACGAATACAATAACGTTTTATAGAATTTGATGAATAAAATTTGTGGACTAAGATTGATTTACTCGATAAGCGTTTCACGGTCACGAAAGATTTACAACGCTTTATAGATTTGAATGCTTTTAGTCATAAAGATTTTTTCCATAAATTTTCGAAATTTTGAGCGGTTCTTAAAAGGCACACTTGTTGCTATATTAGGCACAGTTATTTTCAGTACATGTTGTTAGAAGGATATCGTCGTGCTAGTATTTTTGATTATTTTTATTGTACAAAAGAATTATTTCGCAGTTGATTGAAGCAAACTTGAGAGGAGATCGGTATATTTTTTTATATTTTTCGCAAATACTTGGAGGAGCGTGCTTACGGTCATTGGTATAAATTTATATGCAACAAAGGCACAAGTGTTGGTGAACTACTAAAAGTTATTTTCGGTACACTTTTTTAAACTGAAAGATATCACTTTGCCAGTACTTGTGATTATTTTTATCTTAGAAAAAAGTCTGTTTTTTAGGCAAACTTGAGAGAAATTGGATTTAATTTTTTTTCACAAGTACACCGAGGAGCACATTCGTGCTCGTCCGTATAAATGTATATGCAACAAAGGCACTCGTGTTGCTAAACTAAGTAAAGTTATTTTAGGAAAGCATTGTTAAATAGAAGGACATTACTGTTGTAGTGTTTGTAATTATTTCTTTACGCAAAACATTTGATTTTGAAGTTTATTGAGGCAACCTTGAGAGAAGTACGATATCGCTTCTGGTATTTTTCATATGTACATGGAGGGACACAATAGCATTGATCGGTATAATTGCAATAAAAGGCATATATATTGTTGTATTATGGATACTAACTTGTGGAATACTTATTAAATAGAAGAATATGGCTGTGCTTGCACTTGCAATTACTTTTACTGAGTAAAAAAATTGTTTTTAAGATTTAATGAGGTAAATTTAGAGAGGCGAATAAGCGCTTTTGGTATTTTTATCTTATGAATATAGAAGGTGATCTTGCTACTCGGTACCTGAAGTTTTAAGATTTACATTTCGTTGTTTTCTTCCAAACTATATTAATTCAGCTAAGGAACATATTGCAATCTACAGCATATTTTATTTTGCCTCTTGTCTAGATTTTCCTTACACTTAATTATGTGGATGAAAAGTAGGATTGATGTTTATTTTTCTCCTGTGTATAATGTGTAACCACTCAAAACCGATTTATGTATCTTTGTATATATTTATGGCTTTGATAGAGGTCTATGTTGGTCCATTTATTGGGGATCCACGCAGAGAAACATAACGGTTGCCGTCGTAGACTGGACTAAATAAGTTATTTTCTTCAGTTCAGGGATGGTCTTCCAAAGATTGGTTGAACTCAAATTTAATACAAAAATATTTATTTCACATACGGGTAATATATTACTTTGTACATTTAAAAAAGGGTGAAAAACGTTCAATAATGAATTAATGTAAAATTTACAATTATAATTGAATTTTCTTCGTTTTACCTCTTTAAAACTCTGCACCAAATTTTCCAACAAGTTTTCAAACCACGTGTCAAATATGTCTAATTGTACCGCGTGTTCTAATAATTTCTGGGTAATTTACTTTTTACATTCAACCTTTAATTAAGTTTAATCTTAAAGTAATTTCCAAACGTAACATGACGTATTAATGTAGGTACTGCAGAAAGAAGAAATAGGCGTTTTAATTAAAAATGTATCGGTTTATTTTTATTAACTAGTAAATGATACTACGTGATACTACGTGTTATACCTACTTTATATTTTATTTAGATGGACAATATAAAGAGATTGTCATATAACGAAAGAAGATGTTGTCATACAACGAAACCTAAGTCGTGGTTAAGAATTTAAATAAAGTAGTTTCATTTAATGTATCCAGTTATAAATTTTATAAATATATAAAATAACAAACAGGTTACACAAAATCTGCAAGTAAAAAATGTATGCTTGCTTATCTATTACAAAATGCAACCAGTTATGTGGTTTTGTTTTTTTGGATACAGATGGTTTCGATTTTAAAATAATAATTTGGCTACTTATATACTCATTTGTAAAGAACATATTTACGGAAACTTAGATTCTCATTTAAGTTATGGTAATTTAATTTAAATCTACAATCGACTCTTCGACAAAAACTCCAATATTACATTTCCTTCTTTCGCTTTTTTTTATTGACTAACATGGTTGTATAAGTATTTATTTTCATCGTTACCTCTTACTCTATTAATTGTTATTGAATATTTATTTTCAAAAATTACCAAAAGTGATTGAAAGTGGTTAGTCATTCTGCCTTTGGCTCAGATAGTAAATTACAACTAAAGAAAAACAAAGGTATTAAGATTTGAATCGTCACTCTAAAAGTAAAATAATATTCATTTAGAGTAATATTTACTAAATATGTCAAAAAATTGGTATATTTTTGAACTTTTAAAACAAATTATCATTAGACACGATATTTTATATACTAGATCTACTGACTATTATGTCCAAATAGCCAAATTTTGAAAGCCCCTCAATAATAAAAATTCATCTTAATTAAATTTTTCGCGACTAAAAAATTGTTCATTTACAGATGTTGTTATACAACGAAATCTAGGACGTGGTAAAGAATTTAAAAAAGTAGAAATAATACTACATCACGTAGTTCCATTTAGTTGTACAAAATTAAATTAAAATGAATTTCTACAAAATTAACTCAATATATTCAATATTAGAAATTCATCTCTTATGATTGTTTTCTATTAGATTTCGGTTATACGTACTTGTAAATACTAATAACGTTTAAAAGCCTTGTTACGTTACAGTGACTGAGGGTAATCACATTCGATACCAATAAAACGTATCTCGTCTTCGTGTATCGGATAGATCACATCGCTTTCTATTGAAATCTGATCCGTAGATGTGTAGAGAAAGGAAAGGACGACGCCTCCTTGGCTCCACGTTGAGCCGTTGACTTTCACGTCGCTCACTCATGTTCTAGACTACTTTTACGGATTCGTAATAATTAAATGCTCTTCTATTAAGTTGCTTGAAATATACGAAATATTCTAAATCCTTTCTCTGTTTGTTATTTAATTCAATACGAACAGCTCAAAGATTTGTCTATGTTCCACAGCGGTGAACACTGTTCTTCTTAATTAAGAACATTACGGCATATCATCTGATATTGATATTTAGATGTTGAAATGAATACGGCTGCTTTTGGTTTAAAGATATTTGTCGAGCAAATTAGACGTGTCTACCCCTAATTATTTTCCAGTGTATGAAAAATGAGGTTTTCATAAAGAAAACCTACTTGTTTTTAATTTGTTTATTTTACTGTTGTTAGTTCTTAAATTTTCGCCCTGACATGGTATTCCATATTTCCACGCCGCCGGCAATAGAACGTATATTCAAAATATACGTTCTATTGCCTGCGTAACGTTATATTGAAAATATGTTGGAAAAACAATAACAATAAAATGTAAGTCGTGCAGAACTATACATTTTTAAGAATATTTGCATTGATATTAAATAATAAAAAACTTTCTTTGTGCATGTCAGTTGCCCTCTTTATTGTGGATACATTTTTTGTCACTCGTATTTACAGTATATCGGGGAAAGCTTATAATAAAAAGAAAATATTTTTCAGGCGGTTACACAATATTAAGCGTATCGGGAAATAAGGGAAAATAAATATAGAAGAATGTGTGTGAAAGCATAGGTAAGAATGAAGTATGCCAAGATAAAGATGTAAATAACTATTCAAAATATTGAATCATACATTTTCGCTTGTCAGATTAAATCTGAACATTTGTTGAAATATTTGAATCAAACTTGTTGCAAATATTTTTTGAATTCGCTCACCGAATGAGTGTCGCTATACAAGCGGAAAGATCGATATCGTTTCCTAAATCTCGAAGTTAATGAAGTTACAGTGAAAAATCAGTATAGAGATCTTAATTTTCTTTTCCGTTGTCATTTTTTCTGTTTTCCTTTTGATCATATTGTATAATGAATGCTTTCATACATACACATTTATTTAGATGGTTTTAAGCGGTTATAAATAATATAAAAAGCGAAAGTGGAGCAGTTTCCGCGAAGGTTAGTTGCAAAATAATCTAGAATTAAAATTCCTTTATGTAATTAGTTTATAATCAAGTAAAATGAAGGTAAATTAAGTGGAACCATCCGGAAGTAAAAATGCCATTAGAATGGTGGTAACTCAAGCGGACGTTCGTCGGCAGAATTGAAGCCGTTTGTCGAGAGTCGTATCTTGGACTCAAATTAGAGTTTTGCTCTTTTTTCAATGACGCCGTCGGAAGTGATTCGAAATTACAACTATTAATTTCGACATTTGCGCTTCAGTAAGTGCAGTTTGCGGAAGTTGTTATTAGAGTTTTAAACATTATAATTCCGTGTGATTAGTCAATATGAATGAATACACGGTAAATAAAATCGGCAAACTTTGTAAAAATATGGTGAGGATGTTAAATGAAAACGGTTCGAAGTACGAGGTTAAAACTGCGTATCATTCCATACAAAGTACGTAATGTTGTTTTTAAATAAAATTTAAATATAATGAAAAGAAAAATACCCTCTTTTCTCCTCTTTCCAAACTCTTTCCCGTCTTTCCTGCTTCCTTTCTCGTCTTTCCAAACCTTTTCAATGGCCTTTTTAAATTCTTTATTTTATTAATTTCTTTTTCTAATTATAACATAATCATTATAATTGTACATGGATATTTCAGGCATTTAAAATTATTTACAATAAATAGCATACATTAAAAAACGTCTAACTTTAAAGTTTATGTAAATTCAGCGCCAATTGCGCTAAGTAATGGCGGATTTTTATAGATTTGATTTATTAATCGTTTCGGAGCTAGAATTGTTTTTTATTCTTAATAAATCTGGTACTAGAGTCTTTCAAATAATTGCTATACACATCATGGCATCTGATCAGTAGTAACTTTATCGTTTTTATCGAATTCAAAAATAATGCAGATAGCACCTATTGTTTTTAGTCATAATCGGAAAAGATGAAGAGGTAACAGCAAACAATTTATCAAACCGATACGATTTACTTTAAATTTGGATTGAAAACACTACCAAATGACATTTTGGTGAAAGTTCTCTCTGGCTTCATCCCAGGTTGCTCTTTCAACTTGCTTGTGGAACTGGCTCTATCTCACACTAAGATTAAACATATGTTTTTCACTATTGCTCACATCTTTAATGTTGGCAACGACATTATTTTCCTTTCCCTACTCCTTGTTTCACTTGCACAATTTTCTGTTAAAAACGTCGTCTTTAGGACTCCTTGGTGCAGTGACAACTTCATAATGAATCCTCCTAATTTCTTAATATGTTTAAAGTGGGACGACATTTATTTTCTCGTAGCCCGTGAAGCGAGCTTTTGTTAGAAATCCAATATACTATTTTTCATGTATTGCCAATATTATGCTCAATATTTCGGGTCGTTTCTGAAATATTACGATTCAGATTGATGTGAATTTTCATCCTAGGGTCTGAAAAGTCTTAAAAAAATTCTGGATTTTTACAAGAACTTCCAATTAAAGTTATTCAAGTTAATTTTCCTTACCTATAGAAAGAGACGCACGCAACTGCGTGACCTATTTTTATGCGTGTTTCAACATTCACTGACCGCCTTTTAAATGAATATTTCTTGATTATTATAACTATTATATCAATCATTTTAAACTCTATTAACTTTGCACTCCTCCCTTGGAGCGAAGGCACCTTGGACTGTGTTTACCTGCTAGTCTCCTATGGCATTTAATATTACAAATTTCTGCCCTTACATTGAAATTAGCTTTACTAAAGATTTCGTAGTCTGCCAAAAGTTATATACATAATATTATTTAGAATAATATGTTCGAACAAATCATCTGATTAGTCAAGTAATAATTTAATAACACCCGATCTATTCGAATAAGACAAATTTTTCTGTAATTTTATCTCATATTTTATTTAATCTGTTTTATACGATCCTCTTAATACATGTTCTCTCTTTGACTCCATATCTTTCATTACATTTCTTATATGTACCCGTAAAAGCATCACTTAATCCATTTATTTAATTAATTTATAAAAACATAATTTGTCTGATGATTTGTCTTGATGTCAAAATAATAATTGATTGAATCTATACGAGTATGCACAGCTAATTAATCGTAAATAAATTTTCAAAACAGTGACACAAATATAAGTTATAATTAATTAGATCAAGTGATTGATACACAATTCAAGATTAGATGTTTTCGTTTATTTAAATTTATTTAAAGTGTTTTGGAATATTCATACGTCAATTATTGATTCCATCTTAAAAAATAATTTAGATCGAATAAAGTAACTCTCTACATATATTAAGTATAACATAACCATTTAGTTTGTTGAGTGATTTCTTGAGATTTTTTTGACATTGAGTGAAACAAATATTATTCAGTATTTAAGCTGACTAAAATGACTGACATATAAGTCAAATTAATATTCAATAAACACAATAATGTTAGATTTTATTTCAACTCTAAATGCGGAAGTAGTGAATTTATACAGGTGTTTCAATTTCTTAAAAGGAAACCTTAAAATAGTAATTAAAAAATATTTAGACTTCAGCTCAGACAAAATGTTTTAAATGGTTTCAGTTATCAGCTAGTTTTTAATTTGCATTAAGCTTCTAATCAGCCTGTGTATCGGACTCTGTCTGTGTGTAAGACAATACTAATTTTGTCCCGCTGTATTTTTTTATTAAATATTTAATATTGTCGAAAGAAAAAACATTTAAACTAATGAATGTGAATCATACTTCCCAATTACTATTATCGTACAGTCATAAAAATAACAAATTAAATTTCTGTTTCCAATGTTATGGTTAAAATAGTAATGATAAAGTGATTACACAACTGTATTGTGTATTTATTACTATGGCGTTACGTGTATTTTAAGTCGCACGATGAAATTTTCCACCTGGACATACATTGGCTATAAGGGCGTTGCTACAGGTGAAGTATGGTATGATTCGATACTTCAAAATGCGGATTCTAATTCCGTAATTAAACATGTGTAGCTATTTTTGGTTTAATTTACAATATTGTACATATTATTCAAACATTCTTTATCGGTGAGTTTACACTTTCCAGGATTCCTTAGATTCCTGTAGGAATCTGTATAACTTCATGTCCATGTTTGTCTGTCTCAACCTCACAGTTTTTACCGTTCTTGACCTATATAGGTGTTGTCTTATACAGAACTGTGTTATGGAGAAACAATTTATTATTCAATAATATTTTTTTTTTATTTTCAACTTTTTTTTCCGTCTCTCTAATTATATTTAAACGTTTCATTATCATAAACACAATATCCATGAAAAAATACATTAGGAAGAATACTGAATTACAGCAGCACTAATTTTCTCGGTAAATAATATTGGAAATAATTCTTTCCGGCAAATAATAGAGGAAATAATTCTTTCCGGCAAATAATAGTGGAAATAATTCTTTCTGGCAAATAATAGAGGAAATAATTATTTACGGCAAATAATAAAGGAAATAATTATTTCCAGCAAATAATAGAGGAAATAATTCTTTCCTGCAAATAATATCGGATTCTTTAATTATTCGAGGTCTAGAAAGGTATTAGGTGTGTCGCTTCGTATTGTTTTGATAAAGCCGGGCGCTGCTTGATACATGTGCACTGCAAGATGCTTAACACCTGTATTAACTATTTTAAAAAAATATTGATATCGATCGATAAATTTTGTTTTCAGAATTCATTGAAAACCGACTTTATATATAAATTTAACAATATTCTGCACACATACAACTTTGCAAATCGATGCTTAAGATGTACATCTTAATTAACATGTAATAAAACCTTTTTTTTTAATTATTGGGCCTCTCTGTACATGGAAAATATAGGCAAAGAATTATTTATTAGACATGCGTTTGAGTGGGGTGTCATGAATAGATCTTTCGAAATGAAATTGAGTTGCATCTACGTTGTTTTTTATTTTTAAACCCAATTTTCTGGAAAAAGATGCGCAACGTGAACTTCAATTTTACATGATGTTTGTATAGATAACTCTAAAACCCTACGTTATACCTGTTCCGATATCCACTTACTTGGTTTTATTCAATTAGATAATCAGCTATACGCTATTCGTCAGATAATTCATTAGATCTGTGTGTAACATCATACCAAAGTATGATGGTGACCTTTCAGGTTGAGCCATGACCATTTTCAAAGCTGCCAATTATTAAATCCGATTATGTAAGACTTTAACAATTATTCAACCCGATTTATGTAAGACTTTTCGGGTTATACATTCTTATTCCGGTCGGTTTATTTTCGTTTAAGCCTTTCTTTTGCATTAAGACCGATAAGTAGTCTAAAAGATGATTTTATTAACAAAGTTGGTCATTGGTGACTAATTAGTGACCAATGATGAACACTTTAAAATGTATTTGGAAATCAGATGCTTTCGATTTTAATAGATTTAACAATTTCGAATTTTTTGAACGATGTATATAACACATATATATCGTATCTTATCTAGATTACAGTATTTTTTGTAAGTGAGAATTTACTAATTAAAAATCGATATATCCTTTTATTTTATTAATATAGTTATTTATATTTATTTTATTCCATTTAATCTACGAAACGTCTAAGACTATTCAGGCAATGACCACAAACATAAAATTCGTTTTTTAATTAAAGATCAACCTTCTTATCACAGCTTATCACCAAGCAGACACTTAGACTCCTTCTTGTTTACATGAATTATGCGAACTAGAATTGCAGATCCTACATCTTGAATTCACAGTATTCAGATAGCAGGTTGATGTTTTCATTTGACGTAAAATTCCATCTAAAAATTCCCAAAATCATCGCCTAAACAACAACATCCTAACCGAGGATATAATAGGCCTCTCACCACATTACAAACCAGCTCTATTCACCATTCGACCTTAGTCTCCGTGTCTGCAGCCACGTCCCGACATAGATTCGATATCTATTTATTTAACTCAGTTCATATTACATTTATCTTTATATCTGTTTCAATTGTTGAGTTGAAGTTAATTATTTATTGTCACTTTAAACAATAAATAATTAACTTAAATATAATAATTAACTAAGTAGCTTTAAAATATTACATTGTTAATTATTAAAATTAAGTAACGTGTATTTTGGCTTTCCGGACTTGCCGGAGATTTTTAAAAAGCATGGGCGTATATATTTTTGCGTCGACTTCAAACTAAGGCCGTAATGATTTTTTTTTCAGATTTTCTAAACATTAATATTTAATTGCAATCATTCAGCCACTCACTTTGTTTATATTCCATTTATATTTATTTCCTTGTCCCATTATTGTTTTATTTTATGAAATATTATACCGACTGTTTGCAGATCTATGATTTTTTTGTTGCTGTTCGAGCTTATAGGTTAAAAGTCGCATATTAATATGCGAATAAATAAAAAATAATTTACTCTTTCTCTGAAGTGTTTAGTCTCAACATTTATAAATGTCCAATTATCCAAAACCAGCTATCAATTCCTAATCCTAACGATTTAAAACCCACGCTATATATTGAAGTAGAACCGTTGTTTCCGTCTCGATCGTTCTTTTATGCGATTTCATTTCCAGACAACACACTTATGGTTAGTTTTATTATGATCCACGTTTATTGTAAAATTAATTATATGCTTATTAGCTTTTTGCCGCCAATGTGAAGGGTAATATTGTGCTTATGTTGCAATATGTTTGAGGTCGTAGGCCATAAACTTCGTTTATGGACATTTTACGTGCGTACGTGTTGAGTGTCGTCGGTTAAAGTAGTATTTTGACAATAATATTTACTGTATTTGTCTGTAAACGGAATGCGGTTAATTGTATATAAAATAGAAAGAGATATACAATTCTTATTAGTTATGTCATTAAAAATTTATTTGTGTTTGGTGGTTTATATCAAATGCACATTTTAAATTAAAAACAACTTTTACGCCTGAAACAGTTACGGATGGATATATATTTTGAAATGTTCTTATGAAACCAATATCAACATGCCTCCTGTTCTAGATTTTTTATTAAATTATGTAAGGAAACTGTAAAATAACTATAGGTTATTTTAAATTTGGTTTATAAAATCGATAAGTTTTTTATGTTTTATTAAATTGTATTAAATTTTAAAATATATCTTGGATAGGATATCTTGATTTTCTACGACAGTTATCTGTCAGTTTATACGGTATATTTTTATCTGGAAATATTTTACATGCGGCGTTTAAGGTGACCAGATTCTTTCTTAAATCTTTTAATTTTTACCAGACCATCACTGTGATACAATTCATCATACGTAGTTATACTCGTATGCTCTAGTTAAATAATTTGGCAGTATTTTGTAGTGTTTTCCCTGAAAAGTCGTCTAGAAAAAGTATTTCTGTACTCATTTTTTTAAATTTTGCTGTATCCCTGTAATTATATAAACATTTTTATTAGTCATTAATAAAAATACAATTGATATTAAAAAAAATAGCAAAAATGACTCTCGTCTCTTTTAAGTAGTAGGAAAGGTATTCATTCATATAAGGAGATTTGAGAAAGTATATAATTTTTTGTTGGAGACACTAATTCCAAGATATTAACAATAGTTAAGATTAATCTTTCAATAAAATTAATATTTAATGAAGTTTAAAAGCACAAATGATCACCATGACTTTTGTAGCATATTTTAATAATATCTTTTTGGGTCACAAAAATGGAGAAACTACTAAAAATATTTTCTCCCTCTACATCACGCTGTGAATCCTAAATATGTGTGTCGTAGCCAGGTCACGGCGTATTCTGTAAATGTGTGAATTTCTCACAGCGCACTCGGGGTGAATTATAATGTCTAACCTACTTGCTTGCCTCTTACCGTCTGATTTATATCGTTTAAAATATATGTGCATAATGCATCAAATATGTATAGAATGAATGAGACGTTATAGGAAATAAGTGTAGTTCGAAATATTTTTGTCAGCTTTTAGATCGAAATTTACGTGTTTGCGTAAAGCACGCTTCGTTGACCACTAAGTATATGCCTTGCGATTTTACTACATAATATTCTTAACAATTGAGTAGGTAATGGTAATCAAGCGTACGTGTTCGGTATCTTAAATTTAATTCAAATCGTATTTAAATTTACTTAGCATATAAAGATACATTAGTTCCACCAAATTATTATATATCCATAGTACTAAACGCTGGAAATATTAGATTGACAACTAATAAATCCACCTTTTTCATCGATTTCTGGAGAATTATAGAAACTGCTCGAACACATATGGTAGGATATATAAATAGCGGAGCGTTCGATCTTCTGTTTAGTTAGCGACTGACTTTCGGTGAGTGAAGAACAAATAAAATATGGTATTTGTACGAAGGAAACTTAAAGTGCTCTTGCTTCATGAGTGCCGTTCATAAAGAAAAGCAAGCGAAGCAACACTCAATGCAACGCAAATTCTTAAATATGGATGAAGGGGGTTTCTCCAATGATATAGCCAAGATGGTTTGTTTGAAAGATTCAAAGAAGAAAATTTTGGTCTTGACCATAGGTATATGTACAATTCTGAAAAATTAAAAACTTTATTAAAACAGGTCCCAGATTTAAGTTTGCATTATTTGGCAGAGCTACTATCATGCTCTTATACTACGTCAGAGAAACTACTTCATCAGCATAATTTGGCAAAGAAGTGGAAATATTTTGTTGGAATACCTCATCAGCTAACACAGATGAGTTGAGATAACGGGGTTATGTGTCAATCTAATATAATAAATTGATTGCCAAAGCCTTCGCAGATACTGTATTCATAGTTGGCATAAGGTTAGTAACAGTTGGTGGCCTGGTGACAACGAGTATGACACGAGTATTTTGAAGTCACGACCGTAACACGACGTGACTTTGTCACGGGCGTGACAACGAGTATTTTTCTCTAAAGCTACTTGGTGCAGTAACAAATTATAAATAAACTGGTAATATTTTATATTACTCTTATTATGATGCGTATTATTTTAAGTTCCTTTAAGAGCTTCTGAATCGAGGATGAGGATTATTTCTTACGTGTGTGGTCGTATCTGATATTCCTGATGAATAAAACTTTAAATTTTTCAGTTATCAGTAATTTGGAAACTCAAGTTTTCTCATCCGCCGTATATTTTCTTTATTATTCTTATTTGAATCGTCGTGGAATGTTTGTAGGTCCGAATCATTAAACAACGTTAGTTCAATAACGTCTAATTTTACTTCAATACCGTAAAATATTTAGTTCATTACCGTATAATTTTAGTTCACTGACGTATAATTTTATTTTATACATTAAATGTGTACATTTTACTTCAAATCGATGAAAATCCACAATGGAGATACCGTTTGCTAAAACTTTTTCACATTTTTGATCTACGTCTTATAACTTTGAATCATTCTTAAGATAGAATTAAAATTTAATTATCATATAAACATATTTCATATGAAGCCGACGTATTCCTTTAAAAAAATAAATAAAGGGTTTTGGACTGGCACTTGCTATCAGCAAGTGCCAGTTCAAAAGGTGAATTTCGTAACTTTTTTATTAGTCATATTGTTAAGGACAAAATAATAATGGGAGACAATATAAGAGGGACAGACTCTTTGAATTTAAGTTATTCAAAACCCCATTTTTGAACTGGCACTTTGCCAGTAAGAAAAAATGGTGAAAAATCAAAGAAAAAAAGAAAAAAGCTAATAGAACACCATCTAGTTGACTTCTAGTGGAGTGCGATTATCGTAGTGAATGCGCTGAAACACTGTAGGTAAATCGAGTGGGAGAGGTGGGGTAGGAAGATGGTGGAGAGGCAACTTCTCCTTCTGGATAAACCTAAACCTAACTTATACTACCCCACATAACTACACGTAACCCAATCTAATCCAACTTATCCCAACATGTTCAAATTTAAAACGATTCATAACCCAACATATCCTTACATAACTCAACCTAATCCAACATAAGCCAACTCAATACAATCTAAACTAACATAATTCATCATAACCGAACCTAATCCACCCTAAACCGAATTCAAATGATCTAATCTAACCAAATTGTTATTTTATTAAAAACATTTTGACTTGAGGAATCGAAAGTATGTCAATCTAACCCGAACCAATCCAACATAATTCAGCCTAAGGCAATCTAACCTAACTGAGCCTTACCCATCCTAGCCTAACCTCACCCAACCTATCCTAATCTCACATAACCCAACCTAACCTAACGTATTCCACTACGAGGGTTCTGTACCTATTTAGACACTTAAGACATTTAAGATTAAATATGTTGTCCAATATATCTTTCATGAGCTTAAAAACATGGTGCATGTTTCGAAATTAAAGTATCCAGATTCATTAATGTATTTTCATATAATCTTTGAGTTGGATTCTGAATACTCTGTTTTAATTATAATTGAAAAGGAGGGGAAATAATATTTTTGCCTACTTTTCAGTATGTCTCTGAAAATAAAGTATCGAAAATTATGAAAAAATATTTTTGAGACCCTATATATATATTTATTCGAATTCTTAATTTCCCCTGTCCTCCGCAATTGTCATATTAATATTTTTAAATATTAGCTTTTAAGATATAGGCGAGTTAATATGCTTTATTATTACGTCAAATTTCAAGTATCTGTGCCTATCGGCAAACACCTATGACAAAATGGACAAATGATCTTATAAGAGTTCCGTTTTCCCTTTGAGGTACAAAATCCTGAGAAAGATAAAGACTACAGAACCCTAAAAAAACAAAACGCCCCGTAAGAAACGTTCGAAATGGACAAACTTAGTTTAAATTTAAACTTGAACCTCAGGGATACACAAGTGAAAGTTCCATTCGGTCTAGCAGCTTATCCTCAATACTCAAACTAACACACAGACAAACATTCGTAAATTCCAAAAATATATATTGGGTTCAGATTCAAATTTCGCCAAGTTTTTTTTTTAAATATCTTCAATCAACGGATATATAGATTCACAATTTTATAATAATAAACATTACAGTAAAGTTATGTTATAATACATAAGTTTAACTGGGACATTATTAAATATAACGTTTTGTTTCTTAAATGAAGTGCATAATAATATTATTAATTTTAGTTTCATACTATTTTTATTTATTTATGTACTTTAATGTATCGAATGGAGGATAAATATGGCGGACTTATTGCTACGAGAGCAATCTCTTACAGCCAACCAGAACAATTTTATATTAGTTTCACAAAAAAGGAGTGAAATAAAATTGTGGTGTAGTTGGAATCGCACTATTTTTAACTTTTCAAATTAAAAAAAATCCTTAATTGTTAATTTTTAATTATTTCACTTCCATTATACTCACTTCCATAATATTCCATTGTAGTATTTTACAGAACGGCCTTTGTTTCGATATCACCGGATGTACCTATGTATATCCTAATTTATATTCATAAGTTGACAATATCGACGTTTTGCTACTATTTTTTTGTTATAAAATGAATTTATATTTGACTCTGGACGTGAATCTTATATAAGTAAATACGTTTGCAGCGGCAAACAGCTGCAGTCTAAAAAGTCACGCTGATTGAATTCACATTTTTTTCTTATTTAAACTTCTTTAACAATCGTCAATAGTTAAGCGGTCATACGTTTCTCTGAATGCCTTTATTATACCCCAAATCGATTTATGCCATTGTCGAAAGTTTCTTTGGAAGTGTAACTGAAATTGTTGTACTCTCCATTATTCGATATTATGTTTTATAACATTTAATTAAATATTACATTTAATTCATAATCTTATTTAGTTCTGTTGTTTACGTATTCGTAACACTATTTGAATGTTTGACGAATCATTGAGATTCCTAAGTTTAACTAAAAAAATATATTAAATACCAAACAATTTGTTTGATAGATAATAAAGTGAATATATTTAATAATATTTATTTTACAATCGCTCGCTGCAAATAGGATAATTTGATCAATTATTAACAATGTATTTAATAAATTGGATAATTCTATTTATATATTTGCACAGTAACAATTACTATGAATAATCATTACAGAAAAAAGGTTTAAACGCGATAGCTAAATTCCCTTATTTTCCCCTGTTTTAGAAAACAAAACTATAACCACGTTAACCTGTACTATTTCTTACGAGTAGAACTAAACTATAATGAACATTGAATGTTTAAAATAATTTTGTTATTTATAAATTTATTAGTTAGATGTATTAATTAAGAATAATTAAATTTCGTTCTTGTTTGGATATTTAGTTTACTTTAAAATACATTTATAACGTAACAATTAAAAATTGGAATATATATTTTTACCCGAAATTGTTACTATGTAAATGTTTCAAAAATATAGATAAATGACTTCTGCTATTCAAAGTAAAGAATCAAATAAATAGCAGATAGTTCTCCTTCTACTCCTAGAAGGTTATATTTTGGGTTCAGATTATTAAAAAAATACGTATTTTTGAACTTTACTATGAAATATATTTTTAACCTATGAGAAATAATAATTGAATTAAATATGAGCATTCACTAAAGACAGAATTGCAACCGCTAGTTTGAAGTCATACATATTATCTAAATCGATAAATATAATAAAGTTGTAAAATTATTGAATTATTAAAATTGTAGGATTACAGAATTTACGGGGACCTAATAAAAGAAATAGAATACAAAAATACAATATTCGAAATTTTTGTGTGTTTGTTGGCGCATCACGCAAGTACCACTGAAGGAATTTTAGTGGGTTTTAAACCAGTATTGAGGTATAACATAAGCGCTCTATTTCATTGCCAATAACCTATTAGAAGGAAAAGGGTATTGTCATTTGAAATTTCAGTATACTGAAAAAAATAGTTTTGTAATCATTATAGATGGCGCCAGATGTATTGTAACCTTCAATTTTACAGTTAATTTAATAACATTTTCCAAAGTGATTGTGTTCGCCTTCTGTAGAGTTGCACGTTTTGTGTATATTTCAGGAGACCAACCAAATTAGTTACTGTTACGATATGTTCGCAAACCCTCCGCTAGGTATAGCCCATGGACCGACATCGTTTCCAGGATGTGACCACTGAGTACACTGCAGTTACGTGGAACCACTAATGGAGTGATCGTGAATAATTAGTAGTGCATTGAAAGGATGGACATCCGTCGGTAACCAGTCGATCAACAATACACTGATCGTAGGAATACCTCTAACTCCCCACTACACCGTATCGTTAGAAGTAAATAAGTAACAGTTTACTTCTTTTTTTTTCGACATTCGTCCTAAATCTACTATACAGATATTCATGCAATCCTTTTAATTATATTAAACTTGCCACAATGAACTTTAAATGTAAGTTAGTTAGCTGAGAATCATAATCATGTTAAGTACTTGCATTTATACTGAAATATAAAGATAGTAATTTGAGTGAAATCTTTGCAAGCTAATTAATATAGTTGGATAACATGTAAAAATTGTGTAGAGTGTAAAATGAATGTTAATACCGAATGTCACTTACCGAATAAGTACTGTGCACAGAAATTAAATTACGGGCTTAGGTGGTTTAATGTGAAAATCAATAATCTTTAAAATTAATGTAAAAAGCAAACATTGTTTAAGAATTAAAAAAAAGTGGAAGGCGCGTGAAACATGTTAAAAATCGTATCGATATAATTAATATCTTCACAAAAGGGTATTTTGAGTGCTGTCAATGAAAACGCCTAAAATATTCTCTAACTCTCTATTAAACGGACGATGAAACAATACATAGAATACCACTTAACGAGAGGCGTAAACATATTGCGCTTATTACAATAGAGTATGAAAATATTAAACCAATTCATCGCCATCCCTAGGTTTCAGTTGGACAACTTCAAGTTCAATTACTGGAAATGCATTTAATTTATTGAAAGTGATACATAATCTTTACAATGAATCAAATATGTCACGTTTATAAGTTCTTTAATACATCTAACTAATGCCACGTGTCGGTTGTAAAAGTTTAGATACAGGGGTTGCCCATTTACAGTGATCTTCAATTTTTTTTGGGTTGAGCATATTATAAGTTATTTTAATACGACATTAGTCCCGTGAAAATCAGTGGTGTGGAAGTTATGATTTTTTTGTACTTTTTTTTCAAAAACATCACAAAAAATCACATTAAATTTGATATGGAAGTAGTGTGGTCATGTTTGAAATTATTATATTGATTTTTTTGTTTTCAAGAAAAATGTACGTTAAAAAAAAGCACTATAATAAAATCTGCACTAGTAGAGATTCGCTTATGATATTAAAACTACCTCAGAATATGATGATAGTCTAGCCAAAAATTCGTAGCGAAATAATTATAGCAACATCTTTAGAAATTAACACCATTACACTAAGTCACCAATTGTGAAATTTCTGTCATAATCGCAATATTAGCAAAACTAAATTTGTAAGAAACACACTTAAAAAGCGTTAGTTCATCTCATATTTACCTAAATTATTGTCAAATCAAAGTTAATCAGCCTTAACATACACAAAATGTGTTCAGGTAAAATGATTGATAGACAGAATGCTTTTATGGTATATACGCATCTAAAAGAGAGCGACGCACCTCGGAAATAAAAAGGTCACATATAAAATACTGAGATTAAAGAGATAATAATGAGGATCAAATGGGGCTAGAATGTCTTAACACCATTTGTATAGGTTAAATATGAATAGTCTCGGAACTCCGTGTAGATGTTTAATTCCTTGCTAAGACATCCAAAAACGACTCACCTTATACCTAATGGCTAAAATCACCATCATATTTGCGTGAAGCCTGCAAAATTAACCGATAAGAAATCGCTAAGAAAATCCTTTTTCCATATTTAAATATTATCAGTAAGATCAGTTAACGATTCATAAGAGATGGGGTTTGTCGCATTATTTCGAATAGCAAAAGTAAAAAAAACACTTTGTTAAATAAGTCAAATAAGGGTAAAAGCGTAGCTGTTATAGAAAAAATATACTGCTATATAGCATGTGCAAAAAAATATTTCGCACTGAAAAATGGTGTTAGAATAGGTAGGTGCAGTGTAGAATACATATTTTATTTTTATTTGAAAAGAAAATAACATGTCACAAGTTTTTTTGTTTCAATATTCTTACACCTTAGTATTGTGTATACTTACAAGTAAATTTGTATATAAAGACAATTAAAGATAATTTTGTATCTATTGCAGCGGACTCATTACAGCTATCTCACACCAACACGTTATAAAATAAATATGTGGATGAATAGCATATATAAGTATTTTTATGTGTCGAAATTCCGAATAGTTTTCTGAAACGTTTTATACCTCTGAGTCTTGCATGACCCCCAGCAAAGATTTTTCATTTTTCCCATCTAAATTTCACAATTCATGTCAGTAAAATAATGGCGAAATATTTGATATTTGTAATACAATTTAGCTTGACAGTTTATTAAAAAATATACTAATTATATTAAATGAATTTTAAATATATTCGGCGTTAATTTTGTAGAAATTCATTCTTCATAATTAAATGAAACTACGTGATGTAGTATTATTTCTACTTTCTTTAATATCTTTAACGCGACCTAGGTTTCGTTGTACTACATCTTCAGGTGGGCTATTAGCAAAGATTTCTTAGACTAAGTAAATAAAGAATCTTTGCTAATAGCCCACCTGAAGATGTTGTAATACAACGAAACCTAGGTCGTGTTAAAGAACTTAAAGAAAGTAGAAATAATACTACATCACGTAGTTTCATTTAATTGTGATTAAATAAATTAATAATATTATGGGTGAAATATGCCGGGTTTTGTAAATATTCGTTTACTAATTTATTCATGTCAACCATATTATTGCTGTCGAATTGGTTTGTTTAAAAACATTTTCTTTAGAAATGGAGTGGAGTATAGGAATAAGTGTGAGGGCGGTATGGGCCATGGGTGTGGGAGATTTTACATAGTGTAAAATCTTGGATATTCTAAGATTACACAAATATAACAATAAATATACGTCGAATTAATTTTGTATAGATTTGGAAATGCAAAATAGACATTAGAGTGCATGAGTAAGAACTTCTATTTTAAGTTAATAAATCACATTATATTTTACCAGTTCAAATTTAATATTTTACATTATTAAAAGAGTTTTAAACCTAAATTAAAATCTATGAGGAATCTATTAAAATATATATTCTTATCATAAAATTATAATACTATGCGTGAGGGTCATATTTAATTAAAATTTTACATTGTATGGTTTAAAATATAGTTTACTTTGATAGATGAAAATCTTTAAAGAAAAAATAAATAAATATGTAAAAATACATCCAAATAAAAAGATACGAACCTCTCTTTATATTTGCTTGCTTGGCTTTGCTTCGTTTTTTTTTAAATGATGACCATATGCTTGTTGGAACATGCAAAGAGCAAGGTTCCATGTATCTGATTGTCTGTATCTGTTGAAATTATCGGTGCTAGTTAACAAATATTATTTGTTATTATATTTATATTGTAAATAAACATCCTAGCAAATGCTGTGACTATCAGCACTCCGGGGGCTACAGCATTTGAAGGGGCTGTCTACTGTTAAATTAACATTCACTCGAGTAGGTTCAAAGCACGGCATCCCCAGCCTGGAATTGAAGTTTTCAGATATCCCTCACCACATCCGCTAGCCGACGTTTATAGGAAAACCCCATTAATTTCCACCCCTGTTATTTATTTCTGAAGATCTGTGTGTTTTCACCCCTGTGATTTATTTCTGTGCCCTGGTCAACTCAAACGATAGTAAGTTCATAATACCTTGACAATTAATGTTTAAATTTAAAAATTGTAAATGGTTTCTCAATTCTATTTTGAACGATCTAATTAATGATACCTTATTCGATGAAATGCACAAAAATAAAATGTTCACCCACACTTTATATGTGTGGGAAATACCTTAACCTGTTCAGTTCAGGTGCCGAGAATCTGTTTACGTAAGTAGTCTGCAATTCTGTAAACTCTTACTATGTGGCAAATATTGACACATTTTCAGGATAAAAAACAGACTATAATTTTCCTTTTTACAGAAGATATAGTTAAACTTAAAACAGAAACAAATAGTAAAAATCGAAAGAAAAAAAACTTCGTCAACGCTGAAGCTTTCTTTTCCATCATGCTGGCGTGGAGTAGTACCGTCCGAAATCACTTGACGAAAACGTATTAAACAAAGTAATTGTTTAATATTTTATTGTTTAAAATATTCAAAAACTTTTTGCAAAACTACATTAACATATGTTTAAAATTATGGAAACTTTGAAATTATGACACACGGAACCATAAAACTGAGATCCTCCTCTCTTTTATTTGCCTTGCGGATTAAAAAAAAGTGTAATAGAAATTGGTAACTTATGAGTATCTTATGATTTGATTAGTTCTATTCATAAAATGTAATTATTAGTTGTTTCCATATAAATTTAATGTGAAAAAATGACAATTGAAGCCAGAAAACCTGTTTTTAGAATCTTTGTCTGGCTGTATGTTAATTTTTTCATCAATCACGCTAAATCTACTTGACGGATTTTGATGAACTTGGCCTGGTGATAGCTTATACCTACCTTCTTTCTCTCATATGTTGCTCATATGAGAGAAAAATATACTAATAACTTTTCTTAGTCCGAATTTTACGCGAACGAAGTCGTAGGCCTAGTTAGTTTTAAATAAATAGGAAACTCAGAGTCCTTTTTTCATGTCTTTTCATTACGTATTCATTGATTTTGTTTTATAATAAAATGAAAAAAATTATTTCATAACGATTTTTATTTATTACTACGTTTTATGAATATAAACTTTACGTAAATCTCCTTTCAATTTTGGGTAAAACAAAGGTTGTGAATAAAACACATTATTAAAATCCGGTGGTAACAAAACATACCCCGTAGAAGGTTTTGCGGTTGTAAACTGCAAAGGTGCTGTTGGTAGGAATGCTTTACTTTTCAAAGCTACCATATGTTTAGTGTATTGTTTCGGGTATACTCCCAATGGGTAGAACAGGACATCCGTAAACGGAGGGGTAGTTTGTTTTTTAAATTGATTTATTTTCGAATTTGCAGTAACCTCCACTCGTCCTTCAGTGTTGATTTCACTTTGGTTTGATTCGGCTATTACAATATGTCCTTGTAGAGTACTCAAACATAGCATAGTTATCTGAAATAAAATTGAAATATTTCTTTTTCATTATATATTTAAAAAATTACGAGGACGAGGTTTCGCTCTTAAGTTACTTTACATATATTAAGTTAAATTCTCACAATTATGCATTAGCATTATATACAGAGATACATTCCGCCAAGTCATTGAATTTAACACAAACTAAGAAGTAGAAATTGCGAGGGAATTCAACAATACACTTATCAGTGTATTATTTTGCGACCAGTCGAATGTCAACTTAAATATGAGAAAATTCAAATATACACCATTTTGGTAAAAAAAGATTTGAACATGAACTTCGGCGATTGCTAAGGAGATTTGATTTATTAACGATTAATGACGGGAGATCATCCGCATTCCATGATTGTCAAAGGACCTAAAAAGGCTCAGTGGAATTATAAAACTTGATTCAAAGATGTTGTTGCAGCCTTATAGGGTGTGGCTAGCTGCATAAAAATTGCCAAGTTTTACTGCTTCTTCTTTCCGCTTCATGTAAGTTTGTAGACCTTGCTGCTTTTTTCCCACATTCATTATTATGTACTCAGAGAGAATCTTCGACAAAATTTTGAATTAAATTCTTATGTCCATAATCTCTGTCATAACACCATCAATATTAAACCCATTAAAAAGAGGCATATGCTGAACCCATAGTAAAGATGTCGCTAAGTCATGTATCCTTTGCCTTTACTCATTGGAGTTGTGTCACATAAAAAATTAGAAATGTCTATGCTTACACCCACTTGATATTATTTATTTCTTATCCGTTGATTTTATTATCTTCACTCAAAATTTGTTTCCTAAAATACTACTTTTTTTAAGTTTATTGGATCAACTTGAAAAAATAGAATTTTAGAAGTTATCTTAAGCGAAATAATCAAATATTTATATGATTTAGGTTTTGTAAGATTCTGTAGTGTTAGAAGAAGCCTGTTACAATAAGTAATGTTATAATCGAGTCATGTCCTTCCATCTGTCTGTATGACGCTTGTCATAGCCATAAAAGTTTCAAGAATTTTAAAGCTATGTGCATTTGGTGTAGACCAGCCTCGTATTTGGATGCCAATTAGAATATCTTTAATGTAAAGTTAATTAGAAGCTAGCTCACTTCCTAAATACAGCCTGATGATTTAACGAGGTTAAAAAACGTTCCTTCGATGTTTGTACATAACATGATATGGTTACTTCTATTTCCATTTCCTACCGATTTAATCTTGGGTATGCTGAGTTCATATGATTCATCAGATATTGCAGCGCAGAAGAGAAATTTTGTTCGGAGAAATTGATTTCCCGATTGCTGAACGGAAAAAAACATTATGTCTTTATTTAATGGAAAAGTTCTCGCTCTTCGTACCTAGTAACTTCCGGCGCTTACGCAGTTATCTTCATTTTGCTATACTGGCATCTAGAACCGAATTATTTCGAAATTTTTAACTTTTCCGCGGAATACAATTTGCTTAACCACGTGGTTGCATGCATCAGAGTTTGAAGTGTTTGTAATGAGCGAGAATAAACTCATTGAAGTATGCCGCCGTTATGTATTTTATTTCATTCGCTCGTTATCTTTCTTGATATACAAAGATTAATAACTGTAATGTTTTTATTAATTTATGTAAATAAGTAAAAAAAGTAACAATATTTTTAAAAATTAAACTATTTTAATACATATACCTTCACATAAATGTAAAATGGGCATAAATACTGTATTGTGCACAATTGGGTATTATGGAAGTTAAAAATGTCTTAAAATTAAATTGAGGTTAAATTAGCCATTTTTAATTTCTAAGCCTAATTTAATCTTAATGTATATCATTTCGCTTCCAAATGATATACATTAAGATTTCCATAATTTTCTACCATGAAATGAAAAGAAATATTCTTGGAGTTTAATTAGAATTTCAACCCCAAACTCGCTTCAATAATATAGACACTTATCGAAATTACAATTATGCGTATTTCACCTAAGATGCACTTGAAATGCAATTTGTATAATCATAATGCTATTAATTCCATATACAGAAAAAAGTTAGCTGCAACTTACAAAGTTATTTTTATTTAATTATTTATAAAACATAAATAAATTAAAAATGTATTTTTCATATAAATATAATAACCAAAACATTTAAAAGCAAAAAAACAATAATACGTAATAGCTTCGCTTTGCTTTCAATTTATAAAAAAGTAATGAAAGAACTTAAAAGAAGCACTTACGATTATTTCTATAGCAACTTAGAAAATGAACAATTGGAATTTATCCTCAACGTTAGTCAAATATTGTTACTAGTGTAAAATTTTGTCATTATTATAATAAAATTCAAAAATACTTCTTACTACTTACAATCAAATATGCTCTAGAGGGCGTGTTGATAACAACATGTAGCGTGGGTATCATTTCGTCTTATGTCAGCACGTGGTCAAATAGAATACAGTTTTATAGCAGAGACATCAAGTATTAGCGACAATATATGTCATAATAATCTTACATAATGATCTGGTTTGTGCTCAGTCTGCATAGCAGCTAATGACTCACATTTATATGACCACTGCTAATCTATTCTTGATTAGCATAATTCTCACCGGAAATTATAATTAAATAGAGGAGATACGTATATTGAGGTATTAGTAATCGTAGAATATAAATAATTTCGAATACATCTATATGACAGTAACAGAACGAAGTCCGAACATAGAAAGAATAAAACAAAAAACTATTATCATGCACATAAAAACAAATTACTCAGAAGGAACTCTTCCTCACTCCCTCTCTCTCTCTCTCTATATATATATATATATATATATGTATATATATATATATATATATATATACATATATATATATATATATATATATATACACACACACACACACACACACACATATGTGTGTGTGTGTATATATACAAGAGTGTATGTATGAAAGATGTTAATAGATTTGTTAGAAGTGGATATCATGCAAAGTATATGAAATTTGTAATAAAATAATTGGCCTTTCTTTTTTTATTTATTTAAGAAAAATGTAAAAAATTAGGCCTTTCCTTTAATTTGGCGTGTATTTTTGTAACACATAAATGTATTTTGCTTCCCAATACCACCGACCCGTATTTACTCAACAGATGGCGTTAGGTTCGAAATAAATCGCAGTATAAACTAATTTAAAAAGATACTTTATGAGAACGTCATTTTGGAATTTGTTATAAAATGTGTATAGTCTGTCAATACACAAATATGAGAACCAGTTCATACCCGCTTCTTTGTTGAATGCATTCCTGTGTCAACAAAATTTAATTTTAAAAATGTAGTTTTACCCCAATATTAGCAAGGACGAGGAACCACTTAAATGGTTGCATAATTAATTTAATTTTATTACGTATCTTCATGTGAGCTAAACCCTATTGCTAAAAATTTTCAAATACTTCCGATTATTTCTTTTAAATAAATAGTTAAAACATAAGAATTAATAACTTTATCCAATTCTAATTAAAATTTTCCCCGTGCGAGGAAAATATAATACATTCAATACAAAATAAAACTTTAAATTTAATCGTTACTAGATTACTATTAATATGACATACATTTTGACTTTTTCACTTTCATAAAATACGTTGAAAAAAATATATAACCCAGTATAAAACTAAATTAATAAAACTGAGGCCGTTGGGTTCAAACTACTCTACTGTCCTCTATTTGAAATTCTCTTTCGAGCAAAAGATAAAACCGTTCGTAATATTAGCATATTCTAAATTAATATCGTATATCATTCAGTTTTCCCTTTTCTCATTAATTCATTTGTATCACTTCCGCAAGCTGGCCATAGAGAAGATGATCTAATAAATCGCATAAATGATTTCAATTTGGTTGAGATGTGTCGGTTAATGCAACACACAAGTAGAAAGCTTAATTTAGGAATGTATCGACATGTTTACGTTTGTTAATATTTCGTAATAATTAAAGCACACGAAGTTACTAATTTTCCAATTATTAATTTATTGATCAGGTATTGTTCATACATCGCACAGAATCAGTCTAATTAATTTCTTCAAACCACGTCGTTGTCGATGTCTTTCGTTCTTTCTTTCAATTACCAACTCTGAACATTTAATAATGCGACACTTTCAATGTCATTTTAGCGCTCTTATGAGAATTCTTATAATTTAATTATGTCCGACTATATATATCTTCAATTTTCAGGGTTTCGTAGCCAAACTAGAAACTTTTATAGTTTCTCCACGTTCGTTTGTCTGTCTGTTTATCTGAATGTCACAACCGTTATTAAAACGCGCTTTAAGATAAAATCTTTTAAAATAAAGTTTTTTAAGATATCTATCGTCCCTATGTGTAAAGTTGAGTTAATTTTTTTGCGTACCCCGTTGTATGGAGCATCGTTGAACAGGTCTTCAAAAATATTGATAGTATGTCGTTAATACTTATTTGATACAGTTAAACCGGTTTAACTGTATCAAATACTTATTTGATACAGTTAAACCGTTAATAACGAAATTAAAAGAAAAATGTATCACGGTAGTATTGATTAGTTTACGAATAATACTCGACCAACTTATGACATATGGTGGGTCTGTAAAATGTTAATGGAAACTTCATACAATTTACTTAAATCAACAGCAAAAACAATTTTATGTTTTAAAAAATATATTTACTTTATGAAAAATTAATATTTGTAAACAGTTTAATAGAAATATTGTATATTCTTAAATGTTTCTAAGTTCCTAAATGCGTAAGGAATCCTTGTAGTGTGACTTATATTTGTGCTTTTATTTTAATATTTGCATTTAATCGTGAGTCATAGTTTTAACCATATAAAAACGTTTGGGCTTGGAGCCTGGAATATTATTTTTGAAAATCTAAATTAATAATAAATTAAGGTAGGCTAATATAAATTTATTCGACCCAAATTAATTTGACATAAAAATAGTCCATAATTAATACAAGGAAATTTTCCTTTAAACTAGAAACAATAAGGTTTTTATAATAATTTTAAATGTACGAACTAAGTTCAAATCAGTTGGTAATATACCATGCAAAAATACAAGAAATAGGGCCAGCATAGCATACGGAATCAATGTATATGTATATGTATATATATATATATATTTATATATATATATTTATATATATATATATATATACATATATATATATATATATATGTATATATATATATATATATATATATATATATATTTATATATATATATATATATATATATATATGTTATATTTTCATTTAATTGTGAATAATTAATTTCTATAAAATTAACGCCAAATATATTCAATAAAGATAATCTAAGTAAATAATTAAATATATTTATTTTTATAGGAACATCTAGTTACATGTCTTTAAACATGTCTTTAAAATCATAGCCTTTTAGGACAAATTATTTTAATATGCTAGTTATTAAGATAAGTTGATTAGGTTTAGGACGTACGTATAATTTAAACAGATTAGCTAACATTTTTAGACACGATAGAATAGAGTACAGAGAAATATCTTTATTTCACAAAATAGATATTGAAAGTTTCGATACTAATTGAATGAATTTGTTTTAAACTGAGATAAATTTTAAGAAATAGAACAGCTTGTTAAAAAGGTGGTACTGGATATTTTAAAAAATATATCTTTAGTGAAAAAATATATCATTAGTGATGTTTGATTATTTTACGATTTGATTACTATTTTCGACTAAAATCGCTAGCTATAATCATTAATTCGTTATCTCACAGTTATTCTGGTCTGATAAAAGATAGTGTTCAAAGTGTGTTAATACTAACTTCTTTGTTTTGAGTACTAATTTCTTTTTTATTTTTGGGCTGTAAACTACAAACTAGCGGAGAAATAAAATAGATGAAGTGAGGTTATTAACATTTAGCCACGTATCGCCGTTATTGTCTTTTATGCGATCAACAAGGCCCCTTTTGAATAATAAGGAAATTTATTTTTATTTAATTATTTATTTTTTTATCATTACTCTTACCATTATTCTATACATAATTAAAGAACGAAAACAAAAAATTAATTAATTACATTACCATGAAAAACTAATTTAACATTTTATTCAGTTATGGAACTGAAATTAAATAAATTCCTTATTATGCCATGAGCTTAGACGCTGTTTAGACATGGTTAAATATTTGCTGCAGACGAAGAAAACATCTGCGTTCTGCCATGATTCTGACGATAATCTGCTTAATTTTACGCAGACTTACTGATTTTTCTTAATTTTCATTGTTTCAATTAATGTAGAATAAATGAATTTACATAATAAAAGATAAATAAAATTGCCGTTTATTTTTTAAGTATTTGAATACAGTTTCAGGCATCCGATTTATAAAGGCTACGGGTTGAAATCTCAGACAAAGGAACAACCTGTTTTTCTTTTCTTTCTTGTCGAGTTACATAATTGATAAATTTAAAACGATTTATTCTGAATGGTATATCTAAAGTGACTATTATAAATGCTATGCTCTTATATGTCTCCGTACTGTTTTTCCTTGAAATTTTACTTGGAGTATTTCTTTCTCATGAGCTACTATTTGAAGATCCAAACCATTTAGGTACTTTCAACGCACTTTCAACGATTATTTTCACTCGAAAAACACCACATCTCAATTGCCGCTTTTATTAAAAATGTATAACAATTAACTAATTTAAGGGATTTTAGTAATTTAATCACCTATCCGTGTGTGCAATCTATTTTGTTCCTTAAGCAATACTTAACTCAAAATAGTTAACTACTTATTTTCAATAAATAACTAAGTCACTTATTATTGAAGTCGGTGCCAGCACTGTCGAATAACTTAAACAAATTAATATTTGAATTTATAATGTAAATTGAAAATTTTAACTTCTAATGTACTCACAACACAAAATCGATTCCATCAATTTTACATTTGTTTAAGTTGATCTACGATGCTGGCACCCACTTCAAAAATAAGTAACTTAGTTATTTATCGCAAATAAGTAAGTGTATATTTTGAGTTAATTATTTTTAATTTTTTAGTACCTTCGTTTTTTGAAGTTGATTTTTTTAATTTTATTTTAGGATTTTTAGTGATTAATATATGTATAATAATTATGTATAATTATTAAATTAAATAATTATGTATAATTATAATTATTAAAAACCTAGTATACAGATAATTTCCACTTTGTCTAAAGTTGGTTATAAACAACACATAGAAATGAAGCGATAGTTATAGCCGCCAGTTGTTAGCTGTTAGCTGTTGAGGACTTCTGTTCTCCATATCAGATTTTTCAAATTGAAAACTACCATTTGAGGAGTTCTGTTCCCTATATCCGAAATCTATTATCAGATTTTGCAAAGTAATAACTAAACTAACAACTAACCAGTACAATTTACTACAATCCGCTAGGGAGTTGCATTGTTCATCTTCAAAATAATCATCACGTACTGACCTGGTCGATAGAGCACTTATTTTGCATAGTAAAAACTATCAGTAGTAATTGTCTTAAATTACGTTTGATTTACTACCATCCGATGGGGATTTCCATTGTTCATCGCCAGAACGCATCATCAGGTTCTAACATGATCGATAGTGTAGTTATTTTGCAAGTAACAACTACCATTAGTAAATATCTTGAATCACTTTCAGTTTACTACCATACGTTAAAGAGTTCCATTGTTCATCTCCAGAACTCATCATCAGACCTTAACCCGGTCGACGGTGTAGTTATTTTGCATAGTAACAACTACTAGTAGCAAATATATTTAATCAAGTTTGGTTTTCTAATATCCGTTAAGGAGTTTCATTGTTCATCTCCAGAGCTTATTATCAGACTATGACCTGGTAAGTGGTGTAGTTATTTTGCAAAATAACAATTACCCGTAGCAAATATCTTGAATAATAATTGATTCACTGCCATTCGTTAAAGAGTTCCATCTTTCGTTTTTGGACCTCATCATCATCAAATTTTTATGGGACCACCCTATAATACCCTCTTTCAATTCAAAAGAATTATCAAAATCGGTCCACTCGGTAAAAAATTGTCGCTGAGCATACGTAAAAAAAAAGATTCCGACCAATTGAGAACCTCCTTTATCCCTTTTTTGAAGTCGGTTAAAAAATAGATTACAGTGATTAAAATTCAAGATAAATTCATCATTCTGAAGGACAATATTAAAAATATGCGATATTTTGCCCCATTTTGTAACGAGCAAAAATCTATCGAGCATTACTTGAATTAATGTATGTTTCATTGAAATGAGCCTTAAAATATCTGAAGTGACGGAGAAAATTTACTAATATACGGGTAATAATGCAACTTTGATATATCATATTTTCTTGAGTACCGTTCGTATATTTCGCCCAAAAAATTTCTTCGTCCCAATATATTTTCCTGAAATATTTGTTAATATAATAAAATTTTCAATAGACTTTCTCCACTGCATAGCCAAAAAGCGGCATATAATCTATAGCGCAATTATTTCTTTCGTGAAAAGTTTCTTATGGCTTTGAACTCTTACATTACTATTTTTTACACTATTGATATGGTATAAATTCCACATGTACAAAGTATAAAAAAATTATCAATCAAAATTCATATTCTCATTTCAAATCACAAACATTTTTTCGTATTCTCTCTTACATTGAGACATATATAAATTATTTTTAATTCAGAAGCATTTTCCAAGAAATTATTATTACATTTGATTATATGTAAAAAACACCGTTTTCCCCGCAATTCCGGGTATTTTGAGGATGTTTTGTATGAAATGTGTCAATGAAATATGAAATGTGTGTAAGGACCAATAAATTTTGACTGTTTCGGGGGGAGGTAAAGAATGCATATTTTCAACTTTGCCCTTTATTTTGCAACAATTATCTCAAAGGTAACGTAACCGTTTGACTAAAGGTCACTAAGGGCTATTGTAACAAAAACAGTGTTCCTTTTCCTTTTTAATTAAATTATTCATTACGATATTCAAGTCAGACGTATATCTGTTTGAATATCAAAGTTCCATAAACTGCCAAGATTCTAGTAATAGGTGTCTATTTGAAATATGAAGAAAACTCCAGTTTATGGGAGGCAAAATTGTCTTTTGCGTTAGTGAAAGACCTTGGTAAAAATCAACATTTTTATTTTGTTAAGTAAAATTTAAAATTAAAATTTCATTCATTTTCTGAAACACATTACATTTAAATAATGGAAAAAAATGTTTAATGGTTAATTAAGTTAGTAATATTAACAAAGTTTTATTCATTATTTTCCTGTCGAACTAAATGAAGGCACTCGTTTCACACGTTCGCACACATCCCTTTTGCGTTTGACAAGTTTTACATTTTATCACACTCATTTGTGCAATGATCTTGATCCTAATGTACAAATTTAACAATATGTTTATAAACTGCCCCAATCTCTCTTAAATGTCATTTTTTTTCAAATAAAATTATTGGCGATAATTTAACCGTTATTAATAGCACAACATAATTTGAAACATAAGAATTAGTAGTGCAACTGAATGGCGGGTCATAAATAAAGTTATCGGTAGTTATTTACCTCAAGTAAGAATTGTTGCAATTAGTTTTTTTCTGTATGGTGGAATTTGTTAGTCATACTAACATGGAAAATCAAAAGAATTTTGATCCCCACGTCTACTATGAACCCATTACTTTCGTAAAATATTGTTTACTGAAATTGCAATATTTTCGTTGCATTTTCATCACGTTCAAGAGTTGTAGCTAAGGAGTATAATAACACAACAAAATTCCATTCTCTAAAAGTCCTCCATGAAATAATAAATTGAAAAATGCTATATTTTGAAAGCGCTTCTGGGCGTGTGCCCACAGCCTATCGAATGGAATTAAAAACGTATATTCCGAAAAATAACTAAAGCTTCTATTTAAATTCCTTAAATGAAAAATTAAATGTCACTTAAACATAATATTCCATCATTCAAGTTCTCGGAAAATTCGAGTACCGGTCTCCAGTTAACATATGTTACTGCTCTTAAAAAGGTACTATAAAACGTTCACCGTTTATTTTATTATATTGTACGTTTTGCCGTTTATTTTCTAATTAGCTTTTGCTCACATATTTACCTGCTTAGACCTTTTAGGAGAATTTAAAAAAAAATGCCATAGAAGAGTTAGTTCTAAATGTTTTGTAGAAAGTTAAAAATGAAATATTTTAAATGTTTTGTGATTTAGATGTAATGTTAAAAATATAGAATTTTTTACATAGGCTTCAAAAGTTTCATAGAACTACTGAAGTAAAATCATACGTTTATTTTTTTATCACTTGATCCCTCATTATTTCAAAATTACTTGAACTACATTTATTACTTTATGAGAGTGTTATTAAAATCTTTTTTATGTTCATTTATTTAGTTATTTTAGAGCCAAAGATTTGTATTTTGAAAATATAATAGCGATTACTGTGAGACAAATACTGGTTTAGGAAAAATACAATAGACAATTTAATTAATTAAAATTTAAAAATGTTTTTTCTTTCATCGTTAAATTATCTGATCTTCAAAAGTTTATTGTTTTAACAAAACAATTGATAATAATTTTCACCTATCCTGTTACTGTCTTCAAGTTATTTGCTTCAAGTTATTTGCTACAATTTATTTGCAGAAAAATGCAAATTGAGCTTTAATTTTTCGCAGATTTTGATAGGCATATTTTACATCATATTATATCATCATATATTTTTCTACAGCTTATTACTCCATTTGCAAAAAAAAAAGTATTAAGCTCAAGGAAAACTTTCGATATAAACGTTTTTAGAGTGCTTACATATATAGATGAGGAAACTACAAATTTATGTGATGGTTGTATGAATTCATTTCTTTTCAATATTTTAACAAAAACGATTCAAATAGAATATTTAAATTTTTAGCCTTTGATCGTGAACAATTCTAAAATTACATTTTGTTTATTTATTAGCCAATGTCTTATAGATATTTCGAAACGTATTATTTGATCAAAATTTACGGTGGTGACAATTACACTCTCATAAACGATTTTAAAATTCTACACCAATCAAAACCAAAGTTTATCTCTATTGAGCATATTACTAGTTTTACTTTATTATGTGTGCTGTCTAGATTTCGCGGAAAATTTTATTACCTTTCAAAAACATCGCTGAACTCAATAAAAGCTTTGACCAACGCAATATTTATATTCTCTATCTTCTTCAATAAGGTAATTTGAGACTCTATTATAATACATATATATATATATATATATATATATATATATATATATATATATATATATATATATATATATATATATGTATATATATACTCCCGCACACATACATACACATTTCATAATCAATGAGGGTATCATGTAAACATATTAGTGACTCTCGATTGTACGTAAATCTATAGATTAAGCAAATTTTTTAAGCAAAATTCGAAATGAAAACAATCATTACGAAATATCATTTATTAAACAACTTAAAGTATTACGTAACGAATATAATTATCAAATAATATGTACATAACATTTAAAACCTAATCTGCAATTCACCAACCATGTTTTCCGTGACTTTTCTTGTAATGTGTTACGTGTTTTATTATGTGTACCGGATACGGTTTATGAATATAAACGTGGTACGGAACTTCCCGGTACACGGGTACGGGAACTCGTTTAATAACCTCGTAGTGCCTATCCACTTTCACGGGTACTCTTTTTTCCACCGTTACAGGAACACGCTTCACCACTTCGTAAGGAACAGGTCGTTCCACTTCCACCGTCTCAGTCTTCACAACTTCCACTGGAACACGTTTGACGACGTCTACGTGGACGGGATACGGCTGCGGGACTGGAACTTCAACTCTCTGCGGGACAGGCACATTATACGGCTGTGGAACTTTGACGGGAACTTTCTGAATGATCTCGTGTGGAACGCGGCGGATTACTGTTTGAGTTACTTCGACAAGTTTATGCTCGGGTGACCCCACTTGTACTTGAGAAGCATCGGTAGACGCAGGTGACTGGAAGTTACTGAGAATAATTTTTCCAGTATGCTCTTCTGCCAAGGATTGTCGACTGGGTGGGTAACCGGGGTGGTCATCGTGTATTGGTGGTTCGCCATGTATTGAGGTTGCTAGTACTAACAAAGTAATCAATTTAATACTCTGAAACAAAAACAAAATTGGTATAGTTATTTTTAATCCAAATAAGTTCGAATCAAGTTCAATACCAACATTAAAGTTTAAACTTTATTAGAAAACTGTATTAGTAGTTTAAACTGTATTAGTCGTATCGATCTACTATTATACAGAATCCTATGTAGAATCTCTCGTTACGTTTAACGGGAAATTAGTGAAAATTAATACAAATATTGGTTTTGTTAATCCAGATATGGTTTAAGAAAAATTAGGTGAAAAAACGATCAAAATATTTGTTTTCCTAATTGCATATGAAATAAAAAGCATACATTTATTAAAAAAATCTTTTTATAAAATTAAAAAAAAAATTAGATGATGGATAACCCTGAAATTACAGAATATTAGTGGCATGAAAACAATAAAGGGAATATTGGTCGAATTTTGTTATTTACATTTTTTTATTTTATTATTTGTGATATAAAATGTGGGAGTGTATAACGATACATATATTTAATTATAAAATTGTAAAAAGTGGTAAAAACACTACGGTTTCCAAATTTTCAAATTTGACCTCACGTTTAAAAAATATTTTCCGCTAGAGTTCACAAAACGAACTTACGAAGGACGCCATTGCTATACAAATGTAACCCAACGAAGGGAAATGGGCGAGTGGACCGACCGTTCTGCCGCTCAACTTATTATTCAAACAAACAGCGAGCGCCTCCAACATTTATATCAAATACAAGCAACACGACGTTGCGACAGAATCAAATGTATCTGCCGCTTTGTGAAATACTTTGGCGAGATAGATAAAAAAATCGGATCGAAATCTTCCGCGGTTTCAAAACCCGACAGCCAAACGCGTGTGCCCCACCACTCTCCGTAAACGCGCTTTATTTGTAATAAAAAATACGCCGAAAAAGGAAATGGTAGTTACGAGTCGAATAGAGAGATATAAGATACGAAATCTCACGTAAGTTTGTTATTAAAGACTATTGAAGACCACGCCCTTTTATATTTTCCTGTACTTTCATTAATGATTTAGACGGTAATGATTCGAATGAAATGGCTGAAGATTTTCATCTAACTGAAATATATTCTCTGATAAGAAATAACATGTGTTACTTAAACTGATACTCATGAGTGGATCACTCAATTAAGTATATTTTTATACCTAAAATACAAAGCGAAATATTTAAATATATTTCAGCTAATTTATTCACTTTTTATAAGCTTTTATTTAACTTACTTAGTATGTCTTTGCGGTTTAAAATTTTATTTAAATTAATAGAAGTATTAATTGCATAAATTGTAGAAATTTTACGATAGATACATGTATAAAATTTCTACTCAGAATAGATACGTGTGAAAAATTTCTACAATTTTTTAATTTTTAAATTTGGTTTAATGATAAAGTATATTGGCTTTTTAAAATTTAGGTTAATGATAAAGCATATTGACCCGCATATATATCAATAGATAACACTCAGAAATATTCATACGGAAATTTTTGAGAGAGCAAAATGAATACATGATTTTCAATATGTACATTTCCATTTCTCATATCGTGTGAGATGTTAGTATGTAAATAAACGAGCAAGTTTTTAAACTTGGTTTAATCATAAAGCATATTGATCCGCATATATACCAATAGATATCGATAGATAAAACTCGGAAATATTCATACGGAAATTGTTGAGAGAGCAAAATAAGACATAATTTTCAATAAGTACATTGCCATTTCATATATTCTGTGAGATAATAGTATATAAATAAACGAGCAAGTTTTAAAATTTGATTTAATGATAAAGCCATGTATATCAATAGACATCGATAAATAATACTCAGAAATATTCATACGGAAATTTTTGGGGGAGCAAAATAAGACATGATTTTCATTAAGTACATTGTTATTTGTGATACAAACGTCTTGCGATCAAATTTAATGCAAAAATTGGATTAAAACTAAGAGCCCATAATTGTAATTACCTCTTTTCTTTCTATATCCCCTAAAAGAGACTTTGTATTATTACGTAATATGGTTTTATTTAGAGAATTGTTAAAAACATTATACTCAAATATTATGAATTAAATAGGTGAGAAAAAATTGTCATACTGTTGTAAATGTGCATCGAATTTTTAAAATGAGTCACTGGTGTGATCTGATCATGGAAGTAGTCCACAGATTCTGTCCAATAATATAGTACATCAAATGGTTTTAGCCGTTATTATGCTTCAATCAATGTCAATTTCTAATACTTAATTTATTGTGCCATAAGAAGTATTGTTATTTAAAAACAAAAAAACACAACGAAATTTTAATGGAAACACAATTCTAAAGCACCATGGGTATAAGAGATCTAAAAATAAATATGATTTGCCTGCATATGTGTTTCCTTTATCCAATTCGTGTCTGAATCCTGGATGGATTTCGAGAAAATTCGATATTTGGTAGTTATTCATAAACACAATGTTTTTGAAATTTTTTAGCGTTCCGTATATAAAAAGGATAAAACGGAACACTTAAAAAAATCACTCACGTGTTCGTTCGTCTGTTCGTCTGACCGTATGTTACAACTGTTTTTCACAGATACCGTTTGACATAAACATTTTTAATTTGGCATAACGATAAAGTATATTGTACATCTGAAGAGTTGTTATTCGAATAAAAAGTTATGGGCCGTAAATAAATAACTCGAAATTTAATTTTTTATTCCTTTTGAACAAGCGACATATAAGGTTCCAAAACTATTTATTTTAGAACTTTATATACGATATTTCTAGAGGCATTGCTAAAGATATCCACAATTTTTTTTTCAGAAACCGTTTGACACAGAAACTTGAAATAATACTTGAAGCATTAATATATATTTCAACACACCTATATATATTTCAACAGTTAACACTCAAAAATATTGATATGGGAATTTTGTGGAGTGCAAAAAAGTACTTAAATTTTTTTCGATTTATGTATCGTATAATTCTAAAGATTCCAAAATTTAACGTCAATTGAAAGAGGTATTTATGAATACACTATTGAATATATTCATAAATGTATCTCTCTCCCTCCGAAACAGGTAAAGTCAAAATTATAAAAAAATATATTACTGGAAGTTTATCTAAAGTTTGCCGCCAATATCGAATTTCAAAGCTTTTGAAATATTCACGATATTTTACGCCTGGCAAAAATAAGTCAGGCAATATATGTCTATACGTGACACAAACATTATTAACATTTGCAGTTTAATAGACATACTACGTAGACTTAAATGTTTACAAGTACTTGTGGACGTACAGAACTCTCGCAGCGCGATTTGACAAATTTAATTTTTCTACTTTATAAAGAATACAAAAAATTCTTCTTAATCGAACTTTAAATAATGTTAAATGTTTTCATCAAAACTGAAGCAAAGGGCGCATGTTCGTACCAGGACCGGCGACACGATGGCGTAGCGGGTGTGGGCAGGTAGTGGAAATGCTTTACGAGCCCAGTAATACGAATATTTTATGTCGTAACACTTAAGTATCTGATAATATAATAACATAATACGAAATGACAAGAGTGACCTACTCACGTGGTTTGCTTCTATATGGAACGGCCCAGTACTTGCCTCTTTTAAGCCTTATTCCAATCTCAGCTCACTAAATTATCTTCCACGTATGAGTGATTTCATAAATTTTTTAGCTTATCTTGGATATTATGGTATAACAATCTTAATAAAAGTTATATAATTCAAATTATTTATTTAAAACTTTGATATACATATTTCGGTGCTTGTTTTAACAAACATTCATCTTGAGTGTAGTGTTGATTTTTTTCTATGGTAGCAAAAATAAAAAGCTGAAGTTAATAATAAGAATATACAGGCGACTAATGGAAAAATAAGTTTAAAACCTCTATTTTTTCCTTGCCAGAAAATAAATCAAGGTACATATGCACCATTTTTGTTTGTAACTTGCCATCATCTGGTGGGTACACAAACTACTTACTTACCCGTGATCATGGATAAACAGAACACCTTCAGCGTAATTATTTTATCATCTAGATTCAAAGGATTTAGCAACGTATTTTTGAAGATCATCATGCCGTCCAATTTTTTGTCATGCACATTATTGCTTAGAGCTCTGAATAAGTGATAATCAGATGGAGTAATGCGGGGTGAATAAAAATATAATTAAAAATAAAGCCTGTTGACCCTAACTAATTATCTGCATCAACGTAGTTCTCTTCGGAAGTAATTCCTTAAGAGTAATGCCCTTGATATTCTATCAGCAGCTCAGCTCTGGTTTTCTGATATTTAGTTTAAGTCCTAGTACTGAAACTGCAATGCGGCTTACATTTGAGTTTCAGATTACTACATAACCTATTTCTCATCACCATTTTCTAATTGTTTCAGTTGATTGAAATTACGTTTTAATATCATACATTTTTGACAAATATTTGTTCATAAAGTAGGAGATTATGTATTGTCCAATAATGTACAATAATTAACAGTAACACCTATCAGTTTTTGTCACAGAGTCGAATATATTTTCGAGTTGAGTACTATAAGATGTTTCAAAAATACGGTTGCAAAAACATTAGCCGCCAACTGTCAAGAATAGCAAACTATTAGAGTTATAACAAAAAATAAAAACCTCTAGGATATGAGCTGTCAAAGAACGTAACCGTAGCCGATACATTCCATAGTGACGTTCTGGAATGACAAATTTAACATTTTAGAATGTAGTATTTATTTCATTAATGCATGTATTAATCTGATCGTTACAGTGAATGCTGTTATGCGTATTGTATTGTTATAGTATTAGTATTTCGTTATGTTCCTAACATTTAATAATGCTTCCATTTGATTCAGTTATTTCTTTTCTAAAATTTAATTAAACGAAACAACGAGTTTAGACGAAAATGTCAGTAATGATATTGAAAGTATTATTTTTAATTAGAGAAAAAAAATGCAGAAAGCTGCAAGTTACTCATTAAAAAAATCAAACCAAAGTGCTACGTGCCAGATATGCGATGTTAGGTTCTTGCCATAAGCGAATAAATATTACAATTTGTGTAGGGTTTCAATAAATAAAGTGTCATTTTACAAACAATGTTTTTCATCACAGCTCTCCCTTCTTTGTATATAACTTTATAAAAACTTATGTTATATGTGTTTGGTTTTTGTCTTCTTCAGATATCTCAAATTTTTCTTCATCTCTTCAACTATTTTTAAACTGATTCTTTCAGCAACCTTCAATTACCCCTACTTCGTGAGCGTAAGTCCTGTGGGTAGTTTTTGTTATTCACAGCCTTAGCATGTATTTGCTGACACATGTGGATGAAAAGGATTAATGTATTCACTAGTGTTTCCAGTTAAAGTTGAAGTTTTCTTCTCTCCACTTTGTTCTCAAATTATTCAACTCTTCATCGTCCTTTAGTTCCTCCTTTTTTCTCTGATTCAAGTCACTAACTTTTTCTCGTAAGCAGGTTGTCTTTTTTGTCTGAGCTTTTTCACTGGCAGTTTTTAATAAATTTTCCATAACGAAAAAAAACGTTAAAATAATTATTTTATTGAAATGTGATAATAACATTTTCAATTAAATTGGCGAAAATAATGTTTACATTCCTGACAATATGTCCACTTTAGTTTAATTACTTTAATACTTATATGAATAAAGTTCTTAGCGTACCGCATATCGCCTACTCTCTTTAAAAATAACGTAAGAATACATCTGACGATCCGACTTTAACAGCCACAAATTTTAGTGTATTTTACGATAAATATTCCATGATACGTCCCAGACATACAAACGGGTCGAATTTAAAGCTAAAATTTAATAATACTAATTATAAATTTAGGAAAACTGCATAGACTATAAAGTAACGTTACTACAAAAAGTCCAACAAAAATCTAAAGTAACTATAGTACTTTGTATTTAATGAGTGTATATACTTTTTTTGCGTGCGTGGCCTGCAAGTGACATCCTGGTACACGAGAAAAAATTCATTATTTGGATTTTCACAAAAAACAATAAGTACCATCTATGTGCCTTTAAATTATGGAAATTGATCAGGTTCGAATTCAAAAAAAAAATTTAAGTTTGTGTACAATATAGTTTTAAACTTTAAAAATTTGTATCTTGAAAAAAGTCTGGTTTGCTGAATTATATCGTTATATATGTGATGAAAAACATAAGGATACAAAAGAACTTACGAAGTAATCAAGCTCTCCATTCGTTGTTGAAAAGTCATGGAAAACGCACGAGGTAAACATATCCACAGACGTATGCAGATGCAGACATACACGCTCATTGATTCCGATGTGATTCGTGCTTACCTAGTACAATTATGTCCTAAAACCCCTGATTCCCTAATTTTCACATATACTATACATATCCAGTTATACGTATCCAGTAGCAAAAGTAATTATAAAAAATATTTCATTGGAAAAGACATTCGACTCGAATCTTTATTTCGCTTTCGGTTTTTTCATAAGTTTATATTTAGTGTTAATAACCTTTCGTAGCCTTTAGCTTCCGTTTAATATTTAAAAAACGTATTGTATTGTAAATAGGTCTTTTATTTAAATTAATATACGTTATTTCTCTTCCAACACATTTATAATGATTGTACACAAGTGACTTTTAGCCGCACGGTGATTACAAAATGGTTTTTAAACAAATGGTTGAATTTATTTCGTATTTGCGTCTCCGTCCAAACCAATATTACGCTAGCGATGAGGGAATAAAATATATTTAAACTATTTAATATCGTAAAATGTCGCGTAATAGTACACTATGACGATGCCATAATGTCTATCGATGTTATAACGGCCTTTATCGTCGATTTATATTAAAATAAGTCATAATTTGATATGTCCTAAATAATGTTACATACTTCAAACTGTGTCGATGTTATAAACTTTGAATACAAATAAAGTGTGTTACAATAGACTGTCAAGAAAAATTAGAAATCTTTTGTAATTTACTTTCGTATCTACTTTACCATTTTTATACTTGCAAAGGTTTTGAAATTTTCGAAATTGTGAAATTTTTCTAGCAAAATAATCTATTACATGATAAGATGAATATTTGTTTATAGTTTCTTCCTCAATACTACAATGATCAACTGAAGCATCATGTAAGCCCCAACAAGCACCCATATTACTAATGTGACCGTGACATCTCGATATAACATTCAAATTCTTACTTCGTCCGTTGGCTGACTGCATAGTTTTAAACTGTGCAATAAATAACTTTTGTGTTCGTCTTAAAACTGTGTGACGTAATAACAAACAACTAAACTGATTTGTTCCAATTTAATCTAATTCTATGCATTGTACATACTTTTTTGTATTGTATGACTTTAAATTATTCTCAAAGGTTTTATAACCTAATACTTTTATCGTTTTGAAGGTTTTTTTTATTATTTTACCTTTAATAAATTAAAAATCTTTAGACATTTCTACATCGCAAAATGTCGCGCAATAATTCACTATAACGAGGCCATAAAATCCATCGATTTTATAACATTTGTCACACTTTCTCTATAAAATTTAAACTTATGTTAACCTATTAAGTACTAGAAAAACTCGTCCTACGAGATTTCCGTGCGCATTTAGGCTTATATGAACATTTAAGTGTATTTCCATTAAACTATCTACAACTATTAATATTATTATTCATTACGTAAATATATTGTATAATATTTCTTTCAGAGACGTAAAAACACTGTGAAGTATGGAATAATTGGTTTCTTGTAAATTTCTATTAACACTGGTTTTTCATAATTTTGACTAGCAGTTTCGGCAGTTGAATAGAAAAATAAAATTTCTAATAGTTTTTTATTAACCTCATTTTTATAAAATTTCGAAAATAAATACTTTTGGAATACCTATCCTTAAATCTTTCAATTAGTATAGATTGGTCCCTAAATACATCCATAAACCCGCTTTGCTTTTCGCGGATTTTTTAAACTATCTTTCCAAGGGTTTGTAACCAAAGTAAGTGATCATACAAACCATCTAAAGTATGAATCCATATTAAACTACTTTGTTCGTTTGCCGTTTTTGACACATTCTTATGTAGATTGACATAATATTCATTTATGACATTATTCTTCAGAGCCTATTTATAGTAGTAATAGTCTAAAATTTTAAGAAATTTGTTTTATACCATATAGTGCAAAATTTTCGTGAAAATGAAATGGTTTTATTAAAAAAACAACAGTTTAACTACTTCTTTTATTTATCTTCTTTTATATTCTTACTTGGAATCTTGCAAGTAGATGTTGCAGATAGGGACCTCAGTTAATTTATAATAAAATATTTAAAAAATTATGTACCATCCAAAACATGTAAAGCGGGACGAATATTTTTTGAACACTTCATGTGGGGCATCAGCGGGTTAGTCTTTCCAAAGGAAAATGAAGTTCCAATTACCTTTTTTTACCTGTTATTAAATAACAGACTTCGAACCTCACATTTTTAAGTTCTTAAATACAAAGCCCTTGTAGTGTGAGTTACACTCACGTTTTACAAGGTTTTAATCAACGGTTTGAAAAATATGAAAAAAGTTGTAATAAAGGGCAATTGATTAGTACTTCTATAAAATTATTTCTTTTAACTTTCCTAAATAATTTGAAGGGCTATAGGACATAGAAGCCTACTTTCTGCATTTTTGGATGCCCTAAATGGGTAACCAAAAATGCAAAAATGCATTTTTACCAAATTATAATTAACCTGTTAAATTCATTTTACATATGTTCGCCGTGCATTTATTTCATGTTTGTCTATCATTACATAATTAAAATCTATAATAGATTTTTAAATACATTTTTAACAATATTACATCATACTTCTTCTATATCTAATGTAGCCAGATGATTACAAACGCTTGATCCGACTAAATGTACGATTTTATTTTGCTATCAAGACTCGGCCCATTTAGACTTTACTAAGTAAAAAGGAAGTCGTTACTTACAATGGTAGAATATTAGTATTTAAAATATATATCATACGCGATACAAAGTACGCGTAAGCAAAATACCTAATGTGATTGCTATATTTAAATTATTAAAACTATGAATTCTGACATTAAAGTTATTTTATTCATACGACAAGGCAAATAAATAGTATATATTTGGTATTATAAACTCTTATAAATATAATTTAGTCTAACTATTAAAATAAAATGTTTACCAATAGAAAAATAAAAGTTTCAAACAATTAATATTAACATAATGAAATATCCTAGTCTTTGTGGTGTACATGTTTGATAATATGCAGAGGATATTTCTTATGGACATCTACTGGTATGCGCACCTCTTTGGGTATGGTAACTTTTACATGTTTTATCACTTCGTATGGTCTGTCCACCGGAACAGGAACGTGCCTCTCCACCTCGACCGGAAGGTGCTTCACGACTTCGTATGGTACCGGCCGTTCCACCTCTATTTTCTCTGTCTTCACGATCGAAACGGGTATATGCTTTACAACTTCGTAGGGAACGGGGTACGGCTTCGGTACTGGTATTTTCACAATATGTGGAACAGGTATTTCAATTTTCTGCGGTACCTTCACGGGTACGGGTTTAATGATTTCATGTGGTACATGACGATATATCGTTTCGCTTATATCAACTGCTTGGTTACTATGTGTTTGTTCCAGATTTGGAGCGAGATTGAAGTCTTTAAATTCATCAGTGTACTGGGCAACTAATTCGCGATTTGCAGATATATCAAAAAAAGGAATTTCACCGTTATTAATTATGTCTTTTTGGTCTATTATTTCCAATGTACCGACTGCGACAGCCGAATAGCTCTTGCCACCGGTCTCTCCATGGTTAACATGAATATTGTAGCTATGCTCTTCAGGCTCTGAGTGTACGTCGTGCATGAGCAGAAACAGTAACACCATTAGTGTCGACTGGATCTATAAAACAAGATATGACATATATATAAGTTACTACTGAATATATATATATATATATATATATATATATATATATATATATATATATATATATATATATATATATTTATATATGGATTTAATTATAATTTACAAATTGACATAGAACAATCAACTAAATGCAAGTAGATTTCACGCGACTCGTTCTAGGCCTAATTCCAAGTTTTCAAACATTTTTTGCAGATATTCATTTCTGCTAGCTATATTATATATGGTATTAACTATATTCACAATAAAATAGAACTACGTGATGTAGTATTATTTCTACTTTCTTTAAGTTCTTTACGATCTTAAAGAAAGTAAAAATAATACTACATCACGTAGTTTCATTTAATTGTGAATAATGAATTTCTACAAAATTAACGCCAAATATATTCAATATTAACTATATTATTTCTGGTATTATATTTTCTTAAATATATTTTTAATCTGAAAACATAATAACCAAGTTATATTCCAGGTTTGTTTAATTACTTCAGGGTTCACTAAGTACAATCACTAATAAATGGTCCCTCTCTATTCATTGATTTGAAATATTCTTTCCTCTTTGTTTTGAAAACATAATATTCCAAATATACTGTGAAAATTTAGGTATTTGAAAAAAAAATCCACTTTTACTCTTTAGATAGCTATATTTTTCTGAATTTTACGAAATACCTGCGAATTAGGACCAAAACAGTATAACTTTGATTTTCATAAATTTTGAAATATATATATATATATATACATATATATATATATATATATATATATATATATGGAAATTTGACATTTCAATACAAAGTTCACTTACTTATAAAAAGTTTACTGTTATAATTACTGTATTACGTGTATTAATCTTACGTTACCGTTTTCCGCTTTAGTTGAAGATTCTTAAATTCAGAATCGCGACTCTTTTAATCGCTCCCATGAAGAGAGAATAGGAGGAATATATAAATATTTTACGGTTTGTTTTACGATTTGAGGCTAATTGCTAATGTGCAATGGCGTTTTAATGTCGATATATGATGCCTTATTATTTTAAATATAGTCTAGAGATGACTTTAAAGCATATCAGTATCTACGAATGAAAGTAAGAAATATCGTGTTTGTCTCCCCCTATTGATTTACATTATCGCCCCATTGTTGTCATAATTCTTTGGAGGGCATATTTGTATTCTATTATATGTGTGTGTATATATATATATATATATATATATATATATATATATATATATATATATATATATATATATATATATATATATATATAATTTTATGTTTTTAAATTATAAGAAAAAACATAATTGTAACCAGAAAATGAGTATATTTCTTACTCTGTGCTAAAAAAAACTCAGTTTTCTTTTATTTATGAAACTCGTATCTCTTGTATATAGGCAATTTTGGTTTATGCCAATTTATTTATAATGTTAATATGTATAATGATGCTATACTCACGATCCGATCCATGTTTTATCGTACAGTAGTTTGGTTATTTACTCTCAGAATAGTAAGATATCCGTTCGTTATCAAGGCGAGCTACTACATGCGTCTGTGCCATATACTCTGTCGAATTGCTTTTTATACGGAAGTCTTATTGGAAACTTATATAGACGCCTGCGTATTAATAGAGAGAACGCATTAATTCGAACAGAGTAGAAAATTCGAATAATGAAGTGACATTTAATGGCATGAATGTTTAATGCTTCATCTTAATTCTTAGCGATATGATTAGTAAAGTTAATTATACAAACGGATTTAAACACTAAAATGAAGATAAGCGACATGTTTTAGCCAAAAGTCATAGATCGGCAGAGCTAAGACAGTATTGTACGTATGACGAGGTATGATGCTGATGAATATATCTGAAAGAGAAAAAAAAGAAGAATACAGATATATACAAATTTTTAAATGAAACATTTTTCCTATTTATTTATTTTCTAATAAAAATTTATTTTTAATATTTTATTTTTGATTGAAATGTAATGTAAAATAATACGTTTATATACTTCAATGTATATTGGCAATATTTTCGTTAGTATTTCAAGAATTAGGAACACTTTATGTATTTTAAAAAGAAAAGTATTTCTTGAATGCAAGTCTCACTAGAATTTATTATTATTAGTTTTATTTTGTAACGATATTTTCCTCTAAATTAGTTTTAGATTTGACTTATTCAGTTTAATTATATACAATAGGAGAATATTTCAAACTTAATTCTGGTCTTTGGAATTTTCACCCTCTTCTCTCTCCTTATTCTCTTTTACTTTATTTTTAGGCATAGAAATTTGGCACAATTATATTAATAGAAATTTGGCATATAACTTAATAGTTAACAGTCAAAAATATTTATATAATTATATATAGAAATTTTGTTGGAACAAAGAGAGTATTTGAATTTTTTTTAAATTCCATCTGTTTTTGAGACATAACAGAAAAAAGTTATAAAAACTTCGAAAATATTTTTTTATAATTTTGTTACAGATAGCTTCAGAGATATTACTGAAAGTGTTCACAAGGCCTATATTTATCCCCCTCTCCTCTTGTCCATAACCGAAATACGGTAATTAACTCATTCTAAATTTTGATATTTTTCATACAATATTGTGAAATATAAGTTAATTAAAAACCAGTCTTGAAAAAAAATTCAAAAATTTATTGAAAAATAAGCCAGTTGTAGGCTTCTAAATTTGAAGATACGGATAGAGTTGGGTATATCCCTGTCTTTTTTCCTCTCGTAGAATATGATGTGCAATGTTAAAAATTACCTCACAACACAGTATTGCCGTCCTTCTCTAAAGGTTAAATTTAAACTTTTATAACTCGGTCAATTTTTAAGATTATTAAAAAAATTGTTTACTCTTCATCAGCTTGTACCTTGAAATTATGATTAATGAAATAAAAAAAATTTTGTCAAATACCCAATTGCTGAAGTCAATATTATGACAACGCAGATTTACTAGACATTCATTCGAAATATTATAGTGGTTATTATGTTTTAAGTATAGTGGTTATATGTTTTAAGAAATTCACAATATTTTTACACCTGAAAAAATATGCTGCGCTACATTTTTACCTATATAATGGAAACAAATCTAAATATTGAAGTACTCTTATAAAATTAGAAATTATGTCAGTGCCATAATAAAAAACATAACACAAAAACAATTAAACAAAATTAAAAAACTAAAAACCAAAACCCAGAAACCAAAAGTCATACCCAAACAAACGTATTATCCCAGAACAGTAAACCTTTCAAAATCAACATTTAATAATAAAGAACTAGAACTTTTAAATAAAGAATTTAAATATAATATTCCTACCGCACCATCAAGAAAAAACGTAGAATCACTAGTAGTAGATACCACGATTACATTCAGTAACCAGGACGCACTTACTAAACACAAAGCTGCTGATATAATATATAAAGAATACTGTAAAACCAAAACACATATTCCACCTGAAGATGTTGTAATACAACGAAACCTAGGTCGTGGTAGAGAAATTAAAGAAAGTAGAAATAATACATGTAGTATTATTTCTACTTTCTTTAACTTACCGTACGTCTGTACGTTTCTGTAACGTAATTTCTTTCACGTCGTTTCATTTAATTGTGAGTATTATTATAGAAATATTGTTCAAGAAAATTCTTTCCCTTGATGATTCGAGAGAATATGGAAACCAAAATTTTGGAATTTGTGTTCATACTATATTATTTGTCTACTATACAGATATGCACTTGTGTAAAGTTAAATAATTATAAACAAAAACGATTTATTTAAGGAAAGTATATGAGACGATTTGGAAGTTGGTTGGTATTTCACGATTAATAACTAGTTATAGTGATATAAATTTGAATTACTGTTTTTTTTTATTTGTTTTGTTTATTGTTTGTACTATACTTTAAACAATTTGTCTTTATGATACTTGTATATATCCAACACTTTGGATTCGTCTGGTCAATATACTTTTAGCATAATGTTTTTAAGAAATTAATAAATGAATCACGTAAAATATAAATTACGATTCAATGGAAGGGTTACCCTGTGGTCTAGTAGATTGTTGTGGGACGGAACTGTCATTTTGTTATTTAATTTATTTTCTATGGAAAAATCAATTATTTTATTCCACCAAAAACACTATGCAAAGTTTACCAAATGATCTATAGACTATAGAGTCAACAACAAAATTATTTGAAATCTAAAATTTTGCCTATTCTATTTTCTATGTCAAGTTTGTGATTATAAATACATATTGTAAGGAAAAAGTAAAACATATTTTCAATTTGATGTTAAGGTTCGAATTTGGCAAGTTTTTGAGACTCACTAGGTTTTTAAAAATTCTAGATTCCTAAAAATAAGTTAAATATATATTAAGTACAAAAACATGCTAACTTTAAACCTCAGTATAAATTGAAAGCATGTCTTACTCTGTTTTTTATAAAAATTTTAATTACGAGCTAAATAGAAAAAAATAATTTGACAAAATTTTTCATTTCAAATATTTTTATTATTAACTGAATAGTCCGGTTAGAATTTGACAAATGTTTCAAATGAGTGCTTTTAGTGGGACCTAAATCTTTTTATAATACTGAAGTAAAGTTTTATTTTTCTTTTCTTTGAAAGCTTGTTGTTTTTATTCAATGCGTTTGTTTACTTTACGAAGGTTTTTCCATTATAATCTGTCTGGTGTCTATACCATGTGGTAATAAGTGGAATCTGGTGTCTGCACCGTGGTAATAGTCCACTTTCCATCCACAGTTTTTAAAACACTTTTTGAACGAAATGTGTTGTAAACCAGCCCGTGTAGAATCTGATTCCATTGTACTCTAATATCGCATTTTCTTGGACTTTGACTAATGATTCGACTTAATGAGTTTGTAGTTATGGTTACTTTAGAATTAATTTGAATAAATCTATTTAAGCCATTAACCTGTATAGAGGTTTATAAAATAACGACAAACATAACTTTGCTCCCGATTTTCAGATCTACCGACAAGCTTTCGCTATTTCTTCATTTTCCCTGTTATGTACATACATAACACTTCTCAAATTATAAGGTTCCAGGTATATCGAAGTTGACCGACAGGTTTTGACGATCTATCAGTGAGTCATTGAGCACCAGAATTAATTATTTTTGGAGATCCAAATCTTGAAACTAAATCTTGTGCTTCGCAGTAATGCAGTTTATCTGATTACATCAGAAATATATTAATTCTGGATTTCATTTAAATATTATTTAGGAGGGTCTAAAGTGACTCGATACAGTTGGGATATATAATGTAGGGCATGAACATGGTGAGTTTTGGGAGAAATTTGCTTGTGGAAAGACCCTTTGATTTATAAGGATTCTCAGATATAAAGTCATTTCGATGCAACCTGCATATAATAAATGTGGGGATATATTTTACACTCGTATTTATTTGACTACCGATTAACAATAACGTTAACTGGATAATATTTTTTTCGGATGTCAAATAAATGCCTCGAAAACAAAGTTTCTTTAATAATTAATATTTTTGTATTTTCTACATAATGAATATCTTTAATGAATACTTTATATTATTACAAAAGTATAAAAATATTTATATATAATTTGTAAACAATAATTTTGTCGAGATATATAATTATATGGCCATTGCAAACTGTGATGTAGTTTATTCAACGTATTGAATATGTTTTAATGGTGTTAATTCCGCAAGTAATAGCAATTAAGTTCAATTCCGCAAGTAATAGCAATTAAGTTCAATTCCGCAAGTAATAACAATTAAAATTTTAGACAGTTCGGTCAATTCAGTAAAAGCAATTAAAATTCTAAACATTTTGTCTAGAATTTTAATTGCTATTTAATAATAAATTAAATTTTCATTGAGAATATGTCTCAAGGATAATGTTTTGGTATTTAATGATATAATTTATGATAAGAAAAATGTTAATTGGAAATGTACAAAATATCTACGGTTATAGCATGCTGCATATTCAATTCGTTCAATTTTTTATAATTGTGAATTTTCAACTTTTTTTTCACTGCATTGACATCAAACTATTTTTCTTATAATATATCAATTATATCGAAATTTCAACATTGTTAAGTTACTTTTTAAGATAAAGTTTTCTTAACTCTTTTTATTTATATGATAATCATAATCTTTTATTTGCTAGCATATGTGATTTATTAATTTTAAGACAAGGCACTTACAGAAAAATGGATAAATGTTTTGAGATGTAATACTAATCGCTAATTACCAACATGAAAGGGTACTGTTTGTTTGCAACATTTCACAAGTTGTTGCGTTTTGATAGGCCAAAAAAATATAAACAAATTTTTATCTGTAATAAGCAATCAACATTTTTATCATTAGTTTATAAATTGTTAACTTTCGTTATTTAAAAATTTAAAAGATTTTGTTTTTTAGGTTTACTCATCTTTTCGTATAAATAAATATTTATCTATAATAAATAAGTTTTTTTTAAATTTTAATCAATTCCATGGTCACTAATTAATAACTACATAGAGTTATTAATTCCGCATAATATGGGGAAGGCTACATCTTAAACTTTATAACTTTACAAATACCTTTAAAGACATGGTTTATTTTATAATAATGTAATGATTATTTGAAAAGCACTAGAGGTAAACTTTGGTTACAGTAATGACTTCATCCAATGTTATATTTTAAACATTCGAAATGGTATTTTTAAAAGTATCTGAAAATTATATTTATTTTTAGAAATATTATAACATATTATATTTCATTTTAAAAAGTTTACAGGGTTCAGTAAAACAAGGATGTTCATTAAAACTATTGACAGTGTCAATATTGTCAGAGTTGACGCAATTAAATGTTTTTAAAAGATAACTTTAGAATGATAAAGATAACTCTAAGACGTTCTGTTTACATTTACATTTGGATCATTGGTTTAACAGATGGCGAAGTTCAAAACACTACTAGATTATTGGGACATATCTACATATTTGTATTCACGACAACAAATTATTTTTTTTATCACAGCGAAATTTAAATAAACGCATCTATCCAATATTGAGATATTTTGTAAATCCTTTAAATTTAATACCTTTAAAATATTCACTCTTATCTAAATTTTATGTAAATTAGCTTCAGTTTTTTTAAGACCTTTAAACTATCCAAAAATTGCACAAAACGAATTATTTGTCTTCTAAAATATCTGAACCCGTTAATCAAATTATTTAAAACACTTCATATTTTCAACAATCAGTATGGATGAAGGGATGCTTCCCAGATAAAATCATGTGTTTAAAACAAGATACAATGATTTATGAAAATTCATGATAATATTAGCTAATCGCACATAAATATCTCATCTTGCTCCTACGTAAGCATTTCGAATTCGAAAAGAGTGCGACCGCTTTTATTCATGAGATCCTGTAGATAAGAAATATAAGACTTATTTTTCCGACTTGCTGCCTTAACGTAATAAAAAAAATGGAAATGAAACGAAAAATAGACGATAGTACAAGTAGCATAAATTATTCTATTGACATCCCTCTTACTCAACTGAATACTCTGATGTTTTTGATTGTATGAACTGCTTTACATGACTTTAAATTTCTTCGCATCCGTATAACATGTTTTCCGATTTGCCGCGTTAACGTAATAAAAAAAATGGAATTGAAACGAAAAATAGACGATAGTACAAGTAGCATAAATTATTCTATTGACATCCCTCTTACTCAACTGAAAACATGAAATGCTGATTTTATGAATTGCTTTATATGACTTTAAATTTCTCCTCTTCCATATAACATGTTTTCTGATTTGCCGCGTTAACGTATTAATAAAAAAATAGAATTGAAACGAAAAATAGACGATGGTACAAGTAGCATAAATTATTCTATTGACATCCCTCTTACTCAATTGAATACTCTGATGTTCCAATGCTGATTTTATGAATTGTTTTACATGACTTTAAATTTCTCCTCTTCCATATAAAATGTTTTGATACCGACCATAGATTATTTGCTCCACGATAAAAGTAGTGAAATTAGCAAAAAACCATCAGGTTATGTAAATAGGTTTTAGACCCATTCATAATTAGAAAATTCAATTTATACAATACGTTTATATAATAAACATTAACAATTATATCATTAAATATAATATTTAGGACCGTAAAATATTCGGCATATGACATTTGATTATGTAAAATGCCAAATATTCTATCCCATGATCATTATTAACGCAATAAATATACGCCGACTTTGAATTGACGCGCGTTCTTTGAGAGTCGTATGAATAATTAATTGATTTTTATTTGGTACTTTCCAATTTATAGGTACTTTCCAAATTTTTTAAGTAATTTATTATACTTTAAATTTTAATATATTTTAAACTTAATTGGTTCAGGTTATGTAAGTAAGTGATTCTAATAACGATATTTTAGATAATTAACTGGAAATATGATTATTTGAAGCTTTGCTTGTATATTTTCATACCAAGTGTGACGTGTAACTAATCCATATTAACATGGTTCAAAATAAAACTATTTAGTTCATTAGGCATTTAATTTATTGAAATGTTTTCAGGATGTTATTATAAATATTTTGTCTTACTCACGTTAAAACAGAACATAACATAATCAATATATTTACAATACTTAACACTATTTAACAACTTACATCTAAAATTATTAATGTAACTAATAAAACACTACCACTTTTTCTTCAACAAATTTAGTATGCCTTTTTTCTGTTTATGGTGTACGTGTTTAATAATGTGAACTGGATATGGCTCATGATGGATAATTTCGACTGGAATCTTCTTTTCGATAGGTATTTCTATTTTTTTAATAACTTCCACTTCCCTATCAACAGGTACAGGAACTTCCTTAATTACCTCAACGGGCACTTCTTTGACAACTTCGTAAGGAACTTTTCGTTCGACCTCAACTTTTTCAGTCTTAACTATTTCAATTGGAATTTCTTTAACGACATCGACTTTAACTGGATAAGGTTGAGGTACAGGTATCTCAACGCGTGTCGGTACCGTCACGTTGTACGGTTGTGGGACTTTAACGGGTACTTTTTGGATTACAATTATAGGAATTCGTCGGATGACAGTTTGAGTAAGCTGTGTCAGTTGTTCTTTACCCGGTTCCGGTAAATTTACAGGCAAAGCAATTTGCCCATTCACTAAACCTTTTTGAAGACCAGTTGAAGTATGATTAGGTACAACTTGATTTGAAGGCCCGACATTCAAACCTGCATTCGAACTTGTCCCAGTTACTTGAATTGAAGGACCCAAACTAATGGATCCACTGGAACTAGATGTTACAGAATTTAACGTGGACCCTGTTATATGACTGCATGATGATCCAGTATTTGCAGTTGATTCTTCAAAGGATGACGAACTAGAAGTAGATGAAATGCTTGATATATCTGGCACTACTATAGGGGATGAACTAAATTTCTTATGTTCAGATGAAGATTCAGCCCCCAAATTAGGTACTGTTAAGCCTTGCGGCGGTATAGAATTGCAAATTTTTCCGGGGTTAGTGCTGGAGTGTGAAAGACCTGCAGTCTGTATCTCGGGTGATGGATTTACACTGGATGTAATAATCGGAGAGGCCGAGTTAATAGGTGACAAGTTATGTCCACCAGTAAGTGATGAGCTGATTGATAAACTGGATGCTCCGTTTGCTATTTGATTACCGGAAAGTGCCGGGTATGAATAACCACTATTTGTACTAGACACCGATGAGCTGGAAATTTCACCTGATGTGGAACTTGATACTATATTGTTTTCACTACTGATTGATGAAGTAAAAATTTCTTCCGGTACAAGATTATTGCAAGGTCCCGATGAACTGAAGATTCCACCCAATATGGAACTTGACACTATATTTTTTCCACAGCTGACTGGTAAAATGGAACTTTCTCCTGATGTTTCGCTACGGGAAGGTGCTGTATATGAATAACCACTATTTACATGGGACTCTGATGAAGGTGAAATGTAGGACGGGGAGACACCGCCTGTCGAGCTTCCTATAAAGGAGCCAGAATCGCTGTCTGAAAACGAATGAGCATTAGAATAACTGGGCTGATAACTTCCCGAAATTAAATATGAATTACTCATAGATAGGCTTGGAAAATAATTATATAAATTTGAATAATCATTAGAGTTACTGTAACTATTGGCATGAATATTGCTGTGTATCTCTCCATGATGAGGGTGGTCGTTTTGGATATTTGAACTTGAATGATACGATCCACTTGTTTTATACGTTTTACCTGAGGAAGTTGGCCATTGTGAACTTCGATATGAACCACTATCTCCATGAGAATAATGTTCTTGCCCACTGTCATATCTATCGTCATGAGAATGGTAAGAGTTGCCACTACTAGATCTACCTTTGTAGAAATATCCAGGTGAATATCTCTCATATGATCCGCCTGAAGAATAGTGTCCACCAGAGTTATATGACTTCACCTGATGATGGTAATGGTGGTGATGATGATGACTATCTAACTCTCTATGGCCATAAAAACTTGATTCGTGCGATTCAGCGTAACGACGTGTTGGACTGTAGCTCTTTGGAAAGTATGCTTTCCATCCTCCAGAATCAGAATTATGTCCCAGACTAAAGCTACCTAACTTGAAAAATATTGCATGACAACTGCATATTAAGATTGCCAGGCAAGTTATTCCTGTCTGAAAAAAAATGTACACATAAGTCATTAATTACATCTTTAAAACAAATAGATGAATAATGACACATGAAAATATCCAAGTATATAAATAGTTTAATTTCGTCATAGGACTAGATTTAACTTCAATACAAACTATCAGTTAATTAATCGGAAAAAGTACTCACATAAAACGCCATGGCTTTGAGCTAATCGCTCTAAAGCCTTAGGGTTAAAGTGTATAGATGACTCTACCTTCTGAGTTCCTCTGTGTTACTGTCGAGGTTATTAATAAATACAAACTATTTATATGAGCTTGTATAATGCTTGATGATTTTCGATAACGTTATTGTGCAATAAAAAAATGCCACAAAGAGATTCTCGTTTTGTGTTGATGTCGTCTCGTCGTTCCGAGTCCGCCTACTCTAACGGATATACATTTACGATGATTCTATGTTAATATCCGCTAGCGGCTGACATTAATCTACTTGGTGTTATATAATGTGTTGAATCATAAATTTTACGTCAGAATTTTAATAAATTTTAAATTGTTTGTGTATTTCACCTTGTCTTTACGAACATTGAAATAAAGTTTTTTTAACAAGTGTTTTTTATTGAAAAACAGAGTTTATTTAACTTCACTATCAATTTCATAACCGAATAATGACATTTATTTTAAAAAAGGTCTAGAGCATCTTGACATATATGTAAAAAACACAAACTGGATGTAAAAATAAAATTTATTTGTTTCGAAAAATTTATTCATCATTCATTTTGTAATGATTTTGCTTCCAGACTAACAAAGCAAAATAAAAATCATAATGTATTATGTTTAAAATAATTTTCCATCTAGAATTAAAATAGTGTTTAATCATTATATTTGCTATTAATAATTACGAAGTTACAACGAATAAATTTCAGTAAAAACATAAAATAAATTTTAAATTGAATTTTAAAAGATTCAATTTCTATTATTGGCATTATGAGAACTTAATTTTTTTAAAACTATTTAAGCCTTTATATTACCAATGATTATTTTCTTATTGATTATTTTACATCTGTGTTTTTCCTTATACTTTATTTACTTGTAAAATTGCATTCGAATAAAACTGTAGGTGATGTATTTCACAGAACTGAGATATGTATACACACATATATATATATATATATATATATATATATATATACATATATATATATATATATATATATATATATATATATATATATATATATATATTGCACCCGTGAAGGTGAATGCATGGGCTCGCGCGCACGCACGCATGCACGCTTCACACGCACGAACGCATGCATGCACGAACGCACGGACGCACTAATATATATTTAAATGATTGCTCGTACGAACAATAGTGTACTATATTCTAAACTAGATTCTTTTTCATTTCGCTGTACAATATATGGATGTATTCATGTCAACGGAATACCTAGATTATAGGTACAGTAAATATAATCGACACATCAATGATATGAGAAACATTAATTCGGATTCGTACATTTAACAATAAATAAATTAAACAAGAATGCGACAAAAATAACTTTATTTCCAATGGAGCGAAATGTTATATATCCATAGGGTTGCTATTCCTTGGAAGGGGATGAGGATAAATATAATACTAGTGTTGAAGCAAACCGCAGTCTTTAATGGGCTACAGATATACCTTTACAAAAGAATACTCCCTTGCTGTTTTGCTTAGCAAGTTCTAGACAGCTAGTTGTCGTGAAAAATATAGAAAGCCAATAGGGTTGAATGTATCGACGGTTTAATAAAACAATTAAATTAAAGTAGTTAAAAAATGGATATCCATAGAGCCACTGACCAACATTGTAAAAATTTGGTGCACACTCATCGTGACTCTCAACATTAATAGAACGCTAGAAGAATATCGCCAAGTAAAAAAGTTATTTTTGTTATTACACGCGATATAAAGGGTTAAAAGCCGTAATATAGAGGGTGTAGGGTGGATGCTACCACTGAGATTCTTATAATATAAACGGGGCGGGTCCTCTTAATAACAGAACCAGTCTAAATTAAATCTGCTGATCGGACCTTACCTTTTATAACAAGGAACAATTTTTCTTAATAACTGCGATATTTAGTAATTATGGTATCACAAGTGATTAAATTCGTTCGCAATTTTGCTGTTGCAATTTAGAATTTCTAAATGGTTATAGTAAAATTTTCAATTTGTTAACTTGAAAAAAGTAAATACCGATGTTTAGTTGAGTCAGAGTACAAATGAAAAGAATCGTCGCCTGACGTTCCGAGGGCTTCAATTAATTTTAATTATAGGTATATAATAAGATCGACTAATTTTGAAAACGTTTACTTGCCATATGACAATTAAAAAAAAACTGCGCGAAGTGCGCGTAGGCTTTGCAATTTTTAAACCTTAGCTATAATGGTGAATTTCAATCACATCTATTTACTAACTGACTGTGTGTAGAAAATATGTTATCAAGAATTTGAAGAAACCGTCCTTTTTAATAGGAAATACAAAAAATATATTTAACACATTTTATATAAACAATTTTTTTCCTGTTGTTTATGATATTTATTTCATTTTACTTGGTCAAGTTAATTCAATGTTAATCTATAAAAACTCCTATTTATCTTAAGTAGATAGTGTTAATTTAAGTATTTGTAACTAAATTATTTTTAAGTAATGCGTGTTCCTCGATTAACTTAAATTTGGTTAAGTGCGTATAACTCAGCATACTTTTCTACTTATGTCCTTTTGGGTATATCGATAAGTCAGCCGTATATCTCACAATCTACTACCTCAATTGCGTATGCATTGAAAATGACAATATATATTATGAGTCGGAAATTTTAATTATAGTTAAGAAAGAGATTTAAAATACATAAAGAATTTTAAATATATTTCTTATATATAATCAAATATCTTCATAAGAAGAACAATTAACTCGTGAGATTGCGTTAAAATGAAACTCAATTCAAAAACCGAATCACTTTTAATTTACAAGGCGAGAAAAAAATCACTTGATATACTACAGCTGGCAATGACGTCTACCATCATGCGGCAGCCTGTGTTCAGGTTGTTAATTTTATCACATTGTTGCGGCTGTTGCTCACATACATACAGTCGCACATAGGACTGAAACAGTAGTAGCTAGCAGTAATTCGATAATTATTACAATAAAATAACTTTATTTAGAGGGTTCATGATCATCCAAATTATTGTTTTAGTATTAATTTATCAATATATACTTGCCTACAGGTTTATGGCCTAGAAACTAAAGAGCCAAAGAGGAAAGGCAATTAAAATTTATTTTTTTTCTCAAAAACTATGAATGTCTAGAACTTCGTTTTATTTTTTCTATATTATAGACAATATTCTCCACCAGTTTTTTGACTTGAAAATTTTGTAGATAAAGGAGAAGTGCGAATTTTTCTTTTTGCACCTATTCAATCATAAGTTAAAAATTAAACGATTTAAAATTAATAAAAAAACGTTTTAGAATGTGTAAATAAGGGTATATATATACCACTAATATTAGTGTGATATCTATATCACTAATATTATATCTCCTACTCGACCTTCTCGTTCCACTTTTAAATTGTTAATACTCATTTCGGACTCCATTTTGAATAAAAATAGAATGTTTTTAAAAATATTTTATACGGAAAGACAAGGAAATATATATCCCAAAAATATTACAAATTTTAAGTTGACAGCAATTATATTGCTGAGAATAATATATATGACGTACGGACAGATATCTTACCAAAAGGGAAGTTTCGCCATAAGGTTTCCTTTTTTACCTCTTAGGTACGATATCCTAAAAATTAATGTCATAAGCCGAGACATTAACCCGGAAAGTTTTTATAATTAACCGATCCCAAAAATTACGCATATTTTAACGCGTATTAATATGACTCGCCAACTTGGTTAATTCCACCATTCCAATGCTAATTCACAGTGATAATAATTACGTGATGCCCAAGAAAACTACTTAGTATGAAAATAAGATGATACCGAAAACAACGAGGCTACGCTCGTAAAATGCGTACTAAACAAAATTATTATTTCATACGCGTATGAAACGATCATGACTTTAAGTAGCCGACTGGAAGAGAACAGGAGAAGATGAGCGTAAATGTAAATAAGTCATTCTATATTTTAAGTATATTTTCCCTAACAAAGCTGAATATTTATACACATTTCTACTAATTTCCTAATTTTTATACATAATGAAAAAAAAGTAGTTTGACATAAATCAATAGTTTATGGAAAATTTATCTTTTTCTGGCCCCAGATATCTTATCAATTTGATCATTTTTTCACTTATACGAAGATGAAAATAAATTCAGTTTGACATATTAAAAAAAATTAATTATCCTAATTATGGAAAATTATTTATTACAGTAATTATATAGTTTGAATCAAACTGATAAACTATTGAATTTTATTATGTGAGGACATATTTACACTCAATGAAAAATAGGATGATCCAAATATAATCTAAAATTTAAGTTCCCTCTACAATTATCGCTATTGTTTTTATTTCCTCTTAATCAACAATGATTAACCGTGCCATGTTTATGTTTATATCGTGTCACATGTTTCGTATCTACATAACGGGTATTGTAACTCAACAATCCCACTATTCAGTATGACATTTAAAGTGAAACATTTATAGGATCCGTATGTCGTTAGGTTAAAACTGAGAGGAAACAATTGAACCATAGACAGTTAAAGGAAAAGTGGCAATTGTCAAACATATAACAGCAAAAAGTTTTTTTTCTATATTCATTAACACTCGTACGCTCGAATATTTATTAACACTAAATAATTTAAAATAATAAAGTCGTTTAAGATGTAGATTCTGGTAAACATGCTAATGTACCTAAACTTATTAAGTACGAGGATTCCGTTGACACTTGTATACATAATCATATAAATATTTATGGGTATATTGTACTTCTATAAATGATTTATAAATATTAATATTATTTTTACCGTCCAGTTAATGTTACGAGCATAACATGTGACGTATTTCTCAATAACTACGAGATTTAGAATCATCGCTGCAGTTTTAGGTAAAAACCTAGTAATATCGTTTTTTTTTAATATTTTTGACATTAACAGCTTCCTGTAAAGGGGGAGGGAAGGCCATTTATTTTTATGGATATTTCTAGGCAGTATCGATGAAACTGTCTTATTGAAATTTCGAAATTTCTTTTGGAATATTTACAATTTTATGTACCGCAACATAATGATTATTTATGTAATACATAAAAATATATTGAGTGTTTGAGTGTAATTTGAGTGTTAACTATTGAGATATATGTGAGTTAATATAATATACATTATGTCAAATTCGTGCAGATGGCCGGACGTATCGTATAAAATACCTTATAAGAGTTGCTTTTTGACCAACAAGTGGTAAAGGGAAACGTTAGATACTTTCTTTATAACGTGATAATTTTAGTTAAGTTCTACACTAAGTACGAGTGATTGTAAAAACTCTACAGTTAAAGATTCGATTTCAAAGTGGTATCGAAATTTAAAATTATCACGGTTGAATTTCCAATTCTCGATAAGAATATACACTTCCTTCATCGTGGTTTGAGCGTCTACACAACTAGCCTTCAGAACTTTTTTTAGTACTCAGCCTCGTTTTAGACTTCAGTATTGTTGTAAACTTCAGTGTTTTTTCGATATCGGCAGTCGTAAATAAAAAGATATTATTGTCTTATTAATGTATGTCATGCTCAACTTATTATTGTCTTATTAATGTATGACATACTCAATTAAATAAATTTACACACCATCTTAGTTGTATTTAATTATGTACGTAATTATATATTTATGTTATACAAACTTTCTCTCGCAGTTTGACCTATGTAGATATTCGATTAAGATGGTGGGAATTATTTCTTACCTAATGGAGACTATTGCAAAGTATCTTGAAAAAATATTTATCGTTTTGACGATTTAATATAACACATATATGTTGTGCAGGCATGTTGTAATATTTTTATTGAGTGATAAACACCAAGTTTCGATCTGTAAGAATCATACATACTCTTTCAGGAGGATAAATCTAAAAAATATATTCATTTCATGCCAATATGTCTAGCCGTTTCGGCGTTATTAACAAACATCCAAATTTCGACTCTTATGTAAGATGTAGATATCAATTGAAATATTTGCCCTTGCGTTAGAATATCGAGAAGTCGAATAGATTTCATTTAAATTCGTCACCGTAAGGAGGCTAAATTTAAACCGTGAAACATTGCGTAGAAAACAACATACAACATATAAAAGGTTAAATCAGGTACTAACCCTAAAATTACACCAAAATGTTAATGTATGTATAGGCATTAAATCCTTAAGGCCTAAATATATATTTTATAGTGCCTTTTTCTATCATATCCTACAGCGACATAATGTTATACGAAAGTATAAGCATAACTTTTTATAGCTTTCTGAAAAATTATATGGATAAGTGGAGAAATATTTTCTTCGTTTTTATGTAGAACAGCTACCAGTATTTCTGAGGCACAACTTCCGGTGGATTTAACTAAATAACGAAACTTACAGTTATATTCACAGTACCATTAAAACAGGACAGGAAAAGTTCCAAGATTAACTTAGATGAAATTAAAGCCTCGATTTTATATTCTATTCCACAAATTGTTTATCGTGAGTGTATTCGGATGTCAGTACACTTAAGCTGGAAAGCTTTTTAATAAGATGAAATTTTGGTTTATCTTTATCTACTAAGGTATTAATATGGGGAAAGTTAGATAGAGATAATGCAAGATTGAAAATAATGGACAGAAACTTTCGGTGTGTTATTACCCAAAAATACTAGAATTGTAGAATTGTAGAAATGAGTTAACTCATTAAAATAATTTCACGCTAGATTCATACTAATTATATAGAAATCTCCTTAGAATATGTGGTAACAATATATTTTTAGGAAATAAAACGTTTTCGGACAAATATATTCTTCAGCTAAAAACAAGTAATCATCAATATCTCATGCGTACTACAATGAAATATTCATATAAAAGACTTAAAGAAAAACAAATAGAATACGATCAACCTTCAAAATGGTTCAAATTTACGGAATTATGTGAAATAATAAATATAAACTTCAAATATTTTAAATTTATGATATTTTAAATCAATTTTTTTTGGAAATTCTGTGATTATTTCAATACCACAACAAATTTTATAGGATATAGTATTATTGAATATTCTGGTCACATAATTAATAGGAACAGTATATGGCAGTCTTGAAAATTTGGTCCCTGTTGGAAAAACAGAAGGCAAGAGCGTCAACACAATGGTCTAATCGAGTGAAAAAAGCAAAGTCTATCAAATATTGATGTCGATTATTGATCGGAAAAAAGGAGACACATTCTTATGAATTGTGATGTGTAATTATGGATTAATAATAGATTTATGAGACGTTCCTCAATCAAGTAATAATTAAAGTCTATAATCGAATAATAAGTTCCGAAGATGAAGATTGATTTCAGTAAGTGTAATAATTTTTCTATAAGAAATTATCTTAAGACTTCGCAATGAAAAAAGAACTTTTATTATTTCGACATGTTCTATCTGCACGTTTATCCATCTATCACAGCCTCAAAGTTTCTATAGTTTTAGACCTATGTTCATGAAATTTAGTGCTGTAAAGATGCTTCAGAGATGAGCCTCAATTAATATATATATCAAAATGTTTATTTTTTTTCAAACCTATCCAAAATATTTTTTTCCTGTATCCTATCCAGTGGTGTATCATTGGACAAGGTAATGGAGAGTTTATTTATCATTTTCAATTTTATATACCACTTTACTAAATATTCAGTTATGTCGTCGTATGTTGTATAATTAGAAATCCTATAAATGAAATGTAAATTTAGTAACCAACCAAGATATAGACTTTTAATTTCCAATTATAATTTCATAGATTATACACTTTCCCTAAGTAAACTGTGCATTAACTCTTCACGACAAGATATCAGATTACATCAGAATATAAGTCATTAGATAATTTAAACTATGAAAATAATGTAAATTTTTCCTTACATTCTTAAACTAATGGGATTAAACTTGTACTATTACTTTCGTAATATATTGCGCTAATATTAAAGTAATGTATATTTTATCAGACAAAAATAAATAGCTTATAAATGAATTTAATAATATTTTATTTTGTGGGTTTGACTATTTACAAAATCTGAAATAACAGATAATAACTTAGTATACTAGTATGAATTGTGATAGTTGATAGTGTAAATGATATTTACAATGATTTTATTGAATTTAACAATTATATTGAATTACATAAACGTAAATGCAAGCATACTGCTATGGCACCATTACCATCCTTTTTCTTCCCAACTATCGTCATGAGAGTTGTGATGGTGATGATGATGATGGTGATCTTCCGTTTCATAATGATGTACGGTCTTTACGACAGCCACGGGATATTTTTTGACTATGTGCACGGGCACCTTGATCTTCTTAATGACAGGTACTTCTACGATTTTTTCAATTGGTATTGGATTATCCACAGGCACACGGACTATTTTCTCAACGGGCACACGAACAATCTTTTCAACGGGATACGGCACGGGTTTATCGACTTTAATGGTTTTGACCTTGTATACGGGAACCTCGACATTGCGAACAACTGGAACCTGTACTGGGTATGGCTGAGGTACATGAACATGAACTGGTTGAGGTACGTGCACAGCTACGGGTTCTGGAACAGGAACGGCGACTTTCTTGATCACCTGATAAGGTACGTCTTTATAAATAGTTCGAGGAGTCACGCCCTTAGATGAAGCCAAGCCGTGAATTTGAGAAATTACAGGTCTGTCATCACCCGGCGCTCCTATGTTCGATGATAAGAGGGTACCACCTGAAGTCTGAGACAATTCGTGAGAACTTTGAGCCGCCTGTTGTGCTCCAAGTATTGAACCGCCTGTTGAAAAACTGGGTACACCATAAGTAGTCGACGGTACCTGATGACTCCCTGAACTTATACTTCCAGAAGATAGTGAGAGAGGCTCTCCGTAACTATTGGATGGAGGTTGTACCGAACCCAGGTTGGAACTGCCGACTTTGGGTACACCGTATGACGATGATGGAGAATGCGAACTGATAACACTACTGCCTGATGAATGGACGTATGGAACACCAGAAGAAGGAGAAGGTTGAGCGACCCCGTGAATTGAAGATCCAGAGATATGGTGATGTGGAACTCCGTAGACAGGCGAAGGTCTTGAATTAGCGACCGTGTTGTAGCCCGAAGATGTGTGATGGACCGGGCTCTCTGCTTGGCAGCCGAAAGCCAGCAGGATCACATATGCGACAAAATGCTATAAACATAATATTTTATTAGTTATTACATATGTTATTATTCTATTCTATTATGTATTTAGTAGCGAAATTTATCAATAATTGAAGAAATTTTCATCGGTATCTTAAAATAATATAACTCACTACAGAATTCATTGCCTTTAGCTAATCGCCGTCCCAAGGCTGTGAACTGTTCGAAAATCTGAGGTGTTTTGTTTCCATTATATAGAGATCTTGTTTATTTATATGGTCTTCATTATTTAGGCACTACACGCGCTTGGAGAAAGAGATGTAAATATGAGTCGTTTCACTCTAACGGAAGACGAGATAGATAGAGACTCTTGCGGAAGCCTTGCTCAACTTTCTTTATCATCTGATTTTGATATGTACTTTTATGAGCATTTTGTAATAGGTATCGAGTCTAATTCGTATATTAAAATTTCATTGACGGATTGCTTTGACTTATGGAATCGTGTATTTATTTATTTTATATTTACGATTAATTTATCATTTAAAAACCAAAATATAGGTTATTAATTCTATTAACATATTAGTTGGTTGTAATTGTATTTATAATACGTATATTTAATATCGATTTAATTGTATAAGCTATTTGCACGGAATATAAAAAATCGTTACATCTAGCGTGTTTCCATATACTATAAGATAGTAACATTTTTGAATTATTGCCATAAGGTTACAAATACATTTTTTTTAAATTTTGTAATAAAATTTTAGATTTTTAACTAATATTTTCATTAAATATTACGTATGAAAGCATAAGTAAAATTTCTTGTGAAAAAAAATTTAGACGATTATTATGAAGATACATATTATTATGAAACCAGTAAGAATATTTTTTACAAAGTTGAAGGTCTGCGATCTTTTCTTTTCATTTTATTTAATACTAAAAATGTTCGTTTTTGTATTTCTAAAAGTTGATAATGTTATATGAGAGTCGATAGCATAATAGAAGTATTATATGTGCTTTCCTTTCTTATTATTTGAAAAATATTTAGGAGTCAAAGTGTATTTTATTTTTTTTAAACATTTACTGATTTCGAACAAAAATATGTATAACATATATTAAAGAAATAGCAAAATTTTTAATTTCATTATTAATATGTTTAATATCATTACAATTTACATTGCTATTAAAAATATGGTATATTTATGTTTACATGAATAGAAATCTCTCTTTTTTAGGAGCTTTCGGAGGAATAACCAAAATTCAAGTGCTTTGCACAATGTTACAAAATTAACTTTAATAAGATTATTTTATAACACGATCAATATCGTTACTTGAATCATGCTTGATTTCTATTAACAAACATTAATATTTCGAATAATTTGCAAGTCACCGAATAGTAATATAATTTGAAAATATCTAAGTAAAAGGTATTTTATTTTCAAAAGTAATAAAATAAGTCTCATTGTAAAAAAATTGTATTATTATGTACAAAGTTTTATTGTAACACATTAAAGATATTAGCTTTCTTTGAGAAATAAAATACAGAGAATTAAAAGTATTTTAATTAAATAAAAAATAATTTTGTATTATTTGTTTATTTTTCGTCATTAGCGGTGCAGGTAATCTTCAAAATGATAGCTCAATCGTTGGTTTTGATAAAGTGTTAGGGAGATATAGCGTACCGACAAAAATACAGTTGACAAGTAATATATAGAAATAAGGATAAGATAATTATCTGTTTAATGTTTACTTATATTTGTTTGTTGTGTTGATTTTTATGTCGATTATATATAAGACAAACACATCATGTTATTTAGTCAGTTCATGTGTGGAGACACAGACTATTAGATAAAAATACAAAACGGATGAGTTAGGTTATACGAACATTAGTTCTACGGGCCCAGTGTTTTAAGGATATAACGAATGTACGAATGTGTGATAGAACCGGATGAGCATACATTATTTATATGTTTGCAACAAGTTGAAGTGAACTAGAAGAAGCGTGACCTGCGGTCGACCGTTTCGCTCAACTTGAACTAATTCTCGCTATATTTATGAAGTAGATTCAACACAATATTAAATTGGTAAGAATAGATTTGTCTATTTGGGAAAAAGACTTGTAGTAGATAATTTGTTTGTATAGTTTACAAAGATAAAAAGTAGGCAGCCTTTCTCCTATCAATGTGAAACAGAAACTTTTCTTTTCCAAATGTGTAACATGTAATTACATTCCATTTATTTTAGATTTTTTGTCCGACCGTAGCTTACTCAGATATTCCGGCGCGTAGTTACCAAGTAAGTTGTCTTGTGTATTTTCCATGAAAACTGAAAACTTTTATAACTGAGTTTTAAATAATGTTTTTATAGCAAAAAACTTCTGGCATCTGAAAGACTTAGCAGTTAATTTTCCAAATTAAACAAAATTAACTGAACGTAATATTCTTTGGTGCTCCATGTCTTACTTTTTCTAATCCCCCCGAAATGGGGTCACTGCTTATTTTCCTGTCAGGTGGCGCATCCATCAACACGGCCATTATCTATGGAACTGCCGTTGTCAAACGTCAACTATATAGGTCAACGTCTTTGTGTACATTCGGTAGTTTTTATAAAATTTCATTATAACATGCCCCACTATGCTGTTCCAGGTTTCAAAAAAATTGAAAACGTTGCAAGAATTTACATAATTCTGACTGACATTGGACGTGTCGCTTCAGTAACAATAATTTTGCGTGACCAACACCATTCAGTCATTTTTACTAAACATTTATGAGAAATCCTTCTTCAGTTAATAATTTATATGAATTACAACGATAATTTTTTTAAAAATTGATATTAAAATACAACATAAATATTAAAATACAACCTTTCTGCGCTTGTGTAATGCACCTAATATTTTATGTTACCATCGTGGTATCGAATATTTATCGTATGGCCATTTTATGCTATAAACGTGTCTGCTGACCTAATCCAAGTTATTATGTAAATGACATTTCCTTCACGTTGCATAATGGACACTAGTGTAGGCCCTAAAATAAAATATGATCTATAAATCTAAGCCTTATTTAAAAACCTTTCTTAAATTATTCTGAAATTATTTTCCATTACCAATATACATTTACGTAGTATATGTATGTACTTTCTGTCCTCATTCAAGAGAGAAAAGACGAACTAAACCTATATTGAAGACAATGAACCTAACGGATCTCTAAATCCAGTTACTATTTATACGCTTCCGTTGTTAAACTGTTTCGTTATAAAAAGGAACCCTTATAAACTCCTCATATCCATCCGTCATCCTTAAATTCATCCATCATCCTAACAGTTTTTATATTTTTAGTACTAACGAAAGTATTTTTCGAAAGTATTGTACGACGAAGTATTTTTAGTTTTTAGTATTTGTATGAACTTTTACTTGAAAGTAGACGCTTCATGTGGAGACTTTAATATAAGGTAGCAAAACACTTCAAAAAAATTATTGTTCGTTTTATTTAATCCTCCCTAAAGTAGATGTGAGTTTTCTTTCGCGTATTTCATTGAACGGGGTATAATTTTTGAAAACCAAATTTTGTGCACCGGGAATACGAAAAAGGGGATGAATAAAAATAATGGATGATATGAGGAAAAAAAGGTGTTATTATAGAAAATATGTGATGAAATCCCAGTTACATAATAAAACTTCTTGACTTAAAAATTTAATGACACTTTTATCACATTAAACACATTGTATATATTCAGGTCTAATCTAAAAATGACGAGATATGACGATGAAGATAAGAGGAAACAGGATATACTATTTGCACATAAATGTTATTAACGTGCGTAGATGTTACTGATGTTGATAGATGACTTTCAAATTCATTTATTTCATAGGTATTTCTAAAAAGTTTGATATAGCCTAATTTTCATTCGAGAGATAATTAATATATCCATAGACTGGTTGGACCTACTGTCTTCCGGTACGTTACAGATAATCCCTTATTAATAAATGTTCTGAAAGGGTTGATTTCTTATGTACTGTCTAATTATCACCTCTTATGTATAGAATTAAATCATAGTTATCAGTTAGAAGCAAAGCAATTTAGGAACAAATATGAACGAAGATAAAAAGGGGGTTGGGACAAAATAGAACAACGGTATTTATATATAGTTATTATTTCAAGGCGGGAGTAACATCGTTTTTTTTTAAATAATAAATAAAACCGATGATGACAAATTTTAATCCTGCTATTACCTGATATGTTAATGCAAAGACTATGAAATATACCTCTAAGTCTCACAAATTCTATTTTAATACATGAATTAGTACCACAGAATAGATAAAAGAGAATGAATGACTTAAGATTTTTTTATATATTCTATGTCGATGGAACTGGCAAATGGATGATGAAATTTGAAACTCATTATTTTTTCTCGTTCACTCGAGCAATGGTAATGAAAGGTTGTGTGTCTCCAAACTGAATGAAGCGTCTTCGATTTAAAAATCAGTTTGTACCGTTTTAGTATATGAATAAGGAATTTCACACGAATAATTTGTTAGCAAGAAAAAAAATTAATTCCCTACGAATATTAGAAATATTTTAGTTCAAATTCTCCGAACTGACATATATTTACTAGTCAGACTAGAAATTATTAGCAAATAGAACCTAATGTTTACACAGTTCATATTTAAATAAAATTTATTTGGTTCTAATCCGATTAGTTATACCTCAAAGATAAGGACTTATGGTAAATTTCGTTATGAGGTAAAGAGTGCACGTGAACAGTACCATAATAAAAACCATTTCATAACACCCATTACAGTATCGTTGCCAGGGCGGACCTTTGGTCTTTTGTAAGCGACAAAGCGACATCCACATAAAACGCTATGTAAATTCAGCCATTCAATGATTTGCATCACATCACGTAACAGATGAGACGTCTAGATCGTTGACCTACTAATTTATTTTATGGATTTCTATAGCGATCACTCTTATTGAGTGAAATTCATATGGCGTATGACGTAACGGCCGAAGAAAAGTTTCTCTTACGCGAGCTCATTTATAAACAAGTATTTCGGGTGTCGATGCCTTGGGAACTGACCTAAAAAAATTTATGTTATTTATGTAAACGAATTCTTCAATTCTTTAGGTACCGCGCCCACACTCACAGAAGTTCGTTGAATAACAGAATAGACGTTGTGAGGGCATTCACGTGATGTATAATTAGTATGCCTAAATTCTATTTCGTTTCTATATGTGCGCTTCATTGAAATTGCATAAAATAGCTGCAAATAATTAATACGTACGTCTTATAATATGCATTAAGCAATTTTATTTTAATGAAACGTTATGTACACTTGCCGCTGGTTTATGACGATTTACTATATTATGATAACTTGATTATGACATTGCAACTGGATTATGATGATTTCCTTCCCCTTTCTCGTTTTTCAGGACAGTAAAATTTTAACTATTGTTGACAATAATAAATAGATTGCTATACTGTCTCGCTTTACTACAATATTTTTAAATGAAGGCCCATAATCTAAGGAAGTCTTACATTGGGCCTGACTGGTTAGGCACGCGTTCCCAGTGGCAGACATTAGTTATAATAAGGCATTAGTGGCAGGCATTAGTCATAAATAAAATAAAGCCTAATCACTAGTTGACAATTGTGAATGAAGGGCTTTTCAATGACTGGGTCAAATCAATTGGATCTGAAAGTCTAATTTGAAACCAGAGTATTTTTATTTCTGTTTTTTATTTTTTTTTTTTCTCCAAAGGAATTTTGAGGTTGTATACTTCAAGAACATTGATCAGGAATTAATGTAAAATAGGCAATATGTTCATCTTACTATACCCATATTTTCTTAATGGTTCATTTTGCTTTTTACAGACATGGTTATTAAAGATCGAATATGACATGATCGAACATAAAACCTAATTAATGTTTTAGGATTAAATGCAGACTTTTGGTTTTATTTTTATTATTAGTGCCAGGATTTTGTTATTGTTTATGTTATAAAATGTCAAGATGATTAATGCCAATAAGAAATAGGAGCCAAAAATAATATCCGAAGTAAAAATATCACATGTATCACGATGTAGGTACCCATTGTTGACATCTACGGAATGCTGATAAAAAAACGTTTTCATTGTCAACCAGCCAGTATTAGTTAATATTGTTGATAATTTTCTTTTTTTTATTAATAAAAGCAATAGTAGTCGAAAAAAACAGAAACATACGGATAATCAAAAACAGCTCATTGACAAGGGTATTTGAATGAATGATCAAAATTAATTAAAAAAACGCTGAGTTTTTAAAAAATGACTGCAGTTTTACGTCGTACAGTGATACAAAATTGGCAACATCTCAAAGAAAATAGTAAATGAAATTAAATAAATAATTGGAAAAAACTGAGTTCTGAAAATGCGAATTTTCATTAATTTTCGTTTTCTTAACAATTAATATCAGTAATAGAAAATTCAATTGACAAGCTGGAGCTTGGGACTTTCTACACTTATCTAGTGCAAGGGTTGTTTTGGATTGATTATAAACTATTTCAATTATTACACAATTATTTTTTTAAAGTTTTTTTTATTTTTCACAATTGAATACTGTATTTTAAAAAATTGCTTTTTAAATACAACAATCGAAATAGATACGTTTTAAAAACACCTATCTTCATAATTAAATTCTTTGCTAAATTTGGACACGTTTTTGTTGCATAAACGTACCTATAGTAAATTTGGTACCTACAAAAGGTCATACTTAGACATAATGTTCGATTTTAGACGTAGAAGTAAAATTATTTTTTTGTTGCGTTTTGTAAATCAATCTGAAGTTACTCCTACTGATACTTTAATTTTAAACGAAAAGAGAAAATTATGACACTGATAATAGGAAAATTTATATTCGCTGTCTGGAGTATTCTTTACAATAACAATTTGAAAAGACTTTGCAATTATATTGTTGAAATATGGGAGTTTTAGTTAAGATTAAATGTATTTTAAAATGCAAAAAAATGAAAACAACCTCTCAGAACCAATAAGAAATGAACAAATTTTTGCCTTTTGCAAAAAATTGTAAAGAACTGGTGGCGGAAGTATAAGTTTAACTTTAATTTGTGATCACCAAAATCGTCTTCATGTAAAGTAACTAAACGTAATTTATATAATTTTAGGAAGCCAAATAGCCTATATAATAAATCAGGGCTAAAATATTAATTAGACCTTACTTAGAATTATCACGTTAAGTCGGGGGATACCTTACGTTGATAATTAATATAGAATTTACGAACAAATTAAACAACTCATCAAATTCAGAAAAATCATTTGCCGCATTTCTTTTTAAGCACCATCAATTGTTAATCTATCAATAGATTTTGTAGCAATTAAAATTCATTGGAACTGCGTGAACTTCAAAACCTCTAAAGAGGTGAATTGCACATGAAAAGGTAGGTTTTAATTGCACTATGGCATTAGTTCAGAGCATTGAATCGATCTCATCTAAAATATCAAAAAGAGGTGTGATGGCATAAAGAAGAAAATAATCCAAATGTTGAACATTGGAAAACACTGAGAATTCGGATTATATAAAAGAGTGTATTTTGATAATGTTCAAAATAGAAATAGCATCAATTGACTTAGGGTTTTGCCTTTTTAGAGTTGCGTGCCCCAAAGGAAGAACAGACATACTCTATAATAAAAAAAATTAAATATCTTTGGATAAAAGTATATAAATATACGTCGAGACAAAATATTAGATTCATATTGAGATCATCCCAAACCTTAATTAAAGTGGTTTTCTCAGAGGCCTTCGTGGCGCAATCGGTTAGCGCGTTCGGCTGTTAACCGAAAGGTTGGTAGTTCGAGTCCACCCGGAGGCGAATTATTTTTACTTAAAACTATTTCTATCCATCGTTAGCACCGAAAATTAAAAGATAAAAAGTGGCTAAAGAACAATTCAACTACAAGTATTATCAAGTGCCAATAAACTTAATTAAATTAATCCACGAATAATTTTTTTTGCAATATTTTTTATTGTAAAAATATAAATCGAGCTACGTCTAGTAAATTGGATTTATGCAAAAATTAGACATTTTTGTCTTATTACGTTTGAGATAATATCAGAGGGTTTAATTGCAGAATGCTGTCACTTACCACTAGACCTGAATGCGAAGGAAGAAAATGAATTCAAACTGCCAAAACGACAAAGGGGACCGGCTAAAAACATACTCGACACTTTAATTCAGTTTGTAAACAATTTTTACGAGCTTTTATAAAAGAAGACCATTTCGTGACAACCCAAATCACTAATATCAGCATTAATTTGAATACCAAATCTAAAGTAAGTACATCTCCATCGTCTCTGGCATCACATTAATCTGGCTGGTAGGTATATATCTTATTTCAAGCTCTCAGGTATATCAAACATGTCTTACAAGGTACAATGAACATTGACTGGAACATTGGAATGGAACATTGACTACGTGGAAAATTCAATGTGTGTATACTCTGCATTGCTGAAATTGTGTTTTAGCTTGATTATTATTTTAATTTTTTAATCGTAGGATCACTGTGCAGTACAACAGTGAGTACTACATATGTTATTATTTTCATATAGAAAAATGAATAATAAAAACAAAAGCAATTATTCTAAAATATTTCCGATATTCGTGTCAATATTTGCGTTCATAGTTTTAAATCTTCACTTCTGTTGGAAGTCCTCGTTTTTTTCAATTCACCTTTAGCCAACTTATAAATCTACTACAGCAGGATTTAATGGCTCATTGGTTAGGTGTGTGCTGGAAGTACAGATGACATATTTGTATGTGTAGTGTGTAAGGGTAAGTACTAAGTAGACGTTTTAACGAAATTAAAAAACATTACCCTTGTAAAATAATTATGAGAGCAAAAAATAATAATGTTATTTTACCAATTGCTGTTTTCAGACATCGATTGAAATAGAAAATTAGATGGAAAATGTTATGGTGGTCAAACAAAGGATCGGAATGTTTTCGTTTAATTTTTTATTGTATTGTGTGAAACGTCAAATAAAAGAACGACTTATAAAAATTTTAGATGTATTTATTTTTGAATTTCATGTCAAATAGTTCTAGATATACTGCTAAAACTTCCCTAAATTTTATATAATATATTTCTGTGAAAACGGTTGATATAAATACTTGAAGTCACATATATCTCTATAGAAAAAAGTAAAAAAGTATTGAATTTTTAGGGGTCAAATAAAGTAGTCGACATTTTCATTTCATATCATGCATCGTGTAAGATATCAACTGAAAAAAACGAGTTGTATCGATTTCAAATCATTTTTTTTTTGAGAATATTTTATGAAATATTTCTAGATATCTTGCTGACTATGTTAAAATTACGAAAATAGAAAAGTTATTGGAAATTTATTTAAAGTTAACCGGAAAACTATAGCGACTTTTCTAAATTTCACAGTTTTTGAGGTATATTCCCTATAAAGAAATTACGCCTGTTAAAGATATACTAGACATTATATTTACGTGATGGAAAATAATATTAATATTTGTAAATATGCTTAATAAGTGTAGGAACTTATTTAGACGACAATCTAGATTAAAATGTGACAATAATTTCCACTTTCAAATAATTCTAAGGATGACTATATTACATTATTACATACTTGGTATCATGAAAATGTATTATTAAAGTTGTAAAAAAATTAATGTAAATTTAGAAAGCTAAATGAACAGATTACGACTGAATGATTTGACAAGACGCACTCGCAAACATAGACGTCACAGAACCTTTATAAGATCACTTACGTGTTTGTCTGTTTGTCATAGCTATCTTTTCTCAGAAATCATCTAACGTAGAAACATAAAATTTAGCCACAGTATTAAAACGTAATTAACACAGTAATTAAGGGGTTTTGTGAAAAATACTAATAATAAGGGTCTCAAAAATGTTTTTCTATGCTTTTCGGTAGGCGGGAACGCCTCCCGACTTACGGGAAATTCCGAAATTAATGAACCAAAATTATGAAAAAATATCCATTTCAGAAGCCTTTACAAAGGTCGTAGAAAAACTATGAAAACTGTAACGAAAACTATAACCGCGCGTAAATGTGCGAGGGACCCGCGCAATGCAAGTCCTATTCGTGCTTGACAGCTTTTATCAAAAATACTGCCGTAAACACTGAAAAATCATTATTGAAGTTGAATTCGTAACACACAAAATATACATACACATGGTTTAGAAAGTAATCAATATTTCTAATTCTACAAAGCAACTGAATCAAAACGAAATGTGAGATATATTAGAGAGACAATATAAGGAAATTTGATAAAAGATAGTGCAGGTAATTATAAATCATTCAATTGAAAATAACTTTTGTCGATTCACTGTGAATGCAATATCTACTATTGCATCCCTAGTATTTTAGATGTGCGGTAAAATATTCACAATTATTTCACTATTATATGCTGAAGTATCAGGAGAAAATTCTTATTTTCGATTACAATTCGGCCTTCAACAGCATTCCGCTTCAATGTTTTGATGTTATTCAGCTCACAACAACAAATTAGTCATCTAATTTTAAAGGAAAATGATATTTTATCAATTTATTGCATTTCCTCAAAAGATTATTTAAAGTACCGTACTATCGATTAGTAATCTCAAATGATGATAACCTTTTCTTTTCACTAGTAATACATAAAAGTGTTTCTTTCGTTTTTGTTTTGTTGTCCAATCGATTTAAAATATTTATATAATGTTAATTTCCTCTTAAGAAAACAAACTAGTAAACATAATTTACATTTTTCTCTAAGGGAAGAGTAAAGTAAGTAGTCGGCTGAAAATAAGGAAAATCACATAACACCGTTTGAAATATTAAATTTTTTATATTTATATTATTGATCATGTCTAATTAATTACTTGCTTTTAATTTTTAAACTATCAATTTCTCAAAACTAAATACTAAATTTGGTTTAACTTACTGACTTAGGTGACAGACAGCCACACATGTATACTTTGGCCAGTACGTGCGTGCGCACAACCAGTGGAAGTAGTGATCTTGTATGAGAATTAAAGCTAATTTCCGTTTGTAGTTGTACAGTTTTTCCAGTTGTCAACTTCACTAAAATCTCGGGTGTATGTGAGGGAAATCACCTATATAATTCCACAGTTTCAGTTTTTGTAAGATATTTGAGCTGCAAAAAAACTGAGCGTATTAAAGTTGAAACTGCATAGTCCTTTCGATATTGAGCCCTGGATCTATAAAATCGATAAAATAAATTAACACACAATTATATTTCGTTCAATACAATTATATTTAATTCAATACAATTATATTTCGTTCAATACAATTATATTTCCTTCAATAACGCTCAATAGGGAACTGAAAATCGAAAGTGCGCAACGACTAGAGAAAGTTGCAGAACGTGAAAAAGGAAAATATACCCTGACCCGAATATTTCATTATCCACCAATAACAATGAAGAGAATTTTCCCAAGTTTTATTCGCTTCGATTTTGTATGTATTTTTAAGTATATTGAAATCAAGCCTATTTGAATCTATCCCTGTACCTCCTCTTAGTTTAGTAATAATATTAGTAAGTTCACTTTTATAAAAAGTATAACTTATGCCTATCGTTTTACAGCATTGTTATTAAAGAAAAGATCCAATATTTCACCCGAAAGTTATATAGTTAGTACTTTCTTTCTGTTAGTTACGCAAATACACATCTGTTGTTCGTTGAAAAATACAATAATATACTAACAAAAAAAACCTGTCAAGCACGAGTGAAATTCGCGCTACCAAGGTTCCGTAGACATTCAGACATTTATAAACATTTAATGGTACATAATATTTCTATTAAACTATTTGCAAAATATTAATTTTTTGGAACGAAAATATATTTGCTACTGTAAATTTTACAGGTGGATATTAAAAATGAAATATTTTTTTATGTAATAACCTACAAATGAATTACTTTTGGATTTTTTTCCTTAACTTGAGCTGACCTTGCTTTTAGCTAAATTTTAGGTCAACGGAAAGTACCCTATATGTTTTGATTTATTTACCACCGTTAAAATGTGCGGTATAAATGGCCTAAACGAAAATATATTGCCTACTATATCTCTCATAGGCGCATATTTAAAAAAACATGTGTTTATGTGATATAACTACAAATCAACGATTTTCAGATTTTTTCAAATTTTTTGCTTGTGTTGTAAGATTTTCCTTCTTGCCAAATTTCATGATAAATGGCCGTACTTTTTAAGTTTTTTTTTATTGCGTTAACTTAAAAGCTTGATTTTCTTATATTTCCAGACTTAGAAGCTTGAATTACTTTACACTTCAAAGGGACCGTAGATCCAAACATTTTATATTAATTTCAACTTGATACCTCCCTCCACGCGTCTCTGAGAAAAAGGGTTTGGCGGATGGACAGACAGAAGAACAACGAACAGAAAATCAACTTTCTATATTATAATTTTGATAGTTACTACTGATCTATCTACATTTCTATGCCAGTTGCCCCTTGAGAAGATAAGCAGCAATGATAGAAAGTCATACGTCTCATCTCCATTCTTTCATAAGTTTTGTTCTCACGCCTTTACTTTGTTTTCCTTTTTTATTTGGTCACGGAGAGAACATTTCAAATCGTGATATTGTCTTATGTACAATACATCATTTACATTTTTACGTGTTTACTTAATTGAGTTAATAATATTTTTACTACCGTGTGCCATCATCAAACACATTGTGATGTTTTAATTGTCTACTTTGTTGGTGTTCGTTAATTAGGTAAATGCTATAATATTTTGTCCCAACGTATAACGGTACCAAGTGTTCTTGCAATTATGATGTCATGAATAAACGACATCTTCACATTACATCAAATATTACCAGTTATATTGTTATAGAGGTGTGTTAGAAATAGTTTCGTATTTATAATGTGAAAAAACTTAAAGTTTGCCTAATAAATATGCATTTGACACAAAAATAAAAGATTGATGTTAATTTTTTCTTATGGAAAACATAGATTAGCACGTGATCACTTTTAAATTTTCCACACTCTAGCTTAGATGTAGAACGCAAAGTAATCAAAAGTAAAATTCGGTGATGCGGCAATGCATTGTACGTGCAATACAAGCCCATTGCTCTTTCTCGTTATTCATTGCTGTAATTGTTTTACATTCATGATTACTAATAAAAAAAAATTCCCAAAGCAAATTTGTCATCGTATCGAGACTGTAAAGAATGTTACCTCGCAATTAACAATGCTATAGAGAGACAAATATTTTGCGGAAGACCAAAATTAATCTCGTTACCGTTAAATAATATGGAGGGCACCAAATATTCTGTATTTTAGCTGTGAAATTTGGATTAAAACACCACAGATAAAATACGCATTAACTTTTTGATATATTTTGCTGGTGACACATACTGTTGGTGTCTTAGACTGACCGAGTTGATCATCAAAGAAATCGGTACCCGCGATAGGTTGTTGTCTACAGAAAGCCAGTAGTTTCTCAAATACTTAGGCTATATTATCAAAAAAAATCCTGACTACATGGAATAAGACACTGTACTAGGAAGAACAGAGGAGAGAAGAGCTAGTGGTGAAAGGTTGGCTCGTTGACCGATCATGGGCAAACTACAAATGTCTTTTGTAATAGTTTTTTTAAACATTTACGATAATATGTGGGTTTCCTCCTACTTAATTAAATTAGGTTTTGTTAAATATTTAGTATGATAGAAAGCTCATATTGGTAATGACTTTTGATAAATAAAGCAATTTCACTTTAAACGAGGAACGGAATCCTCGTTGCGTGAGCCAGATTATCAGTTGACCGATTTTTTTGGTTGACCTATATCGATTAGAGTCAGAATGATTTCTAGTTCGTGATCTTATAAGTTCAATGCCAGGTTGTCAGTGTTTTTTTCTGATAATATGGATAAATTATCTGAGGACCCAAAAGGCAACTATAGAGCGTAGCCTATTTCGGATACCGATTTCTTTGATGATGGGTTCGTTTAACGGATGGACAGTTCACGATACCAACAGAATACGCTGCCAGCACCATTTTTTATTTGTTAATAGCGGTCTATATCTATTATGCATGCATTTTTATTTATGGTCCATATCTCAGAAGCGTAGAAAACATGAGGTATAGTGAACCAAAGCTTGGAAAAATTTAATTTTTGTACTTTACGATGTATTTCTGTCCCGCCACATGATAGGTAATTGCAGATTTGCCAATTTCCTATTACCAGATAACATTCTATGCAGTTTTGCAATTTTGTAGTTGCGGTAATGAATAACTTTTTTGCAATTTCTGTTTATAGTTATCAAGTACCCCATATAATAAAATTCCTCAACCAATACGAGGTCCATCATAGTATATAAGCAAATAATTAATTAGACATCCACAGTACAAATACCAAAAATTAAATATTAGAACTTCGACTAGTTACTTTACTTTTCCCTTATAGTAAAAAGATAAACGATGTTTACTAGTTTGTTTTTTAAGAGGAATATAACAACATTGCGTAAAAACATTTAAATCGGCTGAGCAATATTTTGAATAAATATTTAAAATTGTTTCTGCATTTCGAGAGATTGACATCTTTGATATTTAATTCAAAAGTGATAAATTAAAATATCAATGTGCCATGAAACGCATGTGCGTAATATAAACATATATATATATATATATATATATATATATATATATATACATATTTTTGAAAATGATCATTGGTTTTTAATAATTCTTATTCAGTTTTCGACAGTTATTTCATTTGAATTTGATTAAATTAATTCTCTTTAGACAATTTTTTCTGAAATTCATAAGCGAAGAGTGATTTCAAATAGTTAAGTTTTATGAAGATGTTCACTTTGTGAGGTTATCATATTTGTGATTGTGCGGGCATCGATAATTGCTTCATTATGTAATTTACGTGATTAATTTTTGTGTGATTAATTTTAAAGTGTTATTTATAATGCTGAGAGTCTAATCTTTCACAACGAAACCGTAATGCAATTCGACTTAGGAATATTGCGAATCAATCCACTGCAGATGAACAAGAAATTGCGCGGGAAGGGCGCCGCGTAAGTATGGCCCGACTTCGTTCTTCACAAATACAAAAACAAGACAAACAGCTCAGTTAGAAACAAAAAATCGTCGAGCTTATCGCACAGATCAACAACGTAATAATCTTCGACGGCCAAGAAGAAATGCTTCAAGCGTTGATTTGAATCGAGTAGCATTTCAATACGATTGCATAATTGACTACAGCTCGCATCCTTTCATTCGAATTGGGCCAATGGATAATGTGTGCGACCATGGCGATGCATTGAATTAGTTGGCTGGAGAAACGCCTGGATTGTGCTCTCTCAGTGGCAAGATGAAATTGCGATCCTTGCTTCTGCCACCTGAAATTGCGATCATTGCATTCATTACTTCGTACCGAAACATCAGAATCACGGCATTTTCTATCGAATATTCAAAGATACAAGGGATGTTTCCAAATGACTTAATTTGGAGCAGACATTATCGAAGAACGCGGATTCAATCTGACATTCAAGGTAATTTCTGCTAGAGTGATCATAATTTAATAAAACTAACTTCGCCTTCGACTTTATAGATCCAAGGCCAAATTCGCAATCGTATTGGATTATTGCAACCGCTTGAAGATGCACAGCATAAATTCATCTAAATTTACTTCATGGGCAGCAGGGAGGAACAACTTCATCGGTGTCAAAATATCGAATCGGTAATAAAAAGAGAAGTTCTTCAAGATTTGCAGCAACTACTTCATGAATATCATATATTGAGTCGGTTGTTCATAACTGCGTTGGATCGCATGCCAAGTGATGACTAAAAAGTCGTGATTTTAATGTTATTTTAATTTAATTAAAGTAGTTTTCATTTTGATTTGAACATTTATTGAACTTAATTAATTTTGAATATTCATTTTAACTTAATAAAAAACTGAATTTAATTCAGCTAATAAGTTAAAACATTTATTGACTCGGAGGCGATACGAAGTTGACCGGGTTAGCTAGTTAAATTATATTTATTAAAATATATATTTAATTGAGGCTTAACAAATACAATGCAACATAACATATAAACAAATGAAAGTGATTTTAATACTATTATACGTATTAGACTTCAGAAAACATGAACATATTTTGCATGATAATATTTATTTTCGGCTTCAGAGTGCCATGAAAAGCATGTGCATAATATAAATTAAATTATATTTATCAAAATAAATATTTAATTGAGGCTTAACAAATACAATGCAATATAACATATCAACAAACGAAACTGATTTTAAAACTTCTATATTAGATTTATTTTCGAGTTCAGAAAACATGAACATATTTTGCATGATAATATTTATTTTCGGCTTCAGAGTGCCATGAAACGCATGAATGTAATATAAATTAAGTTATATTTATTAAAATAGATATTTCATTGAGGCTTAACAAATACAATGCAACGTAACATATCAACAAATGAAACTGATTTTAATACTATTATACGTATTAGATTTATTTTCGACTTTAGAAAATATGAACATATTTTGAAATGTCACCCACGATCCAAATGGGCGGAGATTCGTAACAGGCACAATTTGATATCTAACTTTATCTTTAACATTTTCGATAATGATTTTATCACCAATATGCACTTAAAAAATAAACCTTTTCACTTTTATATATATGGACAATAAAAAGAAAGTTAAAAAAGATAGGATATTTCTTTGTCGATAAAAGTAAGTTATTATTTAAATTGTTTTTAACTCAACGGAAAATTGAATTTTTAACTCAGAAAAAAATGTTTGCATTTCTACAAATTAGTGAGAATATTTTAATATCCTATACATGTAAGGATATATGACTATATTCAAATACGATATGAAGGTATGATACTTCAAAGTCAGTAATCAACAGTCAGTTGTGTAATCTGAATATTGGAAAGGAAATATTTTTTTATATGGAAAGAATTTTTGTTACTGTGTACACAGTAACAATATTTTGATTTCTTTCCATCTCACTCTGTCATGTAATTTAGAAATATCTGTAATATTATAGTACCTTTAGTCTTCTCGATAATAATATAAATTTTATATGTAAAGTCATCGGCGTTGCATTCAGAAAATCGCTTCGGGAGTTTTCAATATACTTATTGAAAAATTACGGACCAAAAAAAAAAATGAGTGGGACAGGGTTGGTAGAATCTGCCAAATATGGTTTTTTATGTGCTAAATTTTTAGACGTCATTAGTGTCAAAAAATCGAGACATTTGTTGTCTCGCTCAAAACTTACGCGAGACGACTTGGCACCCCTAAAAATCGGAATATCCTGCGAAAATCGGAACATCTGGTAACACTCCATGTACCATAAATTCTCCGAAGTGTTACAAATATTTTTCATTAAAATGAGAATAAAAACAAATTTTTTTATGAATTATTAAAATATGACTTTTTAAACATTATTCGTATTAATTAATAAAATAGTCTTAATTATATCCACTTATTCCTGGATACGTGAAACTTATTAGGGCGAAAATAATTTTTTTTACATTTATGTTTATGTAAATAAGATGCAAACACTCACAAACTTTTTTATAATTATTTACATTTTTATAATTATTTGCTTTGTAGAAATTCGGCTTGTTTATAGAAAAAAAAATTGTGAAAGGAATTAAACATCAATGGAAGAAAAACATACAGAAGGTGAAGAAAATAATAATCAAATTTATTTAAGGAAATATTCAAGAATATTTCAGAATAAATGTAGCAAACATAAGCATGTAGGTTAAAGCATGGGATTGAAAAATATATCGATTCTTGGATTTCCAACGAGGTCGCTTACCCTCTATTGAAAAATACCCTAAATATTTACGTATAAATATGGAGTAACAATTTCAGTTTTCTTTTAAATATGTTGCAAACTTTCTGTAAGAAAACTATAATTCAATTAAAATAAAATAGACAATTTCTTATCAATTATTTATTATTAACCATATACTAGCCTAACCTAAATTAGTAATTAATATAAAACAACGTTAACAGAAACAGATAAGGCAATAACAATAATTACTTTGAAGTGGCAGAAAAATATGACTGTCATTGTATACATAACATACAAACTATCGACCTATCAGTATTTGTTTTCATTTACATATATTTAAGCATCGATTTATGCACAAAAATAAAAGGCTAATTGCTATTTGGATTAAATTTAGTAGTACTTATAATATACTTTCGAAATTCGATGCTCTCCTCTACTAACCAATCTATTCTTCGTACCACTTAGTTCTTATCGAGTAAACAAAACTTTTTTGACATTAACTTCTGATTAATATTTGGCGAATCATAAAAACTAAATCGTTCCAATGCTATATAACTTTACGCTATTTTAATTACATTTCATTATAATGCTCGGAGTTAATTATGTCGGTATCGCGTTAACTCTCTGAAAAGATAAATCTAGAGAAACCACATACCAATATAATTAGCGATACTCTTCACGGGCGTTCAAAACGCATGACAATAACATTTGATTACCGGCGTGGAACACTTTCGCTCAGTTTAGCTACAGGTTTTCCAACTATATCTTATATTTTATTCAAACACATGCTACTTTTTATAATCTTCATTCAATTTTTGCATTCACAACCCTATTGTCGGAAAACAACCGCTAAATAAGCAGATGTACTTATAAAAAGTTTATAATATCTAATTATTTACAAATATAGCGAACTCAAATTACTTTCTTATAATCTTACTGGTTGTTCTTTTTAATACAGTTGGTGGTTTAAAATTTAATGGAGCTCGCAATTTTACACCGTAATTTTTTGCACTTGGATTCTCAGTAAAGTAACCTGTTTTATTAGGTAATTTATTTTGCCTTAAACCATCAGCTCTGTGAAATCTAAGTCGATTTTCATTGTTTTTGTACCCCAATGCCCTGCTACTTGGTGGACGAGGAGGTTTAAGTAAAGGATATGGTTCATCGGCTTCATTTAATTGTTTCAATGGTATATTCTTTTTGCCCGAACTTGCAAAATTTGGAATATTGTCTATAACATTAATGCGTGAATCTCGCAATGCGTAGATTTGCGTTTTTTTAACGTCTTCATTTTCCAAACTTTCTTGTTCGTCGCTATTTATGTTGGAGAACTCATCCTCATACGTTGATTCCGTTTCCTGTCGTTGATTTATTTCAGCTTGGTCAATTACTGCACCAATGGGATGTATATTGGAAGCTTCTGCAGTAATTATTGGCATGCCACCATCATCGCCTTCTTGGCTTCGCGAATGCTTAAATATTGATTGATAAGAATTCTGAGTATCAGTCATCGCGGATTCATCGTATTGCGTGTCGTCAAAACTACTGGGATTGTTTTCGACTTTTTCGTTTGGCGATCTGTACCGATCATATCCCAAGGAAGGTAAAGTTCCATAATTATTATAATCGTTTTTACCATGGAGTGTGGGTATTAAATCTTGTTTTTGAATATTTGCGTTTTCGCTTTTTGATAACATTTGCGGGAATGACGATGTATCTAATTTCAATGGTACCATTCGGTTTAAGCGGTCCCTGTAAGGTATCGTGCGAGTTTCAGAGACTGCAGGTCTGGCTTTCAGTAATTCCGAAACTAAATTTAGATCAACATTAAATGGATTTGCTATTTTTATGCCATTAACAGTAGTCAAAGCTTCATTTTGTAAATTTAATTCCCTCAGTCCTTTGAAATCGATTTGTTTGTTACTTAACATATTATGCTTATTCAAAAAATTGGTGGGCGCCTCTAAGTTATGACTACTAATATCCTGATTTAAACGTATTACTTGAGAATTTAAATTCTTAATCGGTCCAAGTGGATACAAAGGAGATGGATTATTTATATTATTAATTTGAAATGAAGATTTCAGGTATTCAGGCTCCCGATTTAAGTGGCTTTGATAATTGAGAGGAAAAGAGGCTTGTGTTTGATCTGTATTTGTGTTTTGAAGTTGTTTTAGATTTTCGTTTTGCAAATATGTCATTGGCAATTTGTATGGCGTTTGCTTCTGTGAATTAAGAGTAAATGAATTCTTCAACTTTAGGCCTTCAGTTGGTGGAACAAAAAGGTCGGGTTTAGATTTAATGCTCAAACCATATCCCACATTCTTGTCTTTGTAATAAAAGTCAGTTAAAGGTCTATTGTAATCGCGATAATTTTCGAAGTGATTACTCTCATTATTTTTTGAAAGATCCTTCGTATCTTGATCCTTTGAAGCGTATATATTGATAAAAGCATTGTCAATACTTGGCGAATGTTGAGCATATCTTGGACCATTCACGTAATATGGCAAAACAAAATTATTTGCTGCACGTTCCGTATTTTGCACGACATTAGTAAAACCTATGGGTTGAATGTTTTTGAGTGCTTTAGCGTGGTCAAAATGCGGATTTACTTTCACGTTCTCTGGAAAAATATTGTAGGAATATGGAAATGCTGTGACTAAATCTGGTTGCATTTGAGTGTATATATACGGTCTATTTAATTGCTCATAATGATGCTTTGATTCAGAACTTGATAATAACTCTGTGTTTGGGCCGTAATAATTTGACTTATATTGATCTTTAATTGGTGTTCCACTATTTGTATACAAATTGCCGTAAAATGTGGACACTACGCCTTGAGAATCGCCAGTTGTAATTGGACTAATACTCTTCCAAGGATGATTTTGCAAATTACCCAAATTTATTTGAAAAGCTGTATTACTTTGCACATTCGAAGTATTTTTCATATTATCATTGTTTTTATTATGATTATACCGATGAAATTCTAATAAATTTTGATTATTGTCGTCGCTTTTCATAGAATTTTTGGTGACTTGGTTCATACCGACGTTATTACTGTTTATATTCGATCCAAAACCTATGCTGTAGCCCACATTCACATCTTGAGGACTACTTGATTCAGAGTTATAATTGAACGATTGAGAACTTTTAATATTATTGAAATTTTGACCTGTGGATATTTCACTCATAACTGGATCTTGTTTAGATGATTCAACTGGTTTTAATGTATTTTCAGTTGAGTAGTAAGCAGATCTTGCACCAGAGGAACCAACTTCATAATTAGAATTTTTCCCATTGAGCTTCCAGCCGTAATCTCCGTGTGAGTAAATCGTCTGTCGTCCTGTTTCGTGATCGATCCCGCTCACATAAGGTTTACCATATTCATAACGATTACGATTTTGTTGAGTTAATTCATTACCAAATCCTTGTTGTCTATTCACTGCACCATTACTTAATGATAATTGTAAATTATCATCAAGATTCATCATACTATCATATCCTTGTTTTCCATTCAAATTAAGGCGCCAAGCCTTTTCCAACTGATTAGAAACGGCCGTCGTTGTCACTGGAATTGTTGTTGTCACCTCATTCGGAAATTGCTGCATAGTAAACGGATATTGGATTCCATTTGATGCATGATTAAAATGATCTATTTGCATATCCCTGTTGTAACCTGTATTCTCATTAAACGGTGTAGAACTAGAAGGATTGACACGACTTCCATATTCGGGGATGGGAGTACTTGCATAATTTTGTTCTTCCGGCTGGTGTGAATATTGAATTTGAGAAAGAAGGTTAGGGTTAAGACTCTGTACTGAACTAACAAAACTAACTGATCCAGGTGTAACGGTATACTGATTATTAGGATTAGGGGATGATAGAAAGTGAACAGAAGGCGAAGGTGTTACTTGATAATTATCGGTATGTCCAGATGATGCAAATTGAAGAATTGGCTTGTCGGGATTTGATTTATATTGTGTATTGAATTGTTGACCTTGATGAAGCGAGGAAGCTGTAGCACTTGGGTGGTGTAGTTCCGTTTGGCCAATTTGTTGACTAGGTTCCAATGACATAGATTTGTATTGATATATAGGTTGTTGCGTTGTTGAATATTGTGCAATGTTCTGCTGTTGAATCTGATTTTCAATACGCATTTGATTAATAAAATCATCTGGCGGCAAAGCGTATTGAATAGCAGCGTATTGGTTGCTGCTTGCTGGATTAGAATCGACCGCCTCTTGAATTTGTCTATATTTCCCATCTGCATTTTTTCTGGGGTTTTTAATGCGGATAATCCTTCTTCTACGATTACTTCTATCACCGTTATCTTCCTTATTTTCATTTGCACCTACGATCGTATCCGGATTTTTTATATGGAATTCAACACTAACAGAACTAATGGAGTCCGGATCAGAGATTGATTCTCCGTGAATAACGCTCCTGTCGTAAGTGTTGTCTGTATCGGGTTCGTTGTCTTGTGATAATTGTTGGTAAATGCGGAGGATTTCTTCTTGTGTTAAGCTTTCGTGTGCATTCGTTAAGTCAATAATTAATAGCACTATGAGGAAGGATGACATCTGAAACAGAAAAAAATGTCTTTTGTTTAAACTGTATAACATATGTATTTTCCCAGAGTACGGTAATTTTTCTGTAAATATTTCATAAACCGAAAGGAAAATTTTCGTTATGAAATCCATTCAACAAGGAAGGAGGTACTTTTTTCCAATATGTTAAAACGTATATGTTACGTATTTTTATAAAAGAAAATACATTCAACGTACTATAGTCCATTTATTTAATATGATGTAAAATGCCTACGTTATAAGAAATGACCTGATTCAGTAGATAAGGAGAATCATATCTTTTTGTTTATGTGCAATAACTGATTGGGAGTGTAGTTCTCAAAATTAATTCAAAAAACGTAAGATATCATTTAATTTAAATCTTAATATTTTTCCACGTTTAATTTAAAGAAAAATAAATGAAACTAGCACGGTTTGTGACAAGTTAGTATTTACAAATTTCAGAGATAAGTTTTTAACATATTGATACTTTTTTAATAATATATTTTAAGCTATGATTATTAATTTTTCACTTTTTAGTCACTGTAAATAGCCAAAGTATGAAAATTCAGTACTACTTTGTCAATATTTTACATAAATATTTAATTAAAATATTGTACAAATCGAAATTAAATTTACAACAATGTTTTTTAAGGGCCTAAGTTACTGTATTCGATATGATATTATTATGCGTATTATATTAACACCAGTTTATTAGATTAGGTTTATTTAGACAAATGTTACATCTGTTATAACATTTAGTTTGTAACATTATACTGTATTAAAAAAAACTGTCATTATTATGGTCATCGCGTACAATTCAGTGTATATAATTTGAAAGTTAAATTTTTTTAATAATCATTCATTTGCATTTTATTTAAACACCTTGTCTTCATAATATATTTTATTTAAGTCCATAAATCTTTGTTAAAGCAACAATTAATTGACATAGCAACAATTAATTGAAATTAAAATATTTGAAAAGTTTTGCATAATAATGTTTATTCGTCATTCCATAATAATTATTTAACAAAAAAAAAGAAACTGCAAGTAAAAAAGAGAAAATAAGAAAAAATAAAATGTACCGTAACAACCTTTCGAAATGCAACAAATGACAAACAGTGTTGATAATGGCCCAGAGGATGGAACGACCGAGGAATACACCCGTCTTGCGTCGTTTATAGGTAACCAGTACAAATTGTCTTTACGATGTTTATTGTCACTATCGTCATGGAACAATACTTAAATAAATGCAAAATGTAATTCAGTATTTTCAAATGTTTTTAAATGTCTCAATCTTACTAAAATAAAGAAAATATAATTTTATCTCTACGTATGTCGGCACTCGCTTTATCTTTATATTGAAACACTACTCAATTATATTATTCAATTATAGTCAGTTGCAGTCTGTTTAATTAATTGGTTAAATAAAGCTAAATGCATAGAATTTATATCATTATTTTTGTTATTTTTAAACCCTTTATTTATATTAATTTTACCTGTAACCACCTTCTTAAAACAAGATTTAATAAACACTCAAATATTTCTCTACTATATTCAAAAACCAAAGTTCACATTATTTGTTTATATCCGTCAAACGAAACAGATGATTTAAAAAACACAAAAAAATTGATCACATGGTTTTTGATAAACTTTTCTAAACAACATTCCCTGAAAGTTATAAAATATTTAACCCCCTCATTTCTAAAAACATTGTCATTACAAAAGGTGAAGAAAGATTATCAGTATATTTGTTGATATAACTTGAAAATTTTACGACAATTGCAATAAATTTTGGATTTGAATCGCAGCGTAATATCAAAATAATTATAACAAACAGCACATTCGCTTAAGAGAAGGTTCATTCCGTCATTAGATTCAACGGTTAACTGCATCTATGTGGAGGTAACTTGGTTATAAATTGCTTTTACATTGTCACAATATTATGGATGACCAAAAACACAGAGCATAATATAAACCAAAAATGTCAACCCAGTAGCTGCGTTTAGAAGAACTAACTAACTAACTAAGAACTAACTAATTACTTGCACTATTGCTACGAGTGATTCAAATTCTCCTCATTATACTTGTGTTTAAAAGAGTAATATTAATGAAAATAAAAATGCATAAATATTGCCGAATTATTAATGTAACGTGGAAGAGACATGTAGAATTCTTGATCTGTTTATTAATTTAGTTTTTATGGACAAATAGGTAATTAACGAATAGTTTCTTAGACAAATAGATGTCACCAATCACTGAGTGGAAAAATCGAAGTATAATGACAGTTATGGATTATATATGGAGTAGATGGTTTCTCTTATATGCTCCTGGGTATATACTATTACCATACTAAAATTTCATCAAAATCCGTCCAGCTATTTTGCGTGATACCAGCTCAAATTTACATACAGATACACAAGAATTCGAAAAAAGTTTTTCTGGCTTGTATTATCATTCTATACACTAAATCCATAATTTTTTTTTTAAATATTCTCACTGTATAGAATTCACTCTGTTACAATTGTATTATGTGTATAGATTATACAAGGTTCCCCCGGAAAGAGGGTGTGATTTACAAGTAACAAATACATCGCTGATGTTTTAACACAATTATTTAATTAAAACCTTCCTGAAATATGCAAATACTAATCAAATGATATGAGCAAATAGAGTAATTTGAACAGACCAATTAAACAAAGTTAGAAAACACATAAAAGAATACAGAGAGAATTCAAAGTTAGACATTTCAATCAGATTCTAACTTTACAATTGCGAGGTCTCATAGATTTTAATTTAACTTTGGGCAGAATTACATTTTCATAACATCAGTTACATTTTCATAACACTTTTCCTTCACAAAATTCTGCTCAATGTTCTATATGCATACATCGTTTATGAAATTCGCCATTTTAATGACATTAATTTCACGTTGATTACCAATACTGATATACCTGAAAATAATCAAAAGCTGTGTGCTTACAGTTTTTTGACTATTTTAACCTATATCTATTATTATACATTTTAAACTAAAAAGCTTCTTTGGTGGCGGCACAGGCTGCCGTTAACCCTGTCTCAATAGTAGAATAGTCTCAGCATCATTTGCATAATCAACATCAATAGCTGATTGGACTAATTGAGAGGATTACTTAAACCGACTGGCCGACTTAGCCAATTAACTGACTGAGTCAAATGATTAACTGAGCCAACTAATTGATGAAGCTGACTGCTTGAGCTTACTGGCTGACTGAGCTTACTGGCTAATTGAGCCGACTACTAATTTATCCGATTGATTAACTGAGCTTACTAACTGTCTGAGCTGACTGATAAACTGAGATAACTGACTATCTGAGCCGACCACCCAACTAATTGAACTAATTCTAGGTTTAAATACTTTGTGCTTACCCTTTTGCACAATTAAGGCTTGTAAGATGGACTTGTTGATTCGTCTTTAATAGAAAATACCTATTTGCACTCGATTGGTTTCACATTTTGTATTTTTTCTATCAACGACTAGGTTCCATTGTGATGGTGATATTCTAATTCTTCATTAATTGACAAGGAATTATCAAGTATCGAAATAATATCAAGATCGATCACAATGATGTTCCCCGCGTTTAAGTTGCTTGTGTTTTTGTTTGTGTTTTTGCTTTTGTTTGAGCTACTTTCACTTCACAGCAATGCCAGAATGACGCATGTGTTTTGTGTGTTTGTCAATGATCTTCTGATTAATGCAAACAGATTAGTTTGCATTTTCGTCTCTGTTTTAATATAGCATGATATAAGACGATGAAGTAAAATGTGCCCACGAACTTTTTGTCTTTACAGAAAGATTTTCCTCCCTATCAGGTCTGAAAGAAACTTGTTAAGAATGAATAAATTTCGACCTCGAACTTTTTCGTGTAAACGTAATGCTTAGTATAATTTTCCCAGGCGTCAAATAAGTTTAATTTTTCAAATAGCTTCTTAATTTTGATTTTAGTAGATTCGGGATGTGGGGGAGCATGTTTTCTTGTGCTATTATAAAGCAGTATCTCTAGAATTGTCTTATATTTATTCGCTCTTTTAATTTGCAAATCAATTCTTACCGCACTCCATACAAAAAATTCCAAAAAAATGGAGTACTTCATTTTCCTCTAATATGTCCATATAAATATATTAAACTTTTGAGATATACTTATATTATGTCAAAATGATATGTCAAAAGTTTCTTACAAAACGGTTCTGTGGCTGTGGCCCATATACGTTAATTCTTTTGCGTGGTTAGAAATAGGGTTTAATTCGCATATAAGATTTAATTCATTCAACCTTTCATAGTGCCACTTTATAGTTGTGCCTGTGGAATATTTCCAGATATGGATATAGATATTTCCAGATAAATAATATAAATATTTCCAGATATGGATAAGTGCAAAATTTGATCAAATAATTTTGTCGAATATTCTGATATTCGGCCAGGGCATTCATCAAATATTCGGTATTGGCTTAACGATGGAATATACTATCCGTTGCAAATATAACAATGACAATATCATGGTTTCAAATTATTCAACGAATACACTTTTGGGCCAAACATTGAAATTTGTTAAAACTATTTTTTAAAACGTAAATTTCAAATAAAACAATTTCATTGTCGATTCAAAATACATGTTAGAAGGATTTTTATTAGTAAAGCAACCAAGAAATCCATCGACCTATTTGTTCTCGAAATATCGTGTCAACTATGTCGCAACAATGGTTTTTTGAGCAAAATTTCAATTAGCGAGAAATGTTTACGAAATCTGGTAACGGCGTGATTCGGTGTTAAAATAAAGTCCATAATTCGTTAGCTTTTTTTTCAACAAAATTTTTATTAAATCTGGTTATATAACTAAGAATTAATTTATTTCTAAATTAATGTACTAAGACTGTCCAAACTAAGATATTACCGTTGAATCACTTAGTGCTGTAACATCTGGATAGTGATATTTTGCATATTCCAAAGTCCGAACGCTTCTACATTTTTGGGGTTTTGAAGTCTCTTTTATCAAATCTATAGTATAACCAGCAAATACAATTAAAAAAAAATTTCTGAAGCATCATAAAATTTTCCCAACATGAAAACTCGTTCGCACCAAATAAAATTATGCTCTATTTATATTAAATATTGTATTTAGTTTATTCATATTATCATGCGTGAAAATGGTAGCTCCATAAAGCGTATTGCTGCGCAGGGAAGGGTAGAAGACACATGGTCACGTGGGAGATCGTCGATGCGGTGGATAGACCAGATCAAATCTGCTATAAGCGGTCTCCTGTACGAGTGCACTAGGGCGACGAAAAATAGGGAGAGATGAAGAGGCATCGTGAGGCGAGTAACAACGACCCCTATAACAATACTAAATGCTGACAACGACTGCTCCGTCAAGAGCAAAATGACGGTGAAGGAGAATTTAGCTTATTCCAGCATCATTTCTAATAGTTATCGAAAGATAAGTATCTTAATATAAAACAAAAAAATACATAAAGTACGCAACAAGTATGAAAGCGCGTTTAATAAAGTATATGAAATGAAATAAAATCCTCCATTGTCAGTATTGCCTTTTGTTAATACTGAATTTGTCATATTACATGATTATGAGTACGTGTATCGTTAGGATCTTAATGAAAATCTCTTAATGGACTTAAATATTTTATAGTCTTTCTAGATACTAATCATTGTAAATTAGTGAAAAATATAAAAATTTGCCAAGTTTACCTTTTCAACTTTTTTAAAAGTTCATTGAGATAAAATTCCCCCTGTACAGTGTGCTATTTGGTCTCACAGTTAAGGAGATACATTGAAAATCACATTCTTCGGTTCATCATAATGACCAAGCGCGTCGGCGCTGAGGTCGTAGACACGAGTATGCTATGTGTGAGAAGTGGGTTTCTTTCGAGTAGAATCGTCCGAATATCAATAAATTTTGTTACCACAAAATAATAAGATATTTAATATTGTATATAGAGAAAGCTTTATGTGATAAATTCTATCTTCCTAACCGAATTCGTCATCTACATCTATATGTATAAAACGGTACCGTGACTGACTGACTGACAAACAAAGAATCGTTTAGAACTAAATTCATAGAAATAAACATAATGACTTTAAAATGTCAATAAATTTTTGAAAAATTGCTGTATGGTCACAAAAATATTGATCTATTTAAGAAAAACAGGGATAATTACAATGTGAATATGTCCTCTTCAAAATGTCAATTTAAATATTTATGGGTGTCAACTATATACATGTGGGTTAGTACACTTTATCACTATGCCAAATTCCAAGTATCTACGTCATATGACTTCTAAGAAAAACGGCTGGGACAGACAGACGGAAGGATACGTGAGTAGTTTTATAACATTTCCTTTCTTCATATTTTTGGTACGCAACCTTAAAAAGCAATTCTTAATTGTTTTAATAAGTTAATTATCCAAAATTTCACAAAAAAGCATTGAAGAACTTACTATTAAATAATTAGTAACACTGTCATTGAAAACAATACTTTAATATTAATTTAAGAAGAAGAATTTACCTATTTTTTCTTTGCCTGTGATACTAAATTTTACGTTTTTCACATTAATAATAACGGGAAAAAACAAGCGAAAATTGCAAAAATCGACACTTACATCAGATATATGTTCATTTTTGTAGATTTTCAAAAGATTACAAATACTTTTTTTTTCTTTCAAATACGTCTTTTTTTGTTGAATAGCATTCCTTTAAGAAATAATAAAATTTAACATTATTTATTGGACTTATAAAGCAACGAATTTAGAAGAAAAAAATTAAAAACGCCAATAAAGTATTTTTTTAATGGACAGTGTACCAACGATATAAAATTAATAACACAATGGATAAAATTAAAAACCAAACACTTCAATGGCCAATTCAAAACATTTATACCCCTTCCTGACCTTAACAGTCAATACAAGTTGTGGCCAATGACCTCTTCGAGAGGAACGCCTTTCTCTCTGTGTGAGTGCAAGTGAATCGTGACTCAAGATAACCTCAGACTGGGAACGATTTCGATATTTCAATTCCAAGCTATCTACGGAAACCACTTAATCACCTAGCTATTTTACTAGAAAGCTTTCTATACTTGTCGGATGACTTTTATCCATGCTGGTCATGGAAGGAAATATCACTAATTTGATTTAATGGTTCTTAATTTACAAGCTCACCACTAGTTACTCTGTTAATTCACTTCTGTCAATGCTAGTGAATTAAATAGCTCACACTCGCTCATTAAAGCCTATCAGGTACTTTCTGTTAACTTTGTATATTTAAATTTGGATAAACGTAAGTCATAGATTCTAAGCAAAGGAAAAAATCCCAAAATAACAATTTTTCCATCGTGCGCGGAATGATTAACTACACAAACTTAATTTTGTAGTTTCTTTTGTACAGAGTTTCGTATGCAGTACAATAACAACATGATTGTCGACAGTATTTTCAATAGTAAATAGAATTACAAATATCGACAACATATTAGAATTTTAAACAAATTTAGGAAATAAAATAAGCTTATAGCTAATATATCAACATTGAAAAGGTTTATGTGCGAAAGAAGACCAGCAACGACGTCTACCCTCATGCGTCTAATCGCATTCGGTTTGCGTACTGAAATATTTACCACTCCTGCTCCACTCCACCCTTTAATTCTGGCCCTGCCCATTTGGAAAAAGTTGTCAGAGTAGAAAAAATTAATGCAGGATTCAAAAAACATATGGCCATGCTATCTATTAATGTATGTAGATGCACAATATATTTATGTATTACTTACGCGTAAAGTAGCGAGATCTTTGTTGTTGTTGCTCTGAATGAACTTTAAAAACTATTAAATTCAAATATCTTCTTATTGAGTAAATCCATTGGAATGATATAAAGACTAAATAATACACTTTATTAATTACTATATTTATCTAAAAAAAATATTTAAATTGAATTAATAGTTTTTAAGTCATACGTGCACAAACTAACACACAAACAGGCAAAATTGTAAAAATAGTTTTAATGCATTCTATTACTTATATTTCATTAATGCGACCAATATTAACATTGGTCATAATGATAAATGCAGAGTGCAGTTGTTGAGATTAATGGCAGATGGGTGCTCGGGAAACGGATGATGGGCAATGTTTTGTCTCACGATAAAGCGACTAAATAAAAAAAAATTTGATGGGAACAAAAAATTATATAAAATATTAAGAATATATCTGAATGTACAATAACGGGCCACAAAGTTCCGAGTCATACTGTTGGATAGTACATTCTTTACATAACGCGTTTCACTGCTAATTGAAACTCCCGTAACACAGTTTCTGAGAAATCTAATATATATCTTGGTGAAGGAAGCGGGAAGATAACAAATTCCAAATTTCAAGTTTTTATTTATGTTAGTTTCCGAAAATCGAAAAGAAAAATCACTCACTCCTTCACTGACAAATCATTAAAATTTATGGGTCATTTAAAATACCCCTAAAAAAGGAGCCAAAAATATGAAAATTTTCACATAGAAACAAAGATTTGTTAGTGAATCTATAAAGTTTCATGTATACGTATTAGGTTTCTACGTATCCACACAGGTAATGTAATAAAATCAGTGGTTCTCCAAAATATTTCATAAATAAATAAACCATATATTTATCGATTCAAGAGTATAAAATCTCTTAGTACTTCCATAGATATAAATTTCGCTATTGGTTTGTTTCATATTGCTGCATATAAGCGACTGATTTCTTTAAATACATAATATTCTTGTTACTTACGACGTTTCACTACTGGAATAGTGATTTGATTTAATAAACTAACATTCTGATGTGGAAAAACGGATTTTGTTTTATAAATAATTGACTAGGTTCGAAACACTTAAAAATGTTGATTTCGTTTATGCTTTAAAAGTTAAAAAATATCTACCTATATTTCGTTTACTATGGAATTGTATCCAAAGAGTAATTCACTAGCCAGACGACCGGTCATATTCATTACATACTATATATAATTCTGTAATTGTATTCAGAAGTATCGAGTACACTTCTGGAGTTCGATCAAACATTGTCCAGAATGTAGTCACAGTACGAGTAGGCCATTGGAAAGAGCTTCAAGTTTACACTTGAAATGAATTTGGTTAAAATTATTCTAGCACCGAAGTTTATACTCGAGCCTTACTCCAAACTTCTTAGCTATGGGCAGCATGTGAAATGAGCATACACATTTGTGTACTAAGGGATTTCATGGTGATGCTAGTGATTCTGCAGGCGACTGCATTTTTCATAGAATGACCTTAGTGGATATTATGGTGTTTATTTAGTTAGCAAGTACTATGATATTTTGCACATGCGCAGAACGTTAAAGGATATTTTGACGATAATGAAAGCTAGAAAAGTGATCATTATATTCAACCAAAGCTTGGTGCATGAATTTTAATTTTAGCAGATTCAACTAAGTTCGACTAAGGTTGAGGTTATATGATGTTATAATTATACATATACATGGTATGATGTTATAATTATACATATACACAAGAGGTAGTGGTTGAGATCCAACAACGCCTTAATTGACATTGTGTTGGCTGTTTTCCGGTGTGACTAAACTTACAAGGATATCGTATTATCTAGGATGAGGATGTTTGACAGTGCCTGTTCAATTTTGATACCAAAAAAATAAAATAAAATATTTATCCATTTTTTAATATATAGATCAGAATTATAATATTTATCCATTTTTTAATATATAGATCAGAATTATAATATTTATCCATTTTTTAATATATAGATCAGACTTATAATATTTATCCATTTTTTAATATATACGATCAAGAAAGACTTACAGACAGTATTTGAATTGATAGAATTTAAACAGTTCCTTCTTAAAAACGTTAAAGGTCATGGAAGAGTAATGCGAACAACTATTGCTAAAATCAAATGTATGGAAGAGCCCGGGAAAAAATACTATAAACAGAAAGTCATAGATACATAAGTTTTATAACCATTTTTTTTATTTTTAATCAAAATACCGGACGCTTATTTATGTATTATCAAGAATTTTTCATTTGTAATAAAAATATTTATTTGTATGTTTTGTTTGTATTTACTAATTTTGTAGTTAAAGGGCTGTTGATAACAAATAAATAATTAAATTTTTTAAAATTTTTCTTATTTTTAGGAAGGAAAAACTATTTGGATTCGGCTCAGTCTTCATCACATAAATTTACTTATCGTATACTTACACGATCAATCATAATACTACGGCCTATTTTGGTTTTTATTATTTATACTTGTCCTTACAAATCTAACTTATATAATCATCGCATACTATCATTATGTGTACCGTGTATGTAGTACCGTTTTCTGATGCTAGAAATGACGTCCCGTAAAAGTTAATAATCACGTATTTACATTAACGGTATACACATACGTGCTTCTTCGTTGTTTCGAATCTATTTAATTATATGTTTATTATTCTGCTCTTAGAAGCTGTTAGTACCCACCAAAGTTTATGTGTCCACGTCTCGGTGCACTTATAGCGGTATTTATTACTCCAATTATTAATCATGATAATTCACAATTAGCTAAAGGCGACTTGAACGCAATTATCTGCACGACATGTCACACATAAGTAAGTGTAATACTGATCGGATTGCGTGATCTTTTTATAAAGTGTATTGTTATTTTTGTGATCGCATTAATAACATTGACAGAATAATTCGTTAATGCGACAAAAACTGGCAATTGTTTTGAGGTGATTAAAGAAAAAATAAACAGTGTATATGAGAGTAAATAGAGAGATAGTAGATAGAGAGCTCTACAAAACAACCTTTAATTGAAAAGTCAAAATGACTTACAGATGAGCAGCGAATGTGTTATTTTTTTATTACTTCTTTATAATAAATAATTGGCGTCTCAAATAATTCTAGTGTCAATTTTTTTTCGTATTCTCGCACGTAGCGTTAACCATTGAGAGCGGAACGGACGATTATCAACTCCCTGCTAACTTCACCTTTCCTCTGAAATAGTCGGTAGTACCTTTATTGGTATTGAAGGACAATTACTTATTAATATACCAAAATAAATAATTTATGATTTCGAAGTGAAGCAATCATTGTGAACTTTGTGATAACAGTCTGTTTTTATTTATCATAGATCTTATCTTTATTATTTATTTATCATAGTTCATTTTAAAAAATCTGTCAATGGAACTTAATTAAAAATCGAACTAAATAATCGTGGGCTCTCGTAGACAATCGTTTTATACTAAACAGTCGTATTTATTAGTCTTAGATCACGGCGTAAAGCCTGGAAATAATACCAAGATACAAAATGTTCATATATCCTCTCAAAAAATTGATGTTTTTTTATCAAAACCAATAAACAAGTTCATAAGACAGTAATGAACTTTGTGATTGTAATATCATTAAATATTCCAATATTCGTGGTAGATGCCTGCCATTCTTCATAGATGAATTTAACGGATCTATTTTTTACTAGTTTTTATTTGAATATGATCGGAATGTCCTTTTCTATTTTCTATATTACTCCACAGTTCGTGTAGTTTTTTGTATTACTCCATGGTTTGTATATTACTCCACGGTTCGTGCCACAGATGATATCAAGTAAATGTTCATCGGGAGTACAGTAAAACCGGCAATAAAAAAAATTTAAAAAAAAATTTTTCTGTACGTATATCGTTAAAAGAAAAGGGCTCTTAAAGTGCATGCCTTAAACAATCTGCATGTTTCATTAATGTGAAGGAGAACAGATAGAGGAAAAAATTTAGATGGAGAGAAAAAATTTAGTTAAAAAAGTGGACAAGCCAGGGACTGACTCGCGTTCGAGGGTTACACACATCCTTAGAAGTGAGATTATTTTATTCATCTTGAGATATATATATATATATATATATATATATATATATATATATATATATATAAAACTTAAAATGTTTATTAAAACTTTAAACAAAGTGCTTTTTATATTTTACTCATTATATAATATTAATGCTTCGTTTGAACATCAATTTAAATTAAAGGCAGCTTTGTTAAAACGACTTTTATTTTATTCATCTTGAGTGATGACTAATACAAATTCCATAATACCTGATGTAATTCCTAGCCTAATACATATTTCATAACACCTATCATAATTAAGTTATATATGTATATATTATCGTGAATATCTCAAAATTATGTCATTGGGAATCATAGTTATAGTTTTCCTAAAATATTGCATAGGTTTCTACAAACCCTGTTTTATAATAAGGTTTTAGGCGCTGTAGGTTCGGAAGGGAGGGAAGAGGGGACGTCTTCATTTTGCATATTTTTCAGTCTGTGTCTAAAAATATACAACCTATAAAAATACTTTTAAAATCTTACAAAGGATAATCACATACTATCTACGGAAATTTAAACATATTTTTTCGAGCACGGAACCCTAAAAATGGTGAGAACCCAAAAATTCATCCTAAAAACTGAAATAAATTTCCCGATATCCATTTTTTTATAATAACTTCAAAACATAATATTATTTAATTTTTAAACATGTTAATTTTAACCACCTTCGCTTAGAACAATTTTCAAATTAATACAAACAACAGATAACAGTAGACATTTTAACAAAGCTGCCTTTAATTTAAATTGATGTTCAAACGAAGCATTAATATTATATAAATAGTAAAATATAAAAAGCACTTTGTTTAAACTTTTAATAAACATTTTAAGTTTTATATATATCTATATATATATATATATATATATATATATATATATATATAAATATATATATATATTACTTTTTAAACTTTCATTTAATAACGCAGAACAATATTCTTATATTTATGAAATACTAATTTATTCCTTTCTAATCGTATTTTAAAGACAATACGTGGTAAACCCAATGAAGAACATTATAAATTATTAATAAAACTTTGGTTTATCAATTTGTCTCTATAAAACTAGAAAACGCATAAGTGAGTAAAAGAGAGCTTTCAGAATGTTGAGGGGCAAATGAATTAACGATCACGCAGACGTGCTTCACCATTAATGTGAGTATGCTTGGCTCTCCTTTGCATTGTAAATGAGGGGGGTGAGCAACTTTCGCCAATGCAGAGTCGCTGGCGCGGGTCATGGAGACCCGCCAAGGTCATAAGCTCGCGGGAAAATAAACGATGCACATTAGTAACCTAACACCGGATATTTTAAATCAAGTTTGTCGAGTGAGAGCGATTTTCATTAGCAAGGCAAGGTAAGGAGTTGTTTACAATAATCGATTATTAATCATAGTTAAATGAAACTACGTGATGTAGTATTATTCCTACTTTCTTTAAGTTCTTTGCCACGACCTAGGTTTATTTGTGCTACAACATCTTCAGGTGGGCTATTAGCAAAGATCTTTGCTAATAGCTCTTTTAATTTATAATTTGCTAAAGATCGATAAAGGTGATATTTATGACAAGAAAATTAATTTACATTGTCTATGGCGCGCTAGAATAATCATAGCATGTAGGACTATAAACTACAAACATCGAACATGGAATAAATTTTGTTTATCAAAATGTTTGAAGGAATATAGGAAAAAAACTTCCGTCGTTTTGATAGACCTATTAGGTATGAAGAAAACTCGAACCACGTAAGTTTCATATCCATTTCGGTATATGTATATATATATATATATATATATATATATATATATATATATATGAGTTTAAGCTCATATATGTATATATATATTATTCTTTTTTTTTTATTAACCTTTTTCAAATATTAAGAATATTTTTCATTAAAAGAATTGGTACTTTCTAACAAAGCACGTTAAATTTTTTTTCGAATTTCCTTTAGAGTTCATTGGAGACTCATACCAAGCAAATGAGACACCATAGTTTAAAGAAAAAACTTTGTTTTATATCCCACTCAATGGAGTCCACGAAAAACACATTTTCATCCTCGAGATTGACGCAAGGAAAGGTCTACAAAAAATTAAAATTGTATTTTATTTACGAAGCAAAGTTTTCACGAAAATCTCTAACGTTAAATTATTTTTAATTGTTTTTCATTTATTTTTAATTCAATTAAGATAAACTGATTTAATTCTAAAAATGATGTATTGTTTTTTTCAGTATGCCCAGAAATATAAATAAGTCTGATTTCATTATTCAAACTAACAAAACAATTGAGAGAATAGGTTCATATAAATATACTTTAAGTATTAACAAACCGAATTCTGGTTAAAATTTATTTTGGCTAGTGGAGATAATTATAGTCGAAGATAGCAAACAACAAAGCTGGAAAAAGTAGCCATCGTAAGAAACACTAATCAGCCGTAGTCTAATAATAAGTTAAATATTTTCCGTGAAAAATTATGCATTGAGGTTAATGAAATAAGCTAGAAGAGTAGAAGCCTGTTCAGTAAAATAGAATCCTTTTGTTTTGACGCATGAATGCTGAAAATAATTAACAGTAATTTCATATTTCAATCTGCTATCTTAATACTGATTATTGATTATTCATCATACATTACATTAAAAATTCTTGGTATGATCGACGTCGGTTTAATCTACAGTTATTTGAATTTCCATGACATTCCTATGGCATTACGTTCAAAAATTTATAACATTTTACCCATCCACAAACATATTAAAATGTTTAAGAAATATTATTTTTTTAATTATTATTAATGTTAAAAAATAATTTCCCATCATACATATTTTTACCTACGACACTAGTTATCAAAAGATGAAAAAAGATATTATTCATATCCAGTATTTTCTCAATAAAACGTAGATTAAATTTAAAAACCTACTCTATTATGGAATATTTAGAATATTTTTATGATTACCTTCCAATGACTCTTTTTCTAACTAAAGTAATGTGAAAAGTATTAAACGGTGAACTTGGGTTTTAATATTATAATTAAAACCCCTGTTTGTATGGTAAACTTATGTATTGAGTAGTATATACAAGTGTATGTACTACTCAATACATAGGTAAAATTAACAAAAGTGTTTGTCATTTCTTTCGAATTGAAAAACACTTTTTGTAGTGTTCGCCCACAATTCAACTTGAATAAGCCAGCTTTTATTTGCCTCATTTCATTATATGATGAAAGTGAAAAGTACAGCGCCTGACGTGTTAATTGCGGTAACTTGAAAGATAAATATAATAACTGGTATGAAAATTACCTTTGCGAGCTGTCGTGGAAAGCTGATAATTATGTATGAGCTTTGCTTAAGCTAATTTTGTACATGTATTAATGAGTTGATAGAGAACTTTATATATATATATATATATACATATATATATATATATATATATATATATATATATATATATATATATATATATATATAGGTATTTGATATAGTTTGGTGACGCCAACGACAAATGAAAATTATAAGAATATAACTTTGTAACAAGTTGTTAACAGTTCAAATAATTAGTTATTTTAATTTGGTTTTTAATATTTGGCATTTTTTGAATTATTTTCTTTTTGATTTAACGGATATCACAAATTTTAAAAAAATTTATATCAGCAAAAATATAGTTTTATTCAGTTATGCTTTCCCTTTTAATACTGTTTCAGGCACACTAACTAATTTTTGGATTATATACTCGTAGATCGAAACTTTATCTAATTTTAATACACACATATATATAATCTATATATATATATAAATGTATATATATATATATATATATATATATATATATATATGTGTATATATATATATATATATATATATATATATACACACAAATATGTTAATGTTATGTGATCTATATTATGTCGGTGTATAAGTAACAATATTAAAATACAATAATTTATTTTTATATTAGTTATGAAATATATAATTATATTTGTGAATTAATCGCTCATTTAAGTTTTGCTCCGATTCTACTTCTTCTTTGATATCATATTCTAAGAATGAAATAATAGGCTTATGAAAATTGAAATATATCGTACATGCTCCAGATTCAAATTTAATTAAACATCTAACTAAAATAAAACATAATTCTTGAAGCGATGCCCCCCGTGTTAGGCAGTGAAATCGTGACGGCTCAGTTTCATTCACAGTTCAGAGAAAAGTGCGCATGGTGCTCCTAAAAATGTTTTACCGCATATCATCAATGCCCGCCCAGACTTCCATTAGCAAAAATGGACCGTGACCCTATTTTGTTTCATTCGCTTTTTGGTATAATATCTAATTATTTATTGTCAGCGACTCCACAAAAATGCTGCAATATGTCTTCTTTATTTCTATCCAAGAAGCTAAATGCAAATTTTTATATCTAAAATTTAATTGCTGCGAAATCCCTATACAATTTTATATCCCATTTTCACGTCTTTAGGGTTTAAAATGTAATTTTCTGGTGTAATTTTCTAGTGAGCATCTAGGAGCCAAGATAAAGTTACGTGATAAATTTCAAGTCTGTAGGGCTTATAGTTCTTAAAAATTAGTGATGAGTCAATCAGTAGTATTTGACTCGTTTTATATATAGTTAACAATCACCCCTATTTCTCGCCCTCTCTCTTCCTAATGATTCAAACTATCTAAGGTTATTTCATTTTCATATTTATTAACATTTATAACGTAAATGAATAAATATCTGCGAAACGTGAAATGAAATTGATAATTATATTGTATCTAAATCGTATTTTTATTCATTTTTTTCCTTTTATCATCGGAATTTGAACTTTATATAATTTATTGATTAATGGTTACTTCCGTTGCTCGTCCAAAATGAAGAGGAACTTGAAAAAATGCAGATTATAATGTAAACATCATTATTAAGAAAAGTGTTACATTTTCCGGAAAAAAAATTAAATATTGTTTTTAAACTTTGTTACTACTAAGGTTTTTATCGATGTTTACTCATAATTGAATACCATCACAGTTACATTAAATATACTTTTAAACTTATTAGGAAGTAATTTCATTAAACGTCTTCGATACACAGTGTTGTCTAACAAATTACTCATTAAATTAACTGTAATTAAATGTAAGAATAATTATTTACATTAGAGCATTTTTAATAAAAACCAGAATTAATCAAAATAATAAAATCTATATTATATCAAAACAGAAATTACAATGAAAAAAACAACTTCACACTACAAGGGTTTCGCACACATTTAGGCACTTGTTTAATGATACATAGTACTTCTATTGAACTATTTTCAAATATTAATTTTTCGCAACATAAATGTAATAGCCTATTATATTTTTTACGGACGTGAAAACATGGCGTATTGAATATATTTGGTATTAATTTTATAGAAATTCATTATTCACAATTAAATGAAACTACGTGATGTAGTATTATTTCTACTTTCTTTAAGTTCTTTACCACGACCTAGGTTTCGTTGTATTACAACATCTTGAGGTGGACTATTAGCAAAGAATAGCTGAAGATGTTGTAATACAACAAAACCTAGGTCCTGGTAAAGAACTTAAAGAAAGTAGAAATAATACTACATCACGTAGTTTCATTTAATTGTGAACATGGTGTATATTTAAAAAGAAAATAAGGTATAGGATAATTGTTATAGTTTGCTTACAACTTTCGCGTAGCCTTCCAAAAATCTTATTTTTCCATAATTTATATAAAGTAGTTTTGGAAATAAAGGGAAGCGAGCATACTTTTTGCATATTGTTCTATGTATCTCTGAAGATGTAGGTATAACATATTTTTAGACCCTTTGTAATATCCTTTGCAATCGATAACCCACAGTACAAAAAGAATTAAACAAAACCAACTACTTAATTTGCCTGCCCTAAAACTTGCAAATAAAGATTTTGTGTGTTATTATTAATATGTTTTATTAATATGTCAAATTTCGAATTTTCATGTCAAGCGGTTTCTGCGAAAAACAGCTATAACCGGCGGAAAAACAGAGACGTGAATGATCTTATGAGAATTCCGTTTTTCCTTTAAGGGTACGGACACCTAAAAACAAAATAATCTGGCGCTCCAATATGGAAAAAAAACCAACAACATCATGTACATACATATCTTATTCATGAAAAAACTAGGTTTGATCCGTGGTTTCGCCTGCTTGGGAAAAATAAAAAAGTAGTTGTAAATCTGTATGATACAAACTATACATATAAATACGATTCCATAAAGATAGTTGAGTAGTTGCGGCGTGACAGTAGAATAAACAAACAAACTCACTTTTACATTTGTAATTTTAGTTAGGAAAATGTTTTATTTAATCAATATTTCAGTTTCAATATTAACCTTTATTTCAAATTGCTTGTGATTCCTTTATGTTGGGTCATTAGGATATACTTCGAGACTAAATTAATATATAGTATATTATCTATAAAAGAAATATGTACCAAACACTTTTATCATATTTTGTTTAAATCCCATATTCCATAAAAAATATTGTATCTGTTATACATTAAGAAAATAGTACTAGATTCTTATTAATTACTCCACTAGGGAAATGCCCAATTATGATAAAAATTGTAAAATGTCCATCACTCGATACTCGTTATGGCAAATACCCATCTCATATTATAATCATCATAAAACATAAAATATACTCCACTTAAATATTTGAAAATTTAGGGCAGGGTTAAAAAAACCTGCGCCATGACCGTGGTGCATCTTAAAAAACGAAATAACGAATATGTATATATTATTTGAAATTTATTATTTCAATAAGTTTCTTGGCATATATGTGTTATGTTTATCTTTTTGTAAAATGTATTAATAAAACTTGAGAAACGCGAAGAGGAACATGATAATAAGAAAAGAAATACAATAAAAAAAAAACTATATACCAACTAACTGATAAACCAACACATAAATTTAGAAAAAAATTACTGAAAATTTTATATCAATTGTGGATACTACGCTTAGTAGTACAGAAATATTTTGTAACAGTATCAAGCCAAACGATACTAAGTAAAATTTTCAAATTAATTGAACTAGGGTTTTGTTAACTGAAAAATATAATTTTAGGTTGGAATTAAAAAGTAAATGACACTAGGTGATGTAGTATTATTTCTACTTTCTTTAATTTCTTTACCACGACCTAGGTTTCGTTGTATTACAACATCTTCAGGTGGGATATTAGCAAACATAATCAATCTTTGCTAATATCCCACCTGAAGATGTTGTAATACAACGAAACCTAGGTCGTGGTAAAGAAATTAAAGAAAGTAGAAATAATACTACATCACGTAGTTTCATTTAATTGTGAATAATGAATTTCTACAAAATTAACGCCAAATATATTATATAATAAAAAGTAACTTATTGTATACTCATAATGAAATTCTTCTGATAATTTTAGTTATAATCATTATTCATATATCGACATTAAAAAGAAATTTTGACTCTAAAAACATTTTTTGATGACGAGGCCCTACAAAAATACAGGTAGAAACGTAAAGTAAGAAAAAACCTTAATTTGAATTTCAATTGATTATTCTTCAAAAAAAAAATCAACTGAATTCTTTAATGTCATTCAAAAGCGTGAAGTTTCAGCTTAAATTTTTTTGGAGCATTTTTACATTGAGCTATGTCCATATTTATGATAACGTATGCTTTTTACCTCTGTAATTAAAACGCTTAAACAAATTTGACACAGAATGATGAAGCTTAAAGTCTAAGTGTTTAAATAACTACCAAGAACTACAGAACCATGGTAGAAACGCGAGGTTGTTGTTCTTGTGTCTTGTTAAGAGAGAGAATCAAGCTGCGGTATTGATACAGACAGAAATTGACAAATTTAAGATCGAGTGTTAAAATCAATCGCGTAACCTCATAAACCCTCTTGTGGTGCTCTTTAGATACCACTAATGTCGATGGTATATATGTTTAACCATCATTATAAACCTCCTTGTGATACGTATTTAGACTACGCTGATATTGACGATATAAAAGTGTTTCCGTCGGCATAAACATAGATCGTTAATGTCAACAAGTTAAAAGTTAGAAGTTAGAAGACAGCAAGACTGCAGTCTCTTTGAAGTTGAATATTTGGTAAACACAGCTTACAATGATTAGAGATATATCAAGTATGCGTAAAACTGGCACTACGAGGGTTATTTATAAACAATTGAGTATATGTAATATTTTTTTGTAATTATTTATAAATTATTATTTTATTATTATTATTTATAAATTATTATAATTATTAATATTAGTTGTATTTACAGTGTAAATATATTGCAATCTATATCTCTCATAGCTGTAAAAACATAGTGCAAATTTAAATATTATTCTTTCTAACCATGTAAATACATAAATGTATTGCCTTGTGTATCTTTCGCTGATATGAGAATTATACATTTTAAAATAGTTAATGAAAGAGATTTCAGATTATTTCTCTGTTTCTATAATTATATGTAATAATTGAGTAAAGTTTTCCAAAATTAGATAAAATTCGGTTAAGTGCATTGCGGAACACGCGTAAAGCATAAAGGTAGTTAGTTCAATAGTAATAGTCTATATATATTGAACTAAGTTTTAAAACACAACTTTATTTTTGCAGTTAAATTAAGTCACATGTATGTAGTTTCTATGAATTTTTCACACATCCAGCTACGTGTCATAAATTGGTCGACTATTACTCGTAAACTGATATAACTTAATTAGCTGTGATAAATTTCTTTTTAATTGCTTTATATGTAAACAGTAATATTGTGGATAATTTACAAATATTCAAAAATAGCGATTTAGTTAGTGGGAATGGAAACACGTAACTCTGACAAAAATGAGCTTCACATTTCGTAAAGGGACCCCTGTATCAAATAATGTTCACGATATTCCTCAACATTTTGAAGAGACCTTTTCAACAATACCCTACACAACTGGGTAATCAAAAAATATATTGAGTATAAGTGTAGGGGCAACAAAACAAAAAAATAATTTTACTTATAGGGGAGATATTTAAAAAAAAAATCCAAGGTTTATTTGATAACTGGCATTATAAATAAGTATAATCATGCTAAAGCTTTATAGCACTGATAGTCTGAGTAAAACGACCAGATGAGCAAAGTAAAATTATAAGGTTTTCTTTCGTACAAATCCTGCATGACGGCGATGTACGAGTTCGTAGGCTTTATTTCAATGAAAACACATTGTACATGAATCCTATCCTATCCTATATTCCACTTCCCAATCCTATCTCTTTATGAAATGGATGAATTAAATTGATGAATTCATTATTCTTTAAACTATGAAATGGATGAATTCAAGAGGCTGGAAAAATAACTTATTAAAAATCTTACCCATAAATTGAATGCCGTCATCTTGTGTAGAGTTGGGAAATTTCCGACTCTTAAGAAAATTCTTGTCAAAAAATTTGGTAACAAATATTTTAATAAGTCATTTTCCACACACCTCAGTTAATAGATTCACAATTCAGAAACACTATATAGTTCACTTAGCATAAAAAAATGGAATCATACATTAAAACACCGTTTAAACAATAGTTGTATACGTAAACTCAATGTGGAGTTATCAAAAATAGAATCGCGAAGTAATGTACAACCAACTATGATTTAAAGCGTTTTTACTGTAGCGTAAAATTCGGAGATAATGGTTACTAGTGTGCCTCTATCGACTGAATGAAATTTAAGGTGACTTTGGAAGATGCTTTTATAGCTATCTTCGGACGCTCGGTGCGAACAGGAGTGCATATCTGCAGACTGCAGTCGGCTAGTTATACTTAGTCACGCGCCTCGCACACGCGACACGAGCGGATGCAACGCTTGCTACCCGATACCGACCGATGGATGCTACGCAACTTTCCAATTCTATGATGAAAGAACAGGAATGTGCGATTTGTGTTGAAGAAAATAAAAACAGTAGCTTCTACACATATTTTGGAAAATTTAGTATTTTCTTTAATTAATGAACATATAAGGATTTAACGATTGTAAGATTCTATTATTCTATTTTTTGATACGTGAAGAGAAAACTTTGCACCCCTTGCATATTGCGCGCATAGAGGAGTGTCAGATTTAACATAGTTGAAGTTGGAGGAGTGAAGAAAACTAAAATTTATATATAATATGTGTTACATAAACATAAAAGTATATATTACAAATACTATCAATGACAAACACATAAAAGCCTGTGCTCAAACAGTCGCACAGAGTAGAGATTTTCGCCAAAGAATTTTAAAACGTCAGATTGACTGAACGAGATGATCAAAGTAAAACAACAAAACAAAGTAAACGCTCATACTTAAAAATTTAATGAATTACAGTCGAATTTCGACAATCGGCGACAACTAGTTTTTAAAAAAATTTACGAAATTTCTCAAGTTTCTATGTCTAATGTACACTGTAAATAAAATGAAAATGAAAATTTTATAAACTTAGTGTTGCTCTAATTAACGCCAAATATATTCAATATTTAACTATAATGATATTAGATGCGACCAAAACGAAGAAAAGATTGCAGTTGATACCGTGTGCAATTTTTATGCAAATTAAATATTAAATACATACATTATTAGCTTTATATAAAAAAGAAAAGTTAATAAGTAGCGGCAAAAGGTTTTAGCGACTCATGTCTAATAGTAATAAAATATTGTTATTTTTTTAATTTCTTTCCTTATTTTTTCTGAGGTGAACTCTCTTCTGCCCTCAAAGAGTTGAACTTGTTTTATTTACTTATCTTTTTAATCACTATTTTTGGATTTAACATTCGATTAAGATTTCTGTGGAGTGTTAAAATATGTTGAAAGCATTTCCATGCTTTCACATTCAGACAATTTTTTTTGTTATGTTATGTATCGACAAATTCGGATGATTTTTTGTCGAAAATATATACCCCAGCATAAACTCAGCATGAAATTGAAGGTACTCCATAGAAACCCTAGACAATGAACAGCATAGCTGCCAGTATCGAGTTTGGATGTTACAGGTCTAATACTAATCTAATAATAACATCTCTAAAGTTTCGACGCAACTAAGGACGACGTAAACCTTCTCTTTTATAAAATCAAAGTACAATCATGGAGCCGGATGGTGGTAAAGGAACTCTTCACTGAAAGTGATAAATAGGTAGATATGTACATATATACAAGTCCTTACAAAGGCACAAAGCAATTAAGATATCAGATATGTTTATGATTGTGTAGTAAAAAGCAATGGTAAGCAACTAAGATATTAGTTGATAAGTAAGTATAGGTATAAACAAATGCGTGAAGTAGCTAAAATATTAGTAAGTAGATAGATAAATAATATAGGTAAGTAGATAGGTAAATACAGAAAAACATACAATGACATAAAGCAATGAGAATACTAATAAGCAGATAGGTAGTAAGCATAGGTACATACAAGTGTACAACACTGACTACAGTGAAGCCACATGAGGGAATGTGTGTTATATGTCCGTGTGTGTCTATGTACACATGTATTTACATAGGCGTGCATGCATATATCAATACATTTAGGTTTATTTAACACCGCAAACCTCTATTTGGATTTCAATAAATGAAACATTACTGAATTCTTTGAATGTTTGTTACCCAGATTGTCATAAATAGTAAAAATTAAAATATTAACCTTTTTTTAAAATAATTGAACAAACTGCCAATAATCCCTGAATTACTTATGAAAATACGAGTATTTAATTGAAACGTTTGCGTTACAATATCATTTCTGAATATAAAAAAAATTAAAAAATACTTTTACTTCTAGAGATAGCACTCATCATTGTTATATTTCACTTGGAAAGATTTTATTCTCATGCGTTTATTTTTGTGAACTTATTTCAAATGTCACATATATAATAATAAATCAATAACAATATCTCAATAGAAGAAAATATGGCTCGAATATTACCACCGTTGTTTCAAAAATTTCCTTATAGGAATAGAAGTATGCCGAAGCCGATATGGTGGTCCTTCAGAAGATATTATTTTTAAAAACTAAATTACTTCCGTTTTCTTTCTATTCAAGAAACATTTATTTGGTAGATTTAGTAGTTTTGTTTTTATCTTTTTTAAAGAAAACGTTTTTATGACCCACCCAGTATTTTGAAGACTACGATTAGTACATTCCACCTTGGAACCGGATTAAAAATGTATCTACTTATAGTCTACGGCTCCGTTTAAAAAATCTCTTCTTATTTTCAAACACGATTATATAGTATTGACAATTATAATAATAACTAGCGTGACCCGTGCGAAGTCTTCGCATTATAAATTATTCAACTCAATTTAATAAATCAAAATTGATTGCAGGTATTCAATTCATTTCTAATTTTGCACACTGCTTATTACGTTTTTATTCCATTATGAAGCTCAGATGACAGATCAAACAAATATTTTACTAAAGTTGACATGTAGAGGCGCAAGTATCAAAAGCATTGAGCTAAAGCGCCACTTTATTTATACGTGAGTGGATTTGAAATTAAACACAAATTTTACCGACCGTCAATCATATTGACGTTGAGCCGTTAGATGGCAGCATTGCTGTTTTGTGTATATAATTTTAATAATTAATTAATTTGCAAAAACAATAGCAATAATAAATTTTTTAGTTGTGGATGCCGGTATAGCAAGCAATTATCTATAAAATGATATATAATTTATGTGGATTAGTTGTGAAGTTATTTCTAAAAAGGGAGAGTAACATCTTAACCTTAGCGTATTAATATATATGATGATGATGATAAGCCTTTTTATTGCTTGATTTAACTGTACGTGTCTGTTTTATATTATAATTAATAATATATGTTCTAACTATAGATTAGTTTTTATACTACGCCTATAATGGGTTAATGTTGTGCTATGTTTTGTACATTTGTGTTGTGTTTGTTCATTTTATTCTGTCTTTAGCGAAGTCCATTCAGCTTTTGTAGCCGTTTGTCCAACTTCCGCCCGGGCTGCCCATACTCTTTGTTACAGTTGATTCTGGCCATATTGTGATCTCAAGTTGTCTGACATTCTGGGTACATGTTTGGCCCATATCTTGATAATAAGTTGAAATTGCAGACTTAACCTGTTCAATATCACTACATTTTTTTTCCATGAACCATGGCAAATGTCTATATTAAATATACTTTGAAATATGTTTATGCAGTTTTGGAAAATGAACTTATAGGTCCATATATGTTTACCGAAACAAATATTTTTTTTAAATATTTAATTTTGTTTGACATATAACCAGTACTATTGACTTGTAACTAGTGTTCGTAATACTCAAATCTTTCTATCATTATTACCCAAAAGTTTTAATGTAATAAATAATCAACTATTTATCAGTTAACAGGAACTGGATAAGAGGGTGTATACTATTATCTTGTTCCCATTCGTAAACGACAGTCTCCTAAGAAAAACACACTTGCTCACATGTAAATACTCGTGTAGACAATGGTAATAAAGTATATATTATACTCTATTATTAAGAGACCTCGAAATAAAACCTTTAAACGAATCTTTAAAAGCATATGATTCATAGGTAACTCTTGACAAAATAAAACTTAAATTTCAACATCTGAAACATTAAAAATATGTACAATACAAAAAGAAAAAAAAAATTTTGTGCTACTGGAGTTTACTCCTTAAGTACAATTGTCTTGGAATGTTTTAAATATTATATAATATATATAAATATAAATATTATTATCATTAAATGTAAATGGAAAATTCTTTAATAAAAATATGCTGAAACTATAATTATTTTCAAGTAAAATACAAATGAACCAGATCAAATTTATACAACAAAGTTAAAACAATTTAGTAACGTCAGACTAAGAAATTAAAATTAAAGTAGACTTTTTATTTTTGTGTGACGGAAGACAAAAAATATTAACTGGTAATGACATTTAATGATTAGAATTCAAAAAGTATATTACTGAAATTTCATCTGACAAGCGGCATGATTCCTTTTACCTATAGCTAGAATATTAAAATTACTTTGCTTTGGATGGTTCACTTTACCTATAACCAGAATTATAAAATGTGCATTCGATTAGTTTGGACTAGATGATACAAGCCAGTGACTGCTTTAATTCAGGAAGTTATCAGTACATATTTATTCTTAATATTTGGTAAGTTAACAAACACTTGCAAAAATATATTGTATTCTGAAAAATAAAATTCGAGTACAAATGATGACAGAAGCTACATTAAGTAAAAATTCTATAATTGAAATGCAATGGTTCAATTGCCCATAACTAAAACAAAAACGTGTATTAAATTAGTTTGGACTAGATAACACAAACCATTCTTTCATAGGGTTTCAATATGAAAATCCTATTTCATTGGTTAATACACCATTTCATTGAACATTTTTTTTACCAATCTCTTACCAAATTGTAACGTATACTCATAAATCCTTATTAACAAAGTGACTTTAACAATTAGTAAGTAATTCCCACCATTTTTGTGGAAGATCAAAAATATAAACATTAATATTTATTATCTTTTAAATGTTTTAAACAACTGCCTTTCATAATGCCTTTAAATGTTTTAAACAACTGCATTTTTGCATATCACTGGAATGAAAATAAAATGAAAGTCCAATGGAAAGGTTCTTAAATGAATTTTACAATTATTAATTTTAAAGGTTATTAAATTACAAAGTACTTTCGTTTGCAATACTGCTTCTTCAGTATTAAATATAAATTCGAATAAAATTAACTTCGAACAACTCAATCCAAAACTTTCGATGTTCCGTTACTATATCAATCAGTTTCTAATAAAAACACTATAAATAAAAGATTAATTGTACACTTATTTACCTCAATACATATGTTGTTTACCTTGATTGAATTGCTGGGCAAAATCGTTTGATAGGACTTCCATAATTAGCCCTGGCGCTATTAAGGAAATGACGGGGTCAATTTGGATGTCGCTAATCGTGTTCTCCGCAGTGGCCATTTGCTGCTGCCTTTCCTTTGCCAACTTTCTTTTCTGTTTGACTTTTATATTAACCCAAAGTTGACACAGCTGACTTCCTTTTGCCTAAAGAAACAAATAAAGTACACGTTTCTCGAGCGCAATAGTAAAAGAAAGGAATTACATTCGTGCAAACAATTCTTCTTCTTCTTGGATTGAGAGTATAAATCCTACGAAATCTACTACAGAGATTCAATTTGTCATCACTAGCTGCACGGAGAAGAAGGGCTGATCTACTATATTTATAGAAAACCATACATTCGAATGTTGGTTGTCCATATCTCCTCTCTCTACTCAACTTCAACACTCGACTCAGATCCCGTATACCATTACAGAAATTATTCACACTACAAGTTTATAACCATAATATACTTGCTTTTTATAACCCCATTATACGAATATGCCGATTGCATAATGATATTGTTTCTTAACATCCGTCCTCGAACATTTTTGAACCGAAATTATTAACATTTAAAAAGGAAATACAAAATATATTATTTATAAATTAAAAACAGCTGCGATAGAATTAATGTTTTGTTCAATATGTAGAAAATAATATAATTCTACGTTAATACTAATTTTATTGATTGATCAACACATTTTTAATATATTTAGTAACACAAGTAACCCTTGAAAAAAAAAGTATATATATATATATATATATATATATATGTGTGTGTGTGTATGTATATATATATATATATATATATACATATAAATATACATATACATGTATGTACATATATACATGTATGTAAACAAAAGAGATTGCAATAGCGACAATAAAGTACACTTAACATCACTAAGCCAATTACACCTTAAATTTATGATTTCCTGTGTTTCTTGTTTTCGTAGCTTGTAGCTAAGTAACCTTTAAACCTACTTTAAAAAGAGTAATGACATAAATAAACATAGAAATATTTATAAGCATGGGGGCCTGATTCTCGTATTTTAGCAAATATGTCTATTAGCGTCGTATAGATTTTAATAATAGTGACGAGAATCTGAAGCGAAACTAAAGAAAGTAAATTTATTATTTAAAAGCACATATCAAAAATATAGTATTAATACCAAAATGACTAAATTGACTTACATAATGGACAATATTCTTAATTTCCCCAATCATTAAAATCTTGCGTTGTATTTGCTAACAGCGGAACAAAAGAAAGAAAAAGTTAATTGAAATAATATTTTATTATTACTTATTTTCGAAATATTTTAATTTTCCCATAATACAACGTATTATTATAATACCATATATTTCATTTCTGATAAATCGATTCAGGCAAACTTAATTAATTAATTCTCTTTCTACCGTTTAATATAGCTTCTTTACTAATTACAAGATATAAAAAATGTTTATCGGAAAGTTATTCTATTTCGCTTGACAAAATATGTCTCAACTTCACTTTATTTAAGCTTACAGGTATTTAAGCTGTCTCAGGCTCAGGTGTTTAGGAATAACATTACATATCTTAAATACATGGAGACATCATCTAATTCATAAAATATCTCTCTAATTCAAATTCGTGTAACCTTTAGATTTTAAAAAGTAACCATTCGCAAGCTTTATTGATGGCACCAGTAGTTAACGATAAATCTTAAATTATTTAATTGACTATCAGCCTGAATGGAATTATTTTAATTTTCGGATTATACACGATTATCGAAGATAATTTTTAATAACCTCATATTTTCCCACCTAGTGAATACATAGTGAATAATTTATATTCGTGTATGGACCTATGCGTATCATTTATATATACATATTTAAGTAGATTTATAGATCTCAAATTATTACAGAAAATATAAAAAATATTCCCTTTCTGTAAATAGTATGATACCAGTATAAATAAAGTGTTACATTAATTGTATATACAACAATTCGAAATAAAAATTCGAGAAGAAAATGTTTGTAACAATCGATCAAAATAAAAGTTTATATTATGGACCCATTTTTTTACTTTAGTGGCAATCAATTTAAGTCAACATCGAGATAAAAAAAATTATCACCATCACATTGTTCAGATTTTAATTTCCTCGTCATAAAAGTTGTCCAAATTTTGAAATAAATATTAGTCTATGAGCACACCATTCAATAAGTACGATGAGTGATGAAAGAGCTCCAATTATAGCTCACGTTAATTAAAGACGATCGCATGAGTATACTGCCGTATGTGGTCGGGCCACATACGACACGTTTTCATAACCTCGTTGTTTAACTGTTAACTAAATAGGAAGACGCGTCAAGCTCTAATGGAGACTGTCGTATCAAGCTTGAATGGACAGCATCAATATAGGACCACCTCAAAAAGCTTCTCTTAACTGAACTTTTTCATCCTCCGTCTCGATTGATTACAACAATTGTGATGAATATTTATATTGATCGTATGATCCAGTTCGGTATAGATTCAAAAAACACACAGCGACGCATTTTACTCGTTGGTGTTTGTTCAGCTTATGAGTTTTTCATGTTTTGAGTTCGTTTATTTATTCGATTTGACGAAACCAGCCCAATGTTATTTTACGTATATCGATATTAAACTCTTCTTATGGTTCAGACACAATTTGACAGTCATTTTATTCGATTGTTACTTTCAGTTCGTCATCGTCAGCTTTATTCTCTAAATTTCCACGGAATGTGTTCTTAAGAGAACTAGGTATTCGAAGACTAAATTATATTAAAAAATAACCCGAATTTTTATACAAAAATAAAACACGTAACATCGAATGACTAATTCTGAAAAGAGAAATTCATAACTTAAAACAAAATTACTCAATGTCAGTACAATTTATTACAAAGTGACCATTACAAAAACCGATAACTTTAAATGACCTTTTCACTTTTCAAACAAATCTCACATTTGATGGACCTAGTAGAATGCGTTCTACGATCCTCTAGAGACAGACTGCAAACGGCAAATTTTTCCCCGCAATTAATCGAAGTAAAAACTACAAAAATGGCAGTCTATAGATCAACTTCTGTACCGACGCTCACTTTAGGGTAGCGAGTCATATGCGCTTATCTACAAACATCACATTAAATTAAAAATCGTGAAGACCACGTACCTAAAGTCAAAAAGCACACGAGAAGGTTCAAGTCGAGAAAAAAGGTAAATAAGCAAGTCGAGAAACCAACTGTAGTCGTGAAGTAGAAAAGTATAAGCTAATTTTCATCATTATTTAAAAAAAAACAAATGTCACTTTTTGCAAATTAATTATTAAATTTTTATGAAGAAATAAAATTATTTCAAATTCTTTCGCGTATTATATCTAAATCGTACCGTTGAAATAATTATTGATAGACAAAAGTGTATAAAGAATAAAGCTGCAACCTGTTTAAAATATTTAATTAAAAAATTTGAGATGTGGTCATAAATAATTGGAGTACTTAGATATCATTTACATCGGACTTAAAATTACACAAAATTATTGTCAACAGTATAAAATGGAATCTGTCTCCAGTGAAGTGTTAGTTACATACTTCACTTCTTAAAGTTAAATCCGTTTCCAGGACGTTTCACTTCCATGGGCAATGGGCTTTTCAAATGTTTTGGCGTTTATTGTATTCACAGCAGCTGTCGGTATTGTACGTTTATTAATTATTTTTATTTGATTCAGAAGTTAATATTTCGTTATGTTTCTTTAATAGTTTAATGTATATAATTATTTGTTTTTTCAATTATTGATTAGTATGTGTTTTATTTTATTGTGTAATCGAAAACTCTGAACCTGACGACCAGGAAATCTGTGTAACGGTAATTTGAAATACTTACTTTGCTAACTTACTTAATAAGTTTCTTTTATGAATTCCTATAATAATAAACAATATGATGAAAAGATAAAATTTAAGGAAAGCCTTAGAATAAATTGTTATACATGACTTTTTAACAGATTTATCCTCAATTTAATGAAACTACGTGATGTAATATTATTTCTACTTTCTTTAAGTTCTTTAGCACGACCTAGGTTTCGTTGTATTACAACATCTTTGCTAATAACCCACCTGAAGATGTTGTAATATAACGAAACCTAGGTCGTGGTAAAGAACTTAAAGAAAGTAGAAATAATACTAAATCACGTAGATTCATTTAATTGTGAATAATTAATTTCTACAAAATTAACGCCAAATATATTTAATATTCAAGATTTATCCTATGAAAATCTCACAAAAAGTGCATGAAAATACATATTTATTTAAACGTATAAACTGCTTTCCAATCATTAAGATAGTGATTTCTTATCGAATCGAATGCTTATTAAGTCGTTGTCTCTTATCGCCCAAATATAGATCCAAACGTAAGCACGCATTTTCGCCATATGATTTAATAACACGTATTATCTTTGTCAGGTTAACTGTGAATACGATGAAGTTTATAAAGCTATTAAAGACAAGTGCCGTAAGTCAGTATCGATCACTGATGAAGAGTTTAAAACTCTAATGAGAAAGGACGCACCTACCACCAAAGCCGAGAAATGTTATTTCGCATGCATCTATAAAGGAGTTGGAGTGGTAAGCTCTACATTTATTACTGTACATTAGTATATTTCGTGCCAACATATATATATATATATATATATATATATATATATATATACATATACATATACATATATATATATATATATATATATATATATATATATATATATATATATATATGTATATATATATATATATATATCATATTATATATTAATTTACGGGTTGACTTAGCGTAATACTTTCATTTAATCATTAACTTGAAATAAATTAAATTATTATCACTAGCAGCATATCTACAGAGTAGTCTTTTCGCGTAAATATTAATGGTCATATTTTGTCCTCATTTTCTGGACTAGCTACTAATTCCGTAAATATTTTGGACAATAAAACGTTTATAATGCAATCATTTGTATTTATATAAATTTGTACATATATAATATGATTTATTTATGACTTTCATTACATGTCACTTCATTACATGTACTTCAATGATGTATTTCATTGAAAAGAAATGAAATTAGTGTTATCAGAAAACGATTTATTGTTAACAATGTTAACCATGTTAACATTGAGGCATTATGGTTTTCTCGGTATTGTTACTACTGTCACTCGGTATGATATCTTCGGGACCCTCGAAATTTAAGGTGAACTATTTAGATATAAGGTCTTATTGTAACATCTAAGACGGACTGGGAATAAATATTTTCTAAAGCACCATCAATTATAATGTTAAAAATTACCTGTGAAATATTGTTGGACACGCTCAAGATATTTTATATTTAATCTTTTCCACCAGTTAGACGCGGCCGGGAAATTTTCCAAAAAAGGTATCCATGCATTTGCTGAGAAAAAATATAAAGGTCATAAAGAAAAATTAGAGAGTCTGATGAACATAGTCGAGCCCTGCTACAAAGGTGAACTCACTTACAAACTTTTATTAAAATATAATTTGTCTAATAATCTTAAAAATTCGAATACACACATTTAATTTATTAATTTCCACAAAGTTTCTTTTTTACATGCAAACTATAGATTTAATAAGCTATATCAATATTTGGAAAAATTGGAATAATTTTTTACGTTCAGATGACCTGATGTCAAAATTATGTCTTTTAGGGAAATGACCTTTTGTTGTCATATAACGTAGTCACTATTATTCAGTTATTTTGATTTTTTGATTCTTAACCATAAATAATCTCAAAAAAAAAGTTTATTTTTGTAACCTTATCTATAAACATAGGTTTTGTTTAATTTTATTATTTCAGTAAACGACATGGACGTAGTCGATGGCATTAAAGGCTGCGAAAGAGTTGGTCTCCACTTTGAATGCATACAGAAAGAAAACGATGTGGTGAATAACATTTTCATTCCATATATTTATTACATATAGTGTTATTAAATTAACCGTTACTTTAAAAAAATCATGAAATTGATTTCACATATAGTAGACCATAAACGAAGTTATTTAAGATTATCTTGTCTACATAAGTATGAATATTTATATATATATATATATATATATATATATATACATATACACACATATATATGATATATATGTGTGTGTACACACACACACATATATATGTGTGTATATATATATAAATATATATATATATATATATATATATATATATATATATATATATATATATATATGACGAATAAAAACTACTCAGAATTGTAAATGTTCACGGCCATAATTTTAGTTCGTGCCATCGATAACTGTGATTGCTATTTATTTTCATGTAGTAGTTCGTACTTTATTACTCAAAATAAACAGCAAGCACAGCTATCGACTCCTTTTTTCAGGGGGCGCTCTCCATGTAGTGAACACGAATAGTAAACTGAAGGACTACACTATCAATCAACAAGTATAAATAGATATTAATATGATAGCCACTGAAATGTGACGCTGCTCGTAACATATATGTTTTAATTTATTTAATGTCAACATTAAGCTGTACATTAAAGATGTGAATTTGTAAGAAATAGTATATAATTAATATTTATTCATCAATGGTAAAATAAGCACTACCTAGCACTTTAGATTATTGTTTTGGGTAGTACAAATTATGTAGTAAATAATTCAAATCTATATTTTAATTTAACGTACTGAATGAAAGCATAGCATCAATTAAGAATAGCATTGCAACATTAGGAAAAAATGCTCGGATGTAGATTTTAATCATATTTACTTGCATTCAAAACCAATTCTTTAATCTGTAACCAGATTTCTCATAATTGAGTTTCCAATATTAATGAGTCCGCATGATTAGAGATAAAATTGCAATAAACAAAAATAACAAATAAAAATTAAGTAGTAAAAAAAGTAATACACAGAATCTACTACGTAACAAAACAATTTGGCCATGATTCAACTATTAGAGAGTAAATATTTCGCTAATTGGTTTCTTCCAAATAATATTGTGGAGTGAACAAGGCAATAAATGACAAAAATAAAAAAAACACTAAATAATAATTTGTTTGTTATTAACACCTTATATAATATCGGGAATGGTGAAATAAAACTATATTGTGTTGCTGTGAAATGAGAGGAGGAGGAAATGATAGGTTTTTATTAATCACTAATCGCAAATCACACTATTTTATATAACTTTTAAATAGAAACATTACCTGAAAAGAAAAACAACATTTAAAGTATTATTTCACAAATCCGTTTTACTTCTTATATTAATTTTCATATAAATTATTCGTCTTTGAATATTAAGTGTTAACAAAAAAAATAATTGACACTTCGTCTATGCTACCCTATGGTAGCAATCGCGGCCATAGAGAATATCTAAAATTTTTAATGAAGTGCGCCGGCTTCATTTATGTCTCTCCCTTATTTAATTTTTTTTTATTCTGTTACCGCGATAAGTTTCGTTATGTGGAAAAGATTTGATTCATATTTCTTATATAAACATTTTTTTATAATTTTTCTAAAATCTTATTTGGAGCAATTTTTATTTCACAATCTATCCTATTTTTGTCAGTTTCTTCTTATAGTTATGTGATTTCATACCATTTTCCAGTGCAATTGTCCTATCTTGTCTTAAATTATTATGTATTATCTCTTGTTTCAATTCATCTGATATAATATCAATATTTTCTCCATCTAATAAGTATTTTGGGGAGAATTCTTTCACAGTATGTTCAGTATCATTGTATACATTCATGAGTGATAGTTGTCCGTGCTACTTTATTTTTAATTTAATTTATTTTATTAACTGATGTTTGGTTTAATCTCTAGTTCAAACCATTAGAAAATGGTGCATTTAATGCAGTGAAAATAATGGGTATGTTTTGTCTATCCAAATTTTTTATAAATCTTTTGAATTTATACCTGGATATTGATCAGAAAAGTGAGATCTAAGTGAGACAATAGTCCAAATTTACATTTTTGTCTAGATTTGTTTTTTACGCAGGTCTCACATATAAGTTAATGTTTTTGCTGTATAGAATAATTCATTTGTTGTATTCCTATACGGCAGTGATGATAATGAATATTATTTTATTATTTCTCTACTAAATTCTTCAGTCAGTAAATTTTTTTCTCTTTTTCCAACCTTTTTATAGTATATTTTATCTTTTAATTTTAATATATTTTTGTTCTGTTTTATGTCTTCATTTTTTGATCGTGAATTTCTTTTTTGATCGTGATTTGTGAATTTTTTCCCTATGAGCCAGTGCTGCTAATATTTTATTGCTAAGCATTCTAGATATATGGCTTTTCTTTTCTTTTGAATGTTATTTAATTTTCTTGAAAAATATGCACTAGATTTTTCTTCTCAATTCTCTCGTCGTTGCTTCAAGACTGCACACTCTACACTGGCTCTGTACACTGGCATCTACATTACAAAGGCATCTGTATAAATATATACTGGTAAATCTGGATCAAAGATTGCTAATATTGGTTTTAAACAAAGTAGTTTTTTATTGTTTCAAAGGATTTTTGACATTTTTCCGACCAAACCAATTTTTTTCCTTTTCTTAGTAAATTATGTAATGATCAAATGTGACTGATATGTTTGGAACATATTTTCCATAAAAGTTCAGTTTTCCCAAAAACTATCGGATATTTTTTGTATTTTTGGAACAAGGACATTCTTGAGAGCAATTAAATTATTCTTCTTTCTTAAAAACAATGTTACTGGAGCTGCGAATGAGCCGTACGATTCTTCGAGTAAATTTCTTTGCCACAATTTTGGTATTTGTTGTTCTATTTCTTTTTTATCCTCAATAGAGCACCTATATGGTCTTTTACCACAATATGTATCTATTAATAAATCAATACGAATTTTATAGCCTTTCACAGTGCCTGTATCATATTTATCTTTAGCAAAGAGAGTTTTATATTTATTTAATAATTCATCTATTACTGACTGCTTTTGAAGGTCTAAATGATTTACATAAATGTTAAATTTTACCTTTTCCATGTGTTCATTAAGTTTATTTTATATTTATCATTTGTTTCATTTATAGTTTTTTAGGACCTCCACATATTCATCGTTTTTATATATATTTTGTGTAGTTTTTCATTTTGAATTAGTTGAAATTCTTGTAAGCAATCTAGTCCAATCAAGAATTTATAATCAAAATTCTCTTCATCTACCACAAAAACATGAACATTCTTCTCAATATCAAAAATCTTTATTTTTAAAATATATATATTATACTATACTATATTACTATTACTACTATTCTTATATATATTATTACTACTATACTATATTATACTATACTATAGCTTTTTTCACACTATTAATCGTTTTTAAGTTTGTATTGTATTATATACTGTTTGTACTACCTATATTATTATACTGGGTTATTTTTTAAAGATACTGAATTTACTAAGGACACATATGATCCTGAATCATAAATCCCCAAAATTTCCAAGGTGTCATTTAATTATAATTTAATTTTGATTAATGGTGGAATTACTAGTTTTTTGGATTTAAGTCATTTGATTCCGTTTCTAATTCAGAATTATTTACATTTCTTATCTGATCTCTATTTGGTCTTTCACTACTTATATTTTTAAAACAACATACAGATTCAGGGTGATATAAGTTTCCTTTGTTTTCTTTTTCACAAATTCTACATGGTTTAATGTATATACTCTTTTCTTTAATCTTCTGTTCGAAATATTTTGTTTTCTTCTTATTTACTAAATGTTTTAAGCCTCTAATATTATTAAATAAATCTTCTACATCCTTTCATCCTGTCAATTTTATCGCCTATAAAATTTGGTAAACCCTTAGCGATTAAGACAATCAGAGTGGATTTATCCATTGATTCATTTAGTTCCAATGAAAGACTTTCTTTTTTTAAGGCATATTCTACTAATGAGCCCTGTCTATATTTGAATAACATTGCATAACTGACCGTTGACCATCCTTTGTCTGCGTATGTTTCATACAAGCTTTGTTTCCATATTGACCATTTTGAATTCATTGTATATTTTATGAGCACGGTACTATACCAGTCAAGAGCAGAGTCCTCCAAAAACAACCTGAATATTTCAATTTTTGTATTGTCTTTCTCTTTCATGCCAATTCGAGTACATTCTGTTTCAAAAACAGTCACCCACTGGCATACATTTGTGTTTTTTTTATTAAATTGATGCTGAAATGCCTTTTGTGGTATTTCTGGTTTTTCTTCTAGCAAATATCCCATAAACTGCACGTTTTCATCTTCATCTATATAAGCGCTACTTATTTCTGGTGTTGTTGAAATCCATACTTGTCTTTTCTCGTATCTCCTTTGTAATGTATTTTTTACTTTCTGAAACGCTTGAGTTTTTATAAGTGCATCATGCAATCTTACTGGGTGGTATTGTTCCGAGATTATATAGGTATGTTTTTTGACATCAGTTATTGAGGTTATACAAATTAAATTTGTTTTTGGGTCTTCACTTGCGTTTACTATAAACTTAGACTTTGACTTTTCCATCGTAATATATAACAACTGTAGAAATGTTGTTTTATTATGTGTTTATTATAAACACCTTATATAATATCGGGAATGGGGAAATAAAACGATATTATGTTGCTCTGAAAAGAGAGGAGGTTTTTATTAATCACTATTCGCAAATCACATTATTTTATAAAACTTCTAAATAGAAACATTACCTGAAAAGAGAAACAAAATTTAAGGTATTATTTCACAAATACTTTTACTTCTCCTATTAGTTTTCCTATAATATTAAGCGTTAACAAAACAATAATTGACATTTCGTCTATTCTAGCATAGAGTCGTGGGCATAGAGAATATCCAAAGTTTCCAATGAAATGCGCCGGACTTCATTTATATGATTAAAAAAGTAATGCTAAAGCACGCGTTATAATAGTTCGACTATTACTCGGGTAATAGTCGAAAACTAGAAATAAAGACTAGAAATATTTTAAAATAATAAAAGTCAGCAAAAAACATCATTAAGTAAAATTTTATTTAATAAGTGATTAGTTATGAAACACGAGGAAGAAAAAGTAACAAGATTACTTTAATTTTATAAAACCGTACGTAATATGGGATCTGACGGTAGGAATGGAGAGAGCAAGAGTCGATACCTATGATCACAGTTGTCACTTATGGTCGATAAAGAATTATAGCTAGAGTCATAAAGAGAAAGATCTAAATCAAAAATTAATCAACTTCAAGTAATTATTGAACAGGTTATAGACTGAAAAGGATAAAATAATAGAAATACCCGTATTTACATTAAATTTCGATTCATTTACCCTCTTCCGTGTATTTTCTATTCAGTAAGTAATTGACGTCCGGTCATTTTTTTGTTAAAACGTTTTATTTTCATTACTCTTTTCTTGCGTAGAAAACTGATGGTGCAGAAAGGAAAACTATTTTTGATTAATGTGGTGATACAATGCAAATAACGATGTATTTCTACGTACAATTAGACCTACGTCAATGTCTGAGTGATACGGATTAATGCAAAAACACGCTTGCATATAATTGCATCAAGATGCAAAATAATTAACTTTTAATTAGCAATTTATATGGCTCAATTCCAATAACACTTTCCGATAACGCGGAGCACGCAAAGCAATTGATTTCGTATGCGCAATAACATTTGCTAAATTCACATGAATACATGACATACTCGACGCTCTTTACTTGAATAGTTTAATGTTTTTATTTGTATTTGTACTAGATCTCGACGAAGAAAAAGGTAAAAAAAAACAAATAAAAACTGCATACATCTCTGTTAACAACCCACTTGAAGATGTAAAATAACGAAACTAACCTAACCTAACCTAACCTAACCTAACCTAACCTAACCTAACCTAACCTAACCTAACCTAACCTAACCTAACCTAACCTAACCTAACCTAACCTAACCTAACCTAACCTAACCTAACCTAACCTAACCTAACCTAACCTAACCTAACCTAACCTAACCTAACCTAACCTAACCTAACCTAACCTAACCTAACCTAACCTAACCTAACCTAACCTAACCTAACCTAACCTAACCTAACCTAACCTAACCTAACCTAACCTAACCTAACCTAACCTAACCTAACCTAACCTAACCTAACCTAACCTAACCTAACCTAACCTAACCTAACCTAACCTAACCTAACCTAACCTAACCTAACCTAACCTAACCTAACCTAACCTAACCTAACCTAACCTAACCTAACCTAACCTAACCTAACCTAACCTAACCTAACCTAACCTAACCTAACCTAACCTAACCTAACCTAACCTAACCTAACCTAACCTAACCTAACCTAACCTAACCTAACCTAACCTAACCTAACCTAACCTAACCTAACCTAACCTAACCTAACCTAACCTAACCTAACCTAACCTAACCTAACCTAACCTAACCTAACCTAACCTAACCTAACCTAACCTAACCTAACCTAACCTAACCTAACCTAACCTAACCTAACCTAACCTAACCTAACCTAACCTAACCTAACCTAACCTAACCTAACCTAACCTAACCTAACCTAACCTAACCTAACCTAACCTAACCTAACCTAACCTAACCTAACCTAACCTAACCTAACCTAACCTAACCTAACCTAACCTAACCTAACCTAACCTAACCTAACCTAACCTAACCTAACCTAACCTAACCTAACCTAACCTAACCTAACCTAACCTAACCTAACCTAACCTAACCTAACCTAACCTAACCTAACCTAACCTAACCTAACCTAACCTAACCTAACCTAACCTAACCCTAACCTAACCTAACCTAACCTAACCTAACCTAACCTAACCTAACCTAACCTAATTGGGACTTTCATTCGGTAGTCCACTTGATGACATTAAACTTTTCAGTTCTTCACCCCCCCCCCCTACCACCAAAACTAACCCCCTAAATTTCATTTTCAATACACGGTTATTATTGGGCCAAGAATTCCTATTTTTCTGCCGAATTTCACTTTTCGATATGAAGTAATTTATTATAAAATCAGCCGTGACCGATGTACAGACCGAAAGTGGTTCCATAAGTGTTTCATTATTTAATAATTATCTTGGGGCGGGTGACAGGTGATTTGAGTAATCGTTAATACAAATAGACATATTATGAATATTTCGATTTCATAGAAAATTCTGTCAAAACTATCTTTTTTCTCGTTAATTCTCATATTAGAAACCAAAAATCTTAAATATTTAATTAAAATTAAAAAAAAGTTATTTTCTGAATTTTTTTTATAAAATTGCAAATTGTTTTCGCTGAGTTTTTAAAATCATGATGTTGATCATTTTTGAATTCGATCAATTAATTTTTAAAAAATAATTGTCAAATATTACTTTTCCATCATACTTCTTCATTTGCTAGACAGTATTGACTTATTTGAAATACCAGAATAGAAAAAAACAATAGAAACATCAAAACAATAAATACTAATTACTGCAGTTTTGCAAAAAAAATATTGCAAACTTAACAAACAAACACGGTTTTTAGGGTTTCGTACCTCAAAATAAAAAAAAAGAATCTTTACAATATTACATCCTTGTCCGTCTGTCGGTCGGTCAAGATCCTTTTCCTCAGGAATGCGTAGGGGTATTAAGTTGAAATTAATATCAAATACTTAGGTCTACGGTCCCTTGAAGCTAAAAAAAATCAAGCTTTTAAGTCAACGCAATCAAGAAGAATTCTAAAAATACAGCCATTTATATCGCAAATTTTGACACGCTCAATTAAATCAAAACTTATAGAGAATATTTCGTTTACCTAGAATTACGAAATTTGGCAAGAAGCAATGTCTCACAGCATAAGTAAACGAAAAAATTTAAAAAATCGTTCATTTGTAGAATATTTTTTTTATATGTGCGCCTGTGAAAAATATAGTAGGCAATATATTCACGTTTTAAAAAATTTGAATTTTATAACTAGTTTAATAGAAACAATATTTCTCATCAAATGTTTATAAATGCCTAAGTGTTTACGAATTCCTCGTAGTGCGAGTTCCACTCGTGCTTGACAGGTTTTATTTTGGTAAATTCGTTATTTTCATACCCCTGTGTAAAATATGATAGTCAATATCTTTGCACGATGAAAAATATATTATTTTTTAAATATGGCTTAGCCAAGCTAAACCTCATTTTTGTAAATATTTTAATAGGAATACTACCCTTAAATACGCATATGCGTAAGTGTGTTTCTCCCTTAGTTATCATAAGAGTACTTTAACTTCTTATAATGTAAGGTTTCAATTTCTGTTACTAACGCACAAATCCTGTAGCATTAAAAACCTTTTTTTGTAATTTGTACTAATTTGAAGATAACGAATCTAATTGAAGTACGTGGACGTGAATTTCATTTTTACGCAAATAAAAAATATTGATTTCTAAATTAAATCTGATATTGAAATAAAAAAATTAATTAACTATGCATATACTATGTACTTGTGCAATTAAAATATAAAGCAGTAAATCCTCTTTATCTTTGGAACAAGGCATGAATTTTCTTTCAAATACTATTCGTAAGCTGATATAAAAGGTAACATGTTTTAAATTAGTGTGCAGAAAAGTTATAGCTACCAGCCTTCCATAACATTGATCGATATATCGTTTTGGCAGAGTAAAACCAAAATAATAGAAGATTAGGCTATATGTATATATATGTGTATATATATGTGTGTGTATATATATATATATGTATATATACATATATATATATATATATATATATATACCTATATATATATGTATATATATATATATATATATATATATATATATATATATATATATATATAGAACCATTTTACCATTTAACTTTCAAAGAACTCAATTTTCGAATATAATGATCAAGGACATTTAGAAAATGTTGAAAGAGTTTTAACAAAAAACATCGTTTAGACAAAAGTTCTGAACTTCTGAAAGTTTAAGTTCTGCAAACGCGTTATTGCTTTTTAAATATGGCTTAGCCAAGCTAAACACCATTTTTCTTATCTTTCGTCTTTTTTATCTATATATTGTTTTCGAATTTTGTTCTTTACCAACAATTAAATGTTTTGAGATTGATTTTGGAGTTGAAAACAATGTATCTTACACTTCCATGGATGTCGCGTCTCATGAACACATGAACAATTTAAAACTGACCATGAATTATACCAAATAAGAAATAAATATGAATACAAGCATTAATTGTGTTTTTTTAACTGTTACTAATATTGAATTTTAAATTTCATAGGTATTGCAGAGAATTAAGGCAAATAACATACGCTATTGACGTACTTGTACACGCTCTCAGCTGACGTAAGAGAACAAAATTTCAAAAAATTATATACAATGATTATAGAGGTGCACTATTTGACAAAAGAGCCTCACTAACGTTCAAACTTAACAATTTAATGAATTACGGTAAAATTTCTACCACTGGGCGACCAATAGTCTTAACAATTTCGTCATATCTATTTATCCAACTATTTCACAATCCCTCACAGTCCTCACCATGGCTCACAGTCAGATCAAATTATAAACTTACATAAAATTTTGTTAATTTGTGAATGCTCTATAAAATTTTGCAAGTAGTAAACCATTAATGGATATTTAAATTAACATGTTGAAAGGTTAATCAAAGTTGTTTAATGAAATCTCTTCATTCTTGTTTTGTTCTGTCTTCATACATGTAAAATAATATCGAAACATTTTTTTAAGCGCCCCATCTAATAAAGTATTATTAGATGAGCTTGTTAAAATGACATTGACCATTTTTGAAGCTTTGTTACTTAGTAAGCTAAAGCTATTACAGACAACATGTTTGGAAGTGTATATACCAAATACTCGTACAGATATATCCGGATATGGGATCTAAGGACACGATTAAATGATCTAGAACCTATTACACGTACTGAAAATGGACACAAGCTACTAGTATCAGGAATTATTCTTCATGTTCTTCTGATAAGCACAGGTGGGATTGCTGCGGACACATTATGTTTATCGTAGCGTACCGTGGGTGGGCTGGTACCTAAAACATACAGTATAACATTTCCCAAAAATAATGTAAAATGTTTTAAAGCATTTATTTAATTTCATACGTTCTATCTTATCATAGTAATAATATTAAGTTGAGTTGATTCAGTTGAATAAAATTCAGTATGAATCATTTTCATTCCATTCAGTTCTCCGCAATATTAAAACTTCACTCCGCCCTACTACATTCTACTTTATTTTCTATTATATAATATTTGAATATTAGGTTGGATGCATTCGATTTGGTGACGTAATGTTCCAAATAGATTACGTTACATATGTACAGGTGCTAATAAGATACAAGCATAAATACATCCTATCCGTGTGCTACGATTGCCACTAGCCATTTTCTTGGCAAATATCTCAATACAGACTGAATAAGGGAATTTTGTCAATCAGTCATTTATTCAGTTCATAAATTTATTAACTTTCCATATTTCACCTTATACAAGCTGTCATATTTGTTGGTAAATAAAAAAAAGAATAAATATTTGTCCATATCTATATCTGTGAATGATTCATCTGTACACCTATGCGTGTGTCAACTTTACCATTTAACAAAACGGCTCATACTTTCCGCAACCTACATTCTTTCAATTAATTGGTTCCCAGAAAATTTATTTATGAATTTATCTTTAATATAATATTTGTACATACTAAGGACTTATTGCTACAAAAGCAATCACAATCAAGGAATTTTTTTTAATCACTTCAAGTGGACTGTAAAAGATTATACTAATATAATTTTGGCAAAAAAATAATAATATAATTTTGGCAAAAAAATAATAATATAATTTTGGCAAAAAAAAATGATGAGGCTTGAAAAAGAAATGAACATATTTTAAAATTATACTTGATAAGTCACAACAGGTATAATCGAACGAATTTTATAAGCGTATATGGACGGAGAATATCTCATATTAGAATCCAATGAATAACATAATTTAGTACCGAAGACAGTAAAGGAATGTTAACAAATGAACGAACAATGTTTGGGAATTATGAACAGGTGGAAATTTTCAGAACGGAAATCTAAGGTAAATAATTGCGTGAATGTGCCACCAAGATAAGAAGATATATATGTATATGTATATATATATATATATATATATATATATATATATATATATATATATATATATATATAATATATATATATATATATATATATATATATATATATATATATATGTAATGTTTAAATTTTAATAAAGTAATGAAAGAGTATTGAAATTACGCCGCTCACAAATCACCATCAATTTGAGCCGAAATCTAAACTTAGAAATGTGATCAGATTTTTGAGGTCACAAACGTAAATAACACACATGTTTTGACGTTCTTCAAGTTTCTTAAATAATTGGTTAATGAGATTTGAATAGAAAATATCTCCGTAGTAAGGGTATTAAAAAAGTTAGACATAAACGAATTTTAGTTATGAAAGGAATGACAGATGTTTTAAGGAATGCATCATACCGAAGAATCAACGACTCATATTGTTTACCTGGGACTACCAACTAAGATTTAGATCTATCAATAAACTCAGTCATTTTAAGAGTATTAAAAGATGGTATTATAGAATTATTTAATGAATTAAATTTTTGGTAATTCGTTTTTGTTGGTTTTAGAAATAAGCTTCTAGCTGCCGATAATAATGACTTGAGACTTTGTTGGATTTACTAATATACCAATATTTTAAGCTCATTTAGTAATCAGACATGAAATTTCAATTTATGGAGTGAATTACAGACTAAATGTTATACAAACCTATACGTGTATAAATTAGAACATCATCTCTATATAAATGACAGTAACTAAGAATATATTTGGCTAAACTGTCAATAAAAAAATTAGAAAAGGAACGAAGAAAGCACACCGCGTTTTGACACGTCAGTTACCAAATCAATCCATTGAGAACAGATTCTCTTTGTTTTGACAATTTGCTTGTGGGTGTATAAATAAGATTTGAACCACTCTAAAGAAGCTTGTGACATTTTAAATGATTTCAGGCAAGCGAATAAGATATAGAAATCTACATAATTAAATGCCCTACTGAAGTCAAGGAGAATGAAAATAGTGAGCTGTTATTCATGGCTCTAGGTTTATCAGTAATGGTAAAAGCTATAAAAGTTCTATCATTTCATTAAAAACAAGATTGTAAAGGATTAAATCGCTGATGCTTATTAAACAAATCTAATTGACCATACGCTGGAAAACATTAGATAAAAATGGTAAAATGGATATTGGGTGAAAATCTTTAGGCTGTGTAAGGGCAGAAATTGGCAGTAGAATAATATAAGCTTTTTTCCATTGAGAAAGAAACGAAGCAGTCGCAATGATGTGTTACATATACTTGTGATAGTGGGCATTAAAATATCTAATAGGGGTCTGAGAATATCAATATTCATACTATCACTACCAACCTCCTTCAATTCACAGAAAAATTATTTTCCATAATGTCAGATCCACAAGTTTTAGAAATTAAAAATTGGTCTGATCATTTTCCAGATTGATCGAAGGCTGCAGGTGATGTAGCAAAGTAACAAGAATATAACAAGTTCATGGCCAACCGGCAAAGTGCCTCTGCCATCGATTTTCCTGTAACTAGAGTGTCTAGAAATTTACAGATATTAGTAAATGAACGCTACTCAATGAAACTAGAAATAAATAACTTTTAAGCGTTTCTGCACATTTGAGTGTTCATTCGTTGACACTTTGAATGTTTCCTAGCGCTCAGCACAAGTATTGAACTTGAATTGGTCTTTCGCCTTACCTCGCTTACTGTACTTCTGAATATTATCAATGAGCCAAGGAGCTGTTTTGCACTTGATACATCTTAGATGGAATGATTTTAAAGTGCTATACAATTTTACCTGTATTGTTCCAAACGTAAGACAGTTTCTAGATTTTCCATAATGTAAAAGAAAATACAATATCATTTAATCTTACTTACTACGGTCATTAGGCTAGTAGTTCCTTACTTCTGTCAGCGTTTCTGATTGTTATTTTTTGTGTAAAGAGAATAGTGGATTCAGTCTGTCGGTATGGTAATCGATTACCTGGACTCAATACTTGAGATAGTCTTTGCTTCATTATTCCAAATTCATGTTATTTAAGTAGGAATTCAATCATTTCCACCATCTAATCTAGCAGTCTTACCGCTCCTAGTTTTTGTTTATAAGTCTTCCTGTTTATCACGTGCAGGCTTCTATTGTTCCGAATTGTATTCAACTTTCCATTTATTTCGAAGCTCAACATTTTCACTAGACATTTCTATTTCGTACATCGCCTATATATTCTATAACTACTAGCATTCCTTTCATTGTCAGCACAATGTCATTTAACCTTACTTACAACGTTCACAAGGCTAGTAGATATCACATTAAGTGCACGAGAACTTCGTAATATATTTTATAGGCTAATCCACAACTTTATATGAAATCTTTATATCAACTTTATTTACCACAACCCTTAGATACATCAACTCTTCCCTTGCACATTTTTTTCTAAAATAATTTGTATTTTTTTATTTCCCTCGCCTGTTTTTTCACCTTTCTTAGGCATTACTCACTTTTATACCTTTATACATGTATACGTTATGCTGCAGATAGAAACAGTTAGGTGAGTGACATTTCTCTGTTTTCTTCAATAATTCAGGTTTTCTAATCGTAAATAAATATCACAAATGCGAATATTTCTCTGTCCCTATCTTCTCTATAACCTTAATATTGTTAACTCCAGAGCCCGGCTTTACTTTTGACAAAGTAAGAAACAAAATCCGATTCCAACGCGTCGACAGAGCAAAGAACTTCTTCTGGAGAAATCGGAATTTTTCGAGTCGTATGCGAAAATGTTAAGTTATACCACTTTCATATTAATTTACATTTTATACAAATTACCCCAGTTCACAATTAAATTTGGTTTATGAACGGTCGTTTATCTTATAACTAAGAGGCCAAGGCATTAAATAAAAAACAAATAAATAATCAAAGGTTAAGTTATAATTGATTTTACAAATAAAACAAACAAAAAGACAGTCATATAATCAAATTAACTTCAATATTAAAATTTTAAAAAAATCAGCCAGATGCGTGTCGATGCACGCGCAAAGTAAAGTTCCACAGTTGTCTATATGTTTTGAAACTATTAAGGTAAGTTAGTCAAACAATTTTTGATTATACTTAAAAAAAATTCAAGCTTATTATTTTAAATTGAACAATGGAACCTTAATCTTATTTCAAGAGTTTTGATGAAATGCGTGGAAGAAAAATTCACCCTTACTTTACATGTAAGGGAGGCGCTGTGAAAAAAAATATTTTGCCACATAATTATTAAGATCTCCACATAATATGAAACATCTTCTTACAAAATTTCACACACTTAGAGCTAAAACTGCGTAACCTATAAGGAGCTCACAGGCAAACGAACGGTTTTTGTAACTTTTTGGATCTAAAACTATAGAATCTGTAAAGATCTTACAGACAGACGAAAGGTGGAGTTTCCTTGTTATAGAGCCAAACTCGATAAAAAAACAAAAATTAACAGTAATAGCCAAAAAAGTAAATACTAATTAGTCAAACTAAGGCACGAATTATTTATATGTAACAAGTTTTAGAAATAGTTAATGAAAGCATAACAGCAAATCAAGATAAAACTTATTCAAAAAACTTTCCATAACAAATCTAAATCCTCTTTGAAATATGCTTGAAAAATAACTTTTGGAATAAACCAAATAAACTGACATCACAGCGCTAATGTCAAAGTAGTATTTATCTGCCCATTGAGTGACATATAGTTATTATGCCGAAGCTTTTATCATTTTGCCACAAGCAAAAAATATTTACATCTATTAAACACTGCAGTGTATGTAATAGAATCGTTTAATATAACTGGATACATTTTTCACATTCAACATTGCGAAGTCATACGAATTAACAGCGTAAACAATGAAAAACACTGCATAAAAAGAACAATTTTCTTTTTATAAATATGGTGAAAACAGTGTAAAAGTAAAAATACAAATACGTAAAGATTTTTTTTTAAATCTATTACATTTTTGATATCTAAAATAAAACAAAACCTAATAGATAACGCTACATCCCGATAAACGCCTACAATATTGTTTATAGGCAAAACGTATATTGAAGTGTGCTAATATAGAAGATTACTTCAAGCTGAACTCGCGTAGTTAGATAAAATACAAACGGTGAATCCGTTTTCTATTTTAAAAAAGGTGTGTTTTTATTTTGTTTCAAAATTTTATGTGATTTATTAATAGAAAAAAACAATGTTTACATACTATCACAAGACTAGGACTATGCAAGTACATACTGTATTTAATCTCGTACAATGATGAAAATATACGACATATTAGAATATCGTATATTTTCACCTTTGAACCATAACAATTACGACATAAATGATATATAGAAATTATCTGATATAAGATACCTATCTTTTAAAGTCGGATAAAATACAAAATGCAACGGAGAAAAACAAAAATTAAAACATAAAATATGTTAGTATCAGCTTAGTGATTTAGGCTCCTTGGCCTGGCGACTAAGCTTATACTAACATAGTCTTTATTTAAATTCTCTCTAACATGGAAGCTTATACTATAATATAGACCTTTGTTTCATTGGCCTAAGTATTAATTTAGTAAGCGTGCACGACAAATTAATTAAAATAAAAAATAGAACTGATGTTGTCTTTTATATAAAAATATATAAAATATCTCTTAAATTTGTTTTGTAAATATTTAATCGCACAAAAATATATACCAAATTAATTTTTAACATTTTGTTAACTTCTTTCAGAGTTACGATACATAATAGAGCTCTACTTGTATAGGTAGTATTACTCATGTAAGTTTTATTCAAAGGAAGTTAATGCGAGCAACATACTGAAAATAAATAAAATTCTGTTGTCCCTATGTAGTATTGTACTACACAAATTAACAATTTGAACTAATCTGGAGGTTAGAATATTATTTTGTTGAACTTATATTATTCAGTTGCGTATAGTCGTACTACAGGAAAATAAAACGTAATAACAGCAAAAAACATTATTTTAAATATTATTATAATTTTGAATATATTTGGCGTTAATTTTGTAGAAATGCATTATTCACAATTAAATGAAACTGCGTGATGTAGTAATATTTCTACTTTATTTAAATTCTTTACCACGACCTAGGTTTCGTTATATTACATCTTCAGGTGGGCTATTAAGCAAAGAAGATTTCTAATAACTAGCTAAATAGCCCACCTGAAGATTTTGTAATACAACGAAACCTAAGTCGTGGTAAAGAACTTCAAGAAAGTAGAAATAATACTACATCACGTAGTTTCGTTTAATTATCATTTTTATAATTATTAAAAATTAATCTAACCACTAATAAGTAACAGAAATGATAAATATATTTGGCGTTAATTTTATAGAAATTCATTATTCACAATTAAATGAAAGTACGTGATGTACACTTTTTGATTACATACAGTACACGTAGTTTCATTTAATTGTAACAGAAATGGAATAAATTAATTCTAGTTTTTGTTATTTTTTAATATCCAACAGTTTTTTGTCATACAGTTAAGTAAAAATATTTCAATACTCCAGAACAAATCTATGTTTATTTATTTATGTATTTACATACTTGAATATATACAATCAGTAAATATGGCGGATTTGTTACTACTTGAGGAATTTCTTACAGCCGACTAGAAGACCAGTGCAATCCTGCCAGATGAGCGGCCGGGAATTAAAAACAAAGGCCGCATGCCGTGAAATCAATTCAGTACACCACGGTGATAACGTCAGATATCTTGTAGTTATTTACTGTTTTTCTATATTTAGTAGATAACACATCAAGTTTTTAAATTTTTAAATTTTTACGTATTTCGACAAAGTGTGACTTCAGAAATCCTGAAAATAATAGGAATCTATGGAGGAGAAAGAAGATCACTGGCTAATACATGTAGATAGAAGGCATACAATACCACTCATAGAGTAAGTATGGATCTGAATACTGTTCATGCTGTGAAAACATTTGTTAAAATAGAAGAAAATTGGAAATATGGATGCAAATTTCTGATTCAAATAATTGTTGTTAGATAAATAAATACTATTGCATAATTATTTTTTATAAAGGACATGGGTAATTATAACATAACAATTGACATTAACTTCACGTTTCTCTCTTGATTATTTTAAAGATATGTTGTATAAAATAAAATACTCCATAGATGCTCAACTACCATTACCTCTCATTATCAAATTAAGATCTAGGATCGACATATGGATAAATCGTGTTAATGCCCATACTAGAAAGCAAGTATCCATACCAGCAATCTGGGGGGAGATCGCTAAGCTTATTTTGATATTCCTTCCAAATAAACTACAAAATATAAACACTTAAAATTATATCATGATAGTGGGGGTGGAAAAAAATGTCATGCTACTTGTTCTATGAGACGCTAAATAGCACTTGCTTAGTCGATGTTAGTGGAAAGAAAGTAAAATTTATACTTGATTAAGTAACATAGATATATTCATCGAGTGAATAAATCTGAAAAACTAAACTTAGTGCTTAATCAAATAAACAAAAAAGAACTTTATCAGCGATAGATATATATGTCCAAATATCCAGATGCCTTTTGTGATTTAACTAAGTTCAAAATTGGGTACACTTTTGAACTTAGTTAAGTTACAAAACGCAACACAAAAATGTTATAAAATGTTGTAAAACGTACAAAAAAATTTGTAATATTATAAGAAAGGAAACATTTTGAAAGCATAGATTTATATTACGAATGTCAGACTATAATTTATTCAGACATGTTATTATATCACATAATTACACGTACCGTTCCTAAAATATAATAATAACACATTTATATAAAATAAATCAAACTTTATTCATATAGCTGCACTATTCAGGGCTTCGATGGTTTATTATGCCAGTGTCAAGATATAGTAAAATTAAATAGCAGTTTCTGTCAACAACTTGAAAGTGCACTAAACATATTAACTGCTAAAATTCACTCATAAGATGAATGCCGCTGACAATTATAGATAACAATTAAGGTATTTCTCAAACAGTTGGATTTTTTGGGAAAGTTCAGAATAAATATTAATATGAAATTCCCTCTTTATACTCACGAAGAGACTACCTCGTATTTTAAGAAAGACAGATTGATATTGCTGAAAAGTATTTTTCAATCGTTAAAAATATATAACCGGCAACATAGTAATAATCTAATGTACCATCTGTTATCAATCGATATAGCATTTTATACGCCAATAAGGTACTGCTCGAATAAGTTGTATTATAACATAATATACTCTAAATTATACGTCAATTACTTTTTATTGAAAATATTTTCTGGATGCCAATTGAATTCACTACCATTATTAGATAAGAGAAATTAGATTTAACATTAAAGTTTAGATGGGCATGGCTAACGCTGATTTAGTTCCATGCGAGATATGTGATGAATTCCCTGTGTACTTATAATTTATACTTAAGAAGGTCTATTTTCTGAGTACTCTTCAATTAAATGCTACACAGAATGTTTCTGTTCTTTTCATGTTCGTGGGTTCAGAAAATATAAACATGTTTGAGTAATTTCTTAACCTGATCTACCCTTTTTTGCTTTAAGGCTATAATATTTTCCCTACTTTCAATGACTCACCTTATTTAATTATAAATATTACTTATATATATTTTTCGTAAGTCACACCATACATTTTATGTTTTTGTCAGGAAAAATTACAAGTAAAAATTGCCTTATAACCACATCGCCTATCCTATCGCGTAAAATCGAAAAGATTTTGATTCATTACTTTTACATATTTAATTGTCAGTAAAGCTACTCTATTACTCGAGTTAAATCGATCCTTCAAAATACTCGATTAAAAAATTTTGTAAAAAATAAATGGAGCTTGAAATCCACTTATTTTTTACATTTCTTTTTATTGACGTCATTTATCTTCATAATGTCCTTTTTCCATTTTTGTAGACACAGATAACGTTGTTTCCTTTATTTTGTAACCTTATAACACTCGTTTTAACACATAAATTACAATATGTAATTGACATTCCAAATTACACTTAGACCAGAAAAATATTCCCTATAAAAATTAAATATGAAAATTTAACTTACATAGAAAATACCTCCTACTGCTGCTAGGAGTCAACACATGATTCTAGATCTCTTCAATCTGCCTTAACTCTGTATAGTAAGTGCCTTTCAAAACTAAAGTTTGATTTGATATAAGCGACAAGAGTGTATGATTGAGCCAGTTTTGTGTTAACTTGTTGGTTACGAATGTTGTTTATCAGTCATATAGTACTTAATAGTAACAGCAATCGAGATATATATTCACATTTAATACTTATCTTTCTTATAATTAGTTATTTACACCAAAAATGATAAGTTTAAGGATTAAGAATTAAATACCAACCTTGGAAAATAATGAGTATGGCATTATTGAAAGATAAAAAATGGTACTAAACTGAAGCAAAAAATTTGTAATCGTTTGACACAGATGAAAAATATACATCAAACTATCATTTCATAACATGATTATATTTGAGGCAATGTTAACCGAGAACTCGCGCTATGAACACTTTAATCACGGTAAATTTTAAAAAGGCGCCATTTTGACAAAAACCTACCCAACAGTCTCGTGCGTTATGTATCTGAGTTTTACACCTTCCTCGTCCCGCTCAAAATATTGGCCTTGGGCCAGTGTACTCCAGTCACTTGTAGAAAGAGGTTTGTTCAGTCAGTAACCATGGCCCGGCTTTTGCACACCGCGCAAGTGTCAACGTAAGTACTTTTTAGCTATGACCATTTTTTTTAAACGTTGATATTAAATTTTGTACGTGTTTTAAAGTAATTTTTTTTATGGAAGCTGGTTATAAATAAATAAACAATAAGAGAAAGTTAGAAAATATGTCCTATGTTTTTTTCGTAGATGGATAAAAGAGATGCACAAATTTTGACGTGGTTACTGGAAGATGACACTGAGGATATAAAAGATCCCGCTCTCAGGGCGGATAGTATTGAAAGTGAGAGAGAAAGACAACGAAAGCTAACACAGTTAACATTGCACCGACATGGAACAGTCTTCATCAGAGGCCGAAGAAGATGAAATTTCTTCAAGTCAGTCAGCAAAAGATTTATATTATTCAGGCAAATAGAAGTCACTAAATGGAATTATCATCCACAGAGCACCAACCTTAGGACTAGGTCATATTATAGTTGATCGTATATCAGGGGTGAAACCAGTAGCCAAAGATGCTATAGAGATAATGGAACGTTTTCTTTAATTTGTTACACATGTACTGTGGTGATCACTCGAAGTGAATACTTGAAAAAGTTGTCTTCTATGCTAACCTAGACATAGATCAACTGCAGAAATACTTTGCCGGATATATCATACCCTTTTAAACAAATTTTAAAACATTTTTCTAATAAAATAAAAGTTTCAGATACCGAGTTACTGAATGGTATATGTGCAGTGTGCCCAAGGCATGAAAACCATAAAACAAAAAAAGCTTGTGTTTACTGCCAAAAAGGTTTATGTTCTGAACATGCTGTCATATTATATGATATGTGTAAATCAATCATATACGATGAAAATTCAGTTGTTGTTATTAATTTTTTTAAACGTTTTATTTTTCTTTAAGACTACCAAATTTAAGTTCCCCAATGCTAATACTGTAAATGAAGTTTATAAGTGTTTTTTTTTCTAAACATAAATATTTAGTTAATACTATCACAAGTGTTTTATTGCATTTATAATAAAAAATGTACTACCACGCATATTTTATGTTTAGATTTGATTATTTTTTAAACGTGAACAAAATGCTGTACGCGCGAGTGCTCGTGTAACTTTTAAGGGCGCAAGTTCTGGGGGGTCAACTAAATCATTAAACATATTTAAATAAGGAATCAGAACAACACATGAATTGTGTTTGAAAAATGTTAAAAAGCTGCGACGTGTATCCCATGTTACTCATTCCAAAAAGTTATAATATTAATTAGAACTACATCTTAATGAATTTTAAAATCATACAAAACAATTTCTTAATCACGTGATAAGAAAATATATAATGAAAATTAGTGGCATATTTAAAAGATCTCGTAAGACGTGATTAATTCATATGACATAAATATTTAATGAAAAGGTAAAAAGCTCAAATTTGAATAGCCTCTTTATCTACGTACATAATTTAAATATGTAAATATTATTGTACCAAAATGTTTGTGTTTTAATACGGAATCACATTCGCATCTTATTAAATTAATGTAGGTATTTTATAATAGCTATTTAACTCCATATAATGCGCACATTAAATTATAGGGACTTCCCAAAATAAAACTTTTTTGTAAAGAAAAATTGAACCGATTTAAGATATATGCTTATTCGAATAAGCAGCGTACTGACAAGTATAAAATAAAAAGACGAATAGTAATGGAGAGTACATATGAATTTTCAAAACATTCCTACTGCCAGAGATTTTTGGAATCGATGCAAGTCGATGAATCTCTCCTCTACACAGATGAATCAAATTTCACTTGGCAGTCACTCCAAATATGTTTAGTATTATCAGTATTTTGCAAATTTTATATGTTCGGAAACAATATTGTACTGCAAAAATTCCAACTAAGTATTCGTATTTTCATTATTTTATACTTTTAGTGCGCACCTTATTCGATGGTTATCTGAAGTTAGTTAATTTTTTTTTGTAAAAATATTTTATTTTTCCATTTTTAGTGGCTATGATCCTATGGTACTTGTACTTATTTAAAGCCAGGAATTTGCAATAAATTCAATGTCAATAATATCTAATTTGCGTTTAATGGCCCTAAGTACATTCATGTATATCTACATATATATATGCATGTGTACAGATACGCACATATATACATACGGACATACGTATGGACACTGACATATAAATTACATCCTCTCTAGCGACTTTACCGTAGTTAATGTTTCAAGCCTATGTATAAATGTACACACTATGTATCTGTCTACTAATATTATAGTTACTTCATGCTTTCATATATATATTTGTACATTCGTACTTACCTACCTACTAATATTCTAGTTGTTATATGTCTTTGTATATACCTATTTATACTTACCTACCGTACGTCGGTAAAGTTAAGTCTTTCATTTTTACCACTACTCACTCGTCTATCTACCTGCTAGAATTTTTGTTGCTTCATGCCTTTGTATTGTATCTGTATATGCTTATCTACACGTATTAATTTTATTATTTTCTTCTTATTTTATTTATGAATATAAATTAAATGAGTCCAAGCTCGATAAGTTTGCTCCTCATATGTGAAAAGTTTTTATCGCTATCTTCTGGTTATGCTATGGTACCTAAATTTTTCCAAAGGGCAGATTTGTGCTGCCCGTAGTAAAATTTTAGAGACTTTATTATTAAATTATCATTAAACATACATTATCCAAACTCGGTCACACCACTTGTGATGTTCATGGTTGATTAACTCTATGGTATGCCTTCAATTCCCACGGTCAAATTCTAACCAATTTTTATGAAACTACACTGGAGTTATTCAAATAAAACAGAATCAACCAAATTGGTTGATTAATGCCAAAGATTTGAATGAACATACACAAAACAAGCCGTACCGTGAGAAATTAGAATTCGGAGTTCAATAACAAAGTCCCTGCTACCACAATGCTAATTCAGTCAATCAGTTCAATGGCAGTATCTCAGCTTTAAACCCATAATTTTAGTTTAGACAAAGCAGACACTTAAGTTCCACCGTTTAGGCAGGTACCAGAACTGAAGGCTTTGAGCTTGAACTTCGATGACTTTCTTTCCATCTTTTTTTCAATGACTTTGTTTAAGATGCACAATACTAATTAAAAAGCAGTTGATGCTCAATTGTCACGATTTAAGCAGGCAGTAACTCTACAGCGTCAATATTAAGGATATGAAACCCACAATTCAATGACAGAATCTCTTCTCGAGATCCAAAATACTAATTTTGAAAACAGCAGAGCCTCATAGGTAGGCAGTACCTCTATAGTATTGAACTGAGGAGTTGGAACCCGTTCGAAGTTCGATGAGAGAGTCTCTACTTTATACATAATTATACCTATATCATTCAAATTCGATCACAGCGCATGTGCTGTTAAATATTGGGGAATTGTATCGTCTACCTTCAATTTCCATATCACATTATAACTATACTAGGAGTATACCCTTTCAAATAAAAAAGTAATCATCCAAATTGATTGATAAATTTCGAAGATATAAGTTACCATTTATGAAAAAGAAGATATAGTCGAATTGGAAAACTCCTCTTTTCTTTTAAGTCGATTAACAATTAAATTACTTATATTTATGTCATGTAATATTATCAAAAATGACCTTTAATTATACAGTAGGCTTGTTGACTTTTTTCAGTGTTCACATGATCATACAGAGTTAATCTTTTAACGAAAATAAAACAACACACCGCATAATTTACTTATTCATATTTTATAAATTCATTTGAAACGAAATATTTTCTTTTGCTCAAATATTTACAAAATTTATTGCACATGTGGACAGCCATAGAGACGATAATACGTTTTAAATAAATAATAACAATGTTACAAACAACAATAACCTACACTCTGGATAAAACTAATTATTATCTTCCCGATTATGCACCTGTTGAAATAATACTCACTCATGTAACGATGACACCGTGGCTGAATAAAATATAAAATACAAATCTTAAAATAACTTAACTCTGAAAATATGCATTTTGCATAATTATCGTTAATAATATACATGTAACAGATATTTAAAAATATATTATGATTTCTGATTTGATGTTTGCTTGTCTATTGACACAGTTTTACGCACTCCCTGAACCCGCGTTTTATTCTCAGCTTTTGTCATTCTTTTGTTGCCATGTGCATGATAGTTTCTGGGATACGAAGGAGGCTTCTGAGAACCGACAGGTGGAATATAGGAAATTTCAGCGGTATGTTCTTTCTCTGGATTTAAATACTCCTGAGTATATTGACCTTGCGGGAGTGAATGAGAATTTATGTACGAAACTCCAGATTTGTAACCCAGGACCGATTGTGGTGCCATCATTCTGTAAGGATGTAATTTATTCTGCGAAGGAGAAGGTGTCACGTAAGTAATTTGCTGAACTGGAATCTTCGACTGCTTGGCAACACCTTTGGGTAGAATTTTTATTTGCGTATGATCTTTGCTGGGGTAGTTTTCAGAAATGGGCAAGTCCTTATCGTCTGACGAATTTTCGATTTGCTGCACGTATTGATATATATTTGGTTGTTGAGTCTGGTGAGAAGGCGCTGCGTACGTCACGTACATTTGTTGTTCAGGGGTCTGAACTGCTGGTATATCGTGATGAACCTTAAAATGATGAGTTGCCCCGTTTTGATAACTGTGAGTTTGTGTTGCCTGTGATAAACCATGCCTGGTATGTGAAAGATTTAAATCAGTTTTAGCAGGGAGTTCATAAGAGCTTGGCTGATGGACATGTACTCCTGCCGATGAATGTTGGCTGATTGGTAAATACATTTTGCTAGGACTGTGTGATAATTGTTGCCTCGCCTCATGGTTTACGTAATCTGTTTGGCTTACTTCTTCCTGCTGCACTTGGTATGGACTATTCTGTACTATCGACTCTTGCTGAAGATAATGTTGATATATAGGATTGCCTGAATGCTGATTCAGAGAGTGAGCGCCATCTTCTGCCATGACTGTGGATCCCTGAACATACCTATATTCAGTTTCGTGAGCCCCTTGTGACGTCTCAGGAACTGAATAATACTGTGTTGATACATCACTGTTTATTGACGGATATTTAGCCATTACAGGTTGAACAGCCGAATATTGAACTCCACCGAAATTTGTATGCGTATAACTGGGATTCTTCGTGGCTGGCGCCGTATAATGAATGGGGTAATTTTTAATGCTTGGTGCTAGGGGTACACCGTAGGCCTCTGAAGGCTCTGGGGCCTGATGGGTATAACCATGTTTCCTCAGATACTGAGCGACGAGAGCTTGTAGGTTAATGTTATTTAAATGGTTAGAATATGGATAATTCTGCGGTAGATTTGGATATAATTCAGCAGTAGGATTTTGAATGTGAGAACTCGGTACTCTCAGAATAAGTACGGGTACGACACGCTGCGATAATGATTCTCCATGCTGACGAAGGTGATCTGGGGTTATACCCACGTTTTGGAAATGCGGATCAGAGAGTAGTTGTGAACTATCTATAAAATAGTTAGGCATAACTGAAGGGAAATGGCCACTGAGTCCAGAAATCTTTCCTTGGTTATAAGTCGTAAATAAAGTGGAAGTAATTTGCGGTTTGCCGTCTTGGTAGTGGATCGATGATTGAGGAGGAGGTGGTGATTCGATTCCCGTTACATGTTCGTAATCTGTGTGTACCTCTGACACCGCACGTTCGTTGCCATACGAAGTTTGTTCTTCGGTCACTGGCACTAATTCGTATGCTTTTGATGGTTGAATCTCAACATTTGATGATTTTGTGCGATGGCGACTTTGAGTTTTATGACGTCCATTATTTTTTATGAATGTTGTTGGTGCAGCAGGTATATCTTCTTGTGAATATGGATATATCATAAATTTTCCTTGTTCCTCCTTAGGTTTACCTAAATATGTGTATGTATATCCCTTATTAGTCCGGTAGCCATATCCTAGGTTAGCGTCGACTGTTCGCTTACCTTTGCCTTCAACGATTGTATCATTTACTATCTCAATTGCGATTACAGCGGGAAATGGTTTATCACCATCTTCTTGTGAATCAGAGTCTCCCACTTCTGAGTCATCTTTCTCCTTTGATGTATTTTCTTCTGAATCTTCGTCGTCATCGGAAGCATTACCTTGATTTATGTTATACTTCGACTCTATCTCTTTAATAAATTTCCTTTCTTCCTCAGAAATCTTATATGGTTTCTCATTCTTCTCCGGTCTATACTTCTTTGGTTCTGGAACTGGATTGGGATCAGCAAATGTCTGCAATATCAGGAGTGACAGAGAAATCTGAAACAATATGACAAATAACAAATTTTAATATTATTTACTAGATGTTAGATTGGAAGCAATGATAATAATATGTTGACCTCAGAATAAATTAATATTTATATAATTGTATGGAAGTATACAATGAATTAAAAGAAACAGTCACACTTGATAGAGTTGACAGTATATTCCAAATAATAAGTACCTAGAACAAGTAAGTTCTGCAATTATGATGCATGAAATGTGTTTTGTTGGCTATTTTTATACATATTAAGTATAAATTATATATATCTGTCTATTTAACGAAAGCAATAACTGAGTGAAATTCATTTTCTAATTGGCGCAATGTTTTCTATAGTTTTATGAAGTATTTATTTCACTCTGTAAGTAAACATGTAACAAATATGTTATACAAATATTCTAGGCATATAATTTAACCTATTCGTTCGAGCATAACCAACAATTAATTAAGTTAACGTTAAGTTAGTTGTAACGATTATTAATAAAAAATTAGTAATTTCAAAGTTGTACCTCGTTTTGAAGGAGCTGATAAAACTTACTATCGACAGCCTAATATTAAAAATATCTACTTGACATAATCACGTTATTTTTGTGTGTTTAGAGTTATAATTTCTTTAAAATTACCTAAATTATTTAATACTTTTGAATTTTTATGAGGCTTGATAAAATCTTTTTATATTTTCGTAGATTTGAATAATAGATATTTGTTCCATAATGCCTGAGAATTTCAAATAATAACATTACTATTTGCTTGCATCCGGAAAGCTTTAAGAAGATTAATGCTTGAATTCAAGTATATCGACTGAAAATATTAGATCCGTCGTAATTTCTTACATTAATTCGCTTAAATTCCTTTTGTTATCCTTTTTCCATTCTATGCATATTTAATTATTTTGTGCAACTCATTAGTTAATTATATATCAATAATTTTACTTTGCGTTGCACTAAATTAAATATATCTTCTAGCAACTTCTTCTAGCTTTAATTTAATTGTTGCCTCCTATTCCTTATCTCTGTTATAAATAAGATTAATAGGAACTTAACTGACATTTTAACTTTAATTCTCTATAAGAAATGTTATTAAATTTTATTTAGTAAATAGTATATCACGATTACAACCAAAAACTGAAATAATACGAGAGTTGAAATATTAATGAAATATCCAATATCAAATATATTATTGGATATTTTGAAGGAATACACCTCACATCATACACAAATTAAGTATTGTATGATCAACCTCTAATCTATATATATATATATATATATATATATATATATATATAAATATATATATATATATATGTATATATAAATATGTATATATATATATATATATATATGTATATATATATATATATATATATATATATATATATATATATATATATGAGTGTGTGTTTGTGGGCGTTTGTGAGCGCGCACTCACGTGTGTGTGTCGTGTGCGTATGTCCATATGTATGTATATATATTTGTATTGGTACCTACTTAATTTTTACATTTATAAATGGTAAATATAAAGCAAAACTATTATGTGTAATAGAAATGATAATATCCCGAAGACATTAGTCATATCATAACAATTGAAATTTGATTTCCCAATAACAATCACAATAAACTGTCTAATTTTTTGAGTTGTATTATTTATTTAGCGCTGCAAGTTAACTCATAAAAAACAACATTACCTTTAAACATTACACATTGAATGTTTAAAAGTAATGTTTAAAGTGACTCTGATGTACATGGATATGATACTTTTAAAGTAAAAACCCTAGCGTAGGGACGTTTTTATGGTTGGTATTTATTTTTATTTATTGTCAACTTTAATGCATCTAATGGATACATATTATGAACTTATTGCTACGAGAGCAATCTCTTACAACCAACCAGAACATCAGTCCAGCCCCGCTCGACGAGCGGCCGGGAATGTTTGACAAAAGTTTTAAAACATGGAAATAATATGAGGTTAAAATATATATTACAGACTTTTTCCCATTCTTAAAGACAATAGTTTCAATCTATTATTTGCCTTCTTATTATCTTCTTTCGTTTATCATTTTTGCCATAGCTTTGTAATATTTAGTGTTTTACGGAAAGTTTGAATTGTTCACCAAAAAAATTTAATTTACCACTTGATCATTAGGAGCCGATAATGGTATATTTTTAATGTTTAACGGTAACGTGGAAACAAATAGTTGCTCGCTAAAGGTAAACAATGTAACCCGCCCGCCCGCCGCGCCGTGTCGCCGCGCACTCAATTGAGCTGGTAGGTCAAACGAGGCCAATGCTCTTTCGAACGGTTTTATGTAACGGTTTGTAATTGTCACGAGTCTAATGTCAAGTATTTATGGGGTAATCGGGTGTTTACTATAATTAATTGGATTGCAATACCATCTTAATAAATACCTTTATTAAAAATAAATACGTGCTGAAATTTGACGATAGAAACTTAAGCAACGATTACATTTTGCGGCTTGAGTTTTTTCTATTTCTCATTTTTATGCATTGAACACATGTATATAAATAGGTTGTGAAATTATAACTCGGTATATTTCTTAGCAAACACGGATTTAGTATTTTTAACTTTATAGGTTTCACTAATCAAATGATTTCGTTTCATTAAAAAATAATTTATTTTGTAATACTTTCTAACGCGAATACTACTAACAGATAGTGGGATAAATTTTAATAACCAAAAAAACTTTAGTCCGAAAAATATTCAATCGTGTCAAGGGTCAACATTCACCAATTGTGATTACAGGCAACAGTTATGTCTTGTAAATAGCCACATAAATAAGCATCCTCGCACTCCAGCTGTGCAAAGTTAAAGCTCCAATATTTAACACCAATTCAAATATATTATTCAGGTTCATACAGCGGTGGGTTTTCAATTCATCGACTTAAAAATATTTTACCTTGACAATAAAATTGTATACCAATCTTCAAATGTCCCACATAATATTTACACAAAATATACTTACAATTAACTACAACATTCATTAAAACCATTCGTGGATATTAATTATAATAAAACTACTTTGAAAACCCGTGTATTATCACTTTTATTCGTAATTTTCGTTAATATTTTAAAATTGTACAATTGGGTTTCAAGAGACTGAAAAGTTTTTGTTTTTTTTAAAATAATTATTTATTTTGATTCTACCCATTTTCTACGGCTTTATAATTACTATCAGTAATATTGGAATTAAATAATAAACCGAAAAGAAAATTTAACGAAATTTGACTCACGTACTTCAGGGCACCTCTTCTAAATCGTGAAACCTATTTGTATCCGGAAGGTTTTTATAGTTTATATATGTATACCTTAATTTGTATTCTAAATTTATTGAGTTTTAAATCAGATAAAAATTATTTAATTCTGATCACTCTTTGACTACTGTACCACACTAAAATTAATATTACAATGAAATATAATAGGATAATCAATATTTTAGATAGATTATAATATCATATTTTGCCGTAGTCGCTTTAAAATGTAACAACCCTTATAAAAAAAATCGAATAGCACCTAAAAGTAGATTCTATAAGAGCTCGCGTATTCAAAATAAATATTGCATTTATTTAAAAAGATCATCTACGTACATTGTTGGATCATGTTGTCAGATCATTGTTGGATCATGCAATATAGAAATGTATCATTTAAATACATTGTTGGACCTTTTGATAAAATGAACATTGTCATAGACTATGGACGTTGAATCACAAGGAAGTATGTGTAAAAGTTCGTATTAGAAGGAAATAGCCGTAGATGAGCTGAAGTGATACACGGAAATCCTAGTCGACTCGTTCAAGTTGTTTACTTCATCCGGACTAACAGGTCTTGCTCTACTCATTAACTTACTACTCATTATACTGGTACCATTTCATCTTAATCTATTAATGATCAATTTTTAGACATTCATTATTTTCAAATTTAAATGAAATTGCATCTAGTTATTGTACGAATCTATTCAAGAATTAGCGCCATAGCGCCATCTTCCAGAGAATTAGCATAAACATCCACCAGGATCCAGTTTTTGTGGAGTGAAAAGCGACTAGCCTCTATGCTGTGTTGAAACATATTTTCTTAAGAAAAAAATATTATTAAACTACAATAATATCTTCCTTTTATATTTAGATTTTCTAAATTAACCCCCATTATATTGATTGACAATATTCGAGCGTGAACCATGCGCGGTTTATGTTTTCGTTAACTTTACCTTGCATAAAGGTAACAAAAACGTATATATAGGTTAGTGATCCTGAATAGAACAATGAAAACTGTTTTCGAAGGAAAAATTTTGATCGTTTGAAAAATTTAAAAAGAAAACCATTTGTCCACTTGGAGGTTAAATACGCAATCGTCAACTGATTTATGAAATAGACAAAAATTCACGCTCCGTTCTAAACCTTGAAATGTTATTGGTTTTACAGCTTAAAAAATTTAGATTTTTAAAAACGGTTTCAACTGTTCTCTTCAAGACGTCGAAGAAAAGTATGCATCTCTGCGGCTTTACCATATTCAAATTTATACCCTGTCTATATATTTCATATAACATAGTACTCGTATCTAGATATCATTACAACTTCTTTTGTGTCTTTCAACTTTTACAAACTCATTAAGTTTCATAAGAAAAAGTGGAATTCCGTATATGGACATATCTTCATGATTACAATGAAATCGTTAAAGCCGAATTCAAGTTCAAAAAGTTCGGATACATTCAATTAGATGAACACTGGAAGTTCGGTTATAGGAATAAGTACAGAATAATATTAATTTTGAGTCATATAAAATCGATAGGAATAATACAGATGAACAGTTTTAAAATATTTTGTTAGCCACGCCCACATCATTTGCTAACTTTGAGGCACCCCTAACACTTTCGGCCTATTACTATTTCCGTGTTTGAATAGCAATAACCAAGTAAAGACACAAGTCATCCGTATCAGGGTTCTACGAATACTTTATTAAAATTAATTGCTTCCTGAAACCGATAAACATATAATAAGTGACGAGTTAGTTGCAGTATACGAGAATTAAGAATTTACGGCCGATGTCGCACGTCCATTTTATCTAGATAACATACTCTTCTATAATAGAAAGAAAATAGTCAAATAATGTTGGCAAACAACATGCAAGCAACAGAAACTAAGCAATATAAACTCTTGTACTAAAAGATCTGGATTTCTCGGTCTAGCTAGCCGCGCTCGGTTGTCTGATGCACAAACGATTAGCCGTCCCGGACAATCCACAACCACTTTCCATTTCAAACGACCTCCGCATGCTCCCTTGGACATTAACGTTTTACTTTCCTTTGTCTGCGTCATCACTTTGCGCTACCGTCAATACTGCAGCTTCATTCCCCACAAGGTAATATCAAGTCTTGCTGGGTGAATTTTCGACAAGCCATTTAAAAAAAATAAATATCTTTGTTTACAAAATAAAGCTAGGCTATTGTAAAATGTGGTTAGTCCGATTTGGACATGCATGGTTAGTCTGGAATATAATTAGTTTGATTTGGACATGTGCAAGCAAATTTCACATCTATAGCAGTATTGTTTCCTATATGAATTTATCCAACATGATAAATGTTGGTGGACTTTTTTTACGGTTCCATATACTAAAAGATTCCAAATCCGCCTCTGTTGTTGCAACATCGTCTGTACATATGTCCGCTTGTCTAACTGTCATGGGGTTATAAAAGCTAAACGAAATGGGATTGAAATTCACAAATAATAGTATAGATCCTTGTAAATCTCCCCCCCCCCCCCCCCCCACCCCTTACGTATGGGGCTCACATACGTGTAAGAGAAGAAGAAAAGAACTTTTTGAGCAGAACACAAATCTATATTTTTAATTTTATCACTAAAACACTATAGTTTGGTGGATCGTTAAATTCTCCATTTTAGACCTATATTGCTACTAAATATATCTAGAAAACAGCCTAACGTAGAAATATTTAATTCGTCTCTAACATTTTTCCTGTTTTTTATATAAACAATAAAATTTGTTATTTTTGGCAAAATTAAGACTAAATCTTGAAACGTTTTTGATTTTACAGAAAACAATTTAGATCTTTTATTGACAATATTGAATTTTGGAATGACATTTTATAATATAAATAATATGGAAAATGTGGTAACAATTTAATGAAAAATGTTAAATTTGAACTTGAGTAACTTTGGAACCGCCACGAATTTCGAAAAACGGTTTCCAAATAATAAGTAACCGTAAAGAAGTAAAGCGCAACTAAAACCAAACAATTTTTTAAAAATTGTTATATTTTTATACTTGTGAAAGAAATACACAGTGAAAATAAATAATAATAATATCAACATGTTTAAATAATATATTAAAATACTTCGTACCCTTAAATATCTACATATATATATATATATATATATATATATATATATATATATATATATATATATATATATATATATATATATATATATATTCATTCAAAATATATTCTGTTGACTTTTCGCTTTTATTTGTTAAAAAAAATTCGAGAGTAGTATAAATAAACTGTTCACCTTCCATAATCAATCCTTACGAAAGGACGAAATGCTGTATTGTATTGGGCGTGAAAAATTTTAATAAATGAAACGCAAAGGTAAGCTATATTTCACGATATTAATAACCTTATATCATTGAATCCTATTTCAACCATTTCAAAATTCCTACAGACATTTAGGATTAAGATTTCAAATAAGATTACTTTCTACTTATCTTCAATGCGATACACGATTGTCTGATAAGCAAGTAATTGGGTGTCATGTCTTTATAAACTCCAGTTCCGTCATCTTCTGGCAATTAATCAACATCTTATCATATCATCTCACGTTTCTCTCCATATTGTATTGGGTGAATGCAGCCTACGGAGCGTCGCCAACAGGTCCATAGCGAATATAGGAGCAAAATACTCGTAACAACTCCATTAAATGTTTCAAGAACGACGAGAATGCTTCGCTCGATTTAAAATGGCTGATGTAATGTTATAAGCACTCACCGCCATTATCCTAAGCTTTTCTAACAATATTACGATCGAAGCGAAGATACGCACTAGAGTTGATTACTTTTGAAGTGAAAAGTAAACGTTTAATGGTCTCGATTACGTGTAATGAAGATTACGATTCGCGTAATGAACGCAGGTGTTATGATATAAATTAATATAAAACAAATTGTTCGGATAAAATCAACTTTTATCACAATGGTTTCTTAAAAACACTTAGTTACATATTTATTGCTGTCTAAACCTAGTGTCATGTTTTTTTACAGAGTAATATTACTAATAACAATGTTAATGTGAAAATGTCACACAATTGAACTCACATCAGTTCGGTAAATGAATGATGGATTTAAAATATATTACATTATATGATTTGAATCTGTGTAATTCATCCTTTTCATCTCCAGTGTTCCATTTATATAACATTTTTTTTATTTACAACACTGATTATTTATAAATAACATTTGTTCATTACGAGTAAAATATATAATAAAAAAGTTTAAACATGGGTATATATATATTTGATATAATATTTATATTAAATATTTATGAAAATTATTATTATTTTTCATAATTTAAATATATAGCCCAGCATATCTTTTACAGTCTTAATTTAAATATAATAAATATCTGAACTATGACGTTCAAAACAGTTGCCATAATTTCTCTATAAACTAAAAACTATGTTATTAAAATAATTTGACTTCAGTAATTTCAGAAATAGATAAACTTTTGATATGTCTCTTTTATAATTTCTTGTATATATCGCTGGAAACAGGCTGCTTCAAATTGCGAAAATAATATTTTGTAAGAGATTTAATAAATTGTCTTATTAAATATGCGGGAGCACAAAACATGATACTCAAAAAATGGAATAAGTAATTTTTATAAAAATCCTTTGAGCGTCAAGAATTGTTATATAAATAGTTTGAGTTCTGAAATATATTTGAAGGTTAGAAATTTTGTTGTTAAAGCCAAATTTCAAGTTACTACATCAAACGGGTTTTCTAAGGAAAACAAACTGTGACAAAGAGACATGCGAAGGAAGCGGACACTTGTTCATCGTTAAATTAGGCGACAAACACAATGCATTCACCACCACCTCATTGTCTTTATAAATTAATGCACTTGTATCTTTCTTCTAATGCACTTGTATGACTTCTGGTTGCATTAAAATAGCTCCAAAAAGAAATCCTTTCTGAAAGTCATATGCAAAGAAGAACTTGTATCTAAGATCCAAGTATTTTCTTCAGCGTTACATGCATTATTTTTTACATAAAACGCTAACATATTTGCACCTTCTTGTTGAGGTTTTCGAAACTTCGATTTGATTGGAGCACGACATTACCTAGAAAAATGGCCTCGCTTTCCACAATTATGGAATTTAAACCTATGTTTCATTGTTTTATTTTGATTTGTACTGCTCCCACTCGCCATTGGTTCATTTTATTTCGGCTTTATCTTCAATCATTTATTGGCAACAAGAAATGTTGTTTATTGTTCTTCTTCATCTGCTAAACTCGCTTCTTCGTCCAACTAACGTACAGTTAAATTGACAATGCTCTGCTGCTCTGAGTCCAATAACATCTACGCTTGTCAATGTATAAGCAAGGTTCCCAATATTTTTATTATGATGGCCACATCGCTAACACTATCCCACTTTCTTTTAGCTGTTTATCCAATGTTTCAACTTCTGAGATGTGTTAAGCTACACTATCACTCGGTGACACCTTGTATTGATAAAACTTTTTGCGAATCAACATTTTGTATAGTTCACTCTTATGTTCATTTATACATTTCAGTTGTGTCATTATTTCCATAGCACTATCGCAATTTTCCATCAATGAAATTTGCTTGAAGTTCATCGAAAAGTTTATAATAAACATTACCATGTCATAATTTTTCGACGATTCAGCACTGCTTTATTCTGGTTTCGTCACTGTAATATAAATTCATTTTGCCTTCAAAGCGCGTTATTTGCCTTCTATTGACGAAAGTTATTTCCATCAAATTTTTCTAAATTCATTGATGGCGTGGGATGCATTTTGACGTTATTTGTCAAAGATTATGAATTTCGCCTTTTTTTCAAGTATTCAAGCGATTTCAATTTTTTTGCCTTTTCTTCTATTCTGTTATTTTCAGAGTAGCCTGGGCTTATAACCACTTGGATCTCAACGAAAGAAATTATTCTCAAAATAACAAACTCTTATTTAAAACAAATAAAATTACAATACGTGCAAGAAGAACCAGTTAACTAACTAATGCATACATAGTGCTGCCACCTAGTATTAAAAATGTATAAGTTTAATTTTGCTCTTAATTTAATAAAATCATAACCTTAAAACATTTTCTCCTCTTCGGTTTATATTAAACTGACTTATGAGGGTTCCACATTTTTCTTTTTATGGAAACCCTAAAAATAATAGATATGCCTCTTACTCATGGCTAATGGAAATAATCCTATCATGGCTAATGGATCTAATACCATATTTATCATATCTACATGTTGTCTTTCACTTGGCATGATCAGCAGCGATAAAGGAACATCATACCCCTCTAATCTTACTTCTATAACTATTTTGCTTATCTCGATATCTTATATGCTTCCTTAGATATTCTTCTATTCTTATGCACTGCCCACAATCGTCTTTTAGATATTTCTTTATTTAGTTCCCCTTAACAGTTTAATTGAACTTTTTTCGACTTCTTATTCTTTCTCCAATGCTATTTCCTTTCATATTATTTTTCCACTTTCTCAAACAGTTCCATAATCATTTTACTATATTTATTGACACGTCGCCTTTTAAATTACGTTGTAATTATATTTCAATTAACATTAATTTATTGTTTAATAATGTCATCCGTAAATATTAAACGGACTGAATTCATTGTCAGTCACACCCTATATCAGAAAACACGTCTCTTGAATACCGATGAAATAATATCACGAAATTTTGAATTGTTCCAAATTCAGTTCGTTTATATATTTTTTATTAAATTTTTTAGACTAAAAAACCATACAATAATTTAACATATAATAAATAAAATCGATTTCTTATTAATAAAGATCTTACATATATATGGATATATTTGTATTTTAGAAAAGTTCTGTTGTAGTTCTTCTTAAATATTTTAAATGCATTATATATGCATCATACTAAATATTAAAAGGATATGTCCAGTAATACTATTCAATATAATACAGAGAAAAGGAAGTAATCCTGACCGAACGCTAAAACGATTTTCATTAGAGCCTGTTTTACTTGGCGTTCGCCCACTATTATTTTAACAAAAAAAAGACAATTACGCTGTAATTTCACTTTTCAACATAAACCATAAATATTTATTAATTTAAAACATCAATTATGGCTGACATGTAAGTTAATTCCGACCATTACGTCAACATATAAAGAGGATAAAAAACAAGTGTGTCGCGTAATTTAACCGATGAATACATTTGTGAAGAAAATATTTAATTCAACAGCATTAATCATTTGCTTTCTACCGACTTAACGACTACTTCGTCGCTTAAATATGTATATTGTGACCAATTTAAACGCAACGACCACATCTTAAAGCCGATGCTGTATGATGATGAAGATGATGCTATAGCGCCAATCCTTTCGGATTTTTTACGCCACACATTCGAGTTAATCACGCGTTACAGAAGCCTCTTGACTAGTGAAATCAGCAATATATTGAGGTTATGAATATTTTAATTAATATTTGACAGCTACCTTTAAGTTCTAACATCTTCATAAGTCGTAAATTATATAGTTTATTGGCTACTTTATCGACTCGATATTCAACGATCGCAATTTTTACACTCATCGGCTACAATTTTCTAGAATGGTGCGTTATTATCCAGTCTAATATTACGTTACTATCCAGTCTAATATTACGTTAGTATCCAGTCCAATATTACCGAGACCAATATTATCAAACTTTAAAAAATTTTCTCTTCTATCCTTCTAATATTAAACGAAGACATTTTATTTTTATATTTGCAAGCGAGTCATGAACAGCTTGTGTGATTGGTTTGTGACATAGTTTAATTAGAACTACTTTTGGATAAATAAAATGGTAAATGATTTTACCACCATACCAGTTTATTATAACAACGCAAAAGGTTCAGAGACTGTAAAGATGGGTTAAAAAGGACTTATTGTCCCCACCTCTCTCTAAGATTCCCATAATTTTAGATCACGGAAAGTAAAGCGATATTGATTAAGTAAGAAATCTTATTAATTTTAATATTCGTATAAATCACACAAAACTGTTTGGGTATTACTCGATTTCACAACACATTAAATACATAGATGTTTAACAAATAATAAATAAAATAAGTTGTAATTAATAATGACTTTATTATGTATTCTAAAACATCTAGATATATCTGAATACTTCGGCATAATAAATGTAAATTAGTTATCATAATTTTTTAATTACTTTCTAATTACGAGTTAACATTTGTATTAATAACGACTTTAATGGCTAAATTGTACCGGTAGGGCAATACAAGCAACATATATCAATCTTAATTTGTAACTGATGGTATGTAGGTATTTAATTTATAGTAATGTTATGTTAATTTATTGCATTTTTCGTTTAATCTTCTTTTGTAATATTTGCAAAAATCCTCGCATTGCTGGTACTTCTCTCATTTTATCCACATATCTACCGCATTACTGAAGTAACTATTCAATTAAAGAGGAAAATATAATATAAAGTAAACTTTATTTCATCACATAATTAAATTCTGACATTGTTGACGTTATCAAGTGAAAGCTTTATACGAATTAAACAAAGAAGGCCGCCATAGAGTTAGATCTTAGTGGCATGAATATGATATTAATTCAGACAGCGACAATAAAGAAATGCGTGGGATTTTTTTTTTTAATTTTTTATCGCTTTTTCTAATCTGCACGCTTGAGATGAATTATTTGTGAATATTATAAATGAATTATGTATTGTTTTTTAAGACGTTCCAGTAACAATGATAATTTCTATTATTGTGATTATGATCACACGAATAACACAAGTCAGTTCTCTTGAAAAGTAATTATACCTAAGCCGAAAATATTTTTATCGGTTATGTATGTATTAAAATTTAAAAAATATTGTACAAGTTTCGGTCAATATCGGTCAATATAATTCAATCGATTTAACCGCTGATCAGCCAAACAATTTTGATAGCATCAAATAAAATTTAGAACTGATGTCGCATCAATCCTCACAAATGTTAACGGAAAATATTATTGTTTTCCTATAAAAGTAATCACTTAGATATATGTCTGTATATAAAGTAACTTTATATATTCAATAAGCTAACCTTATTAAAAGTGTTCTTTTCTTAATCTTAGTTTTTCGAAAAAACCTCGTTAAATTTTTAAGTAAAATTTCCTTCTTTTTTATTAAAAATAATACGAAGTCAAAAATGCATATAATCCGAAAAAAATTGTGTGTGGTATTTTAAATCTCATCTCAAAATGTATCGTACACAATTGAATTATATTATCCTTTGAATTAATTCAATTTGATAGGTCGTTTCTGGAAATTAAGTGGCTTTGTATTCACGAAAAATGACTATGTTGATAACTTACTACATTCCTAGCTAGCTGTCTAATAAGCCTACGTGTCTAATAAACCCGTTTTGGAAAATTGTCGGTTTTATATACTCAATTACATTTCGTGTTTATTTTGAAACAATATAATAGTTGTGATAAAAAAATTATCTATAAATAAAATTACTATGATTTTATAACTGCAATGTAACATATGAGAGTGTACAGTAAAATGAAAGAAAGCATGTTCTTGTTTGAATTCAGCTAGTTTTAACTTACGGTTCTAGCTAGTTTTAACTTTTACGTTACGCTTACAGACCAGTTTCTATTTCTTATCTTAATTTATCCTTAAACAAGAGTTTTTCTTTATTTTGTTTGTTATAAGTACACACAAAAAAGATATATAACTGGATAATATACTCGTACAATATATTTTTGTATATATTCAAATTAGTTACAAACGTTGTTTCGATAACGCAAGCGCTGGGTTACTTCAGGAACAATTGTCTGTATAGTATCACACTTGTTTTTGAATAAAGAAAATGATTTAATATACATAAGCATGCAACACGAATTTTTTTTTATTATTATAATTAATAAAGTGCCGATGAGGTATAATGAGGTAGTCGAATATCCCCTTAACATTTTGTACGTAAACAGAAAACTCTTCATTAAGTAGCCGTCGGGTTGCACTGTGTAAAAACACTTGAATTTACGAATAACATGATTCTTTATACACGTTCTGTTTGTTGCTTATGATGTTTATATTTAAATTTACTTTTTTGGTGTAATTGATTTATACATTTGAATCTGTTTTACAAATTTGCTAATAATTTTTTTTAAAATAAATTACACACACACACACATATATATGTGTGTGTGTGTGTGTATTATAGTTATAAAAGCAACTGAAAAACATTAAACATTCTCTCAAACATTGCTCCCTGCCCTGTTAACAATTAAGATAAGATCACATAACATTGTGTTTCATAGCATAAATTTTTTTTTTTCAATTATACGTTGTTACGTCATATAAAATCACTAACAATACTAAATTTAACATAATTTTGTGGAAGAAAATTAATATTAGAAATTCTATCGTTATTTATTAGAAATTCTATCGTTCGACTCGGTATTAATATTTGAAAACGAATATTTCGTTATATGTACTAGGTGAGACTGTATAGACTGTTTTAATAAAATTCAAAAAGACATGGATTAAAAGACTCAGTCAATAGAAGAGAAACTAGCAGGTTTATAAAGGAGAACCCGTTAATGCCTTATCATACTGACGCTGAATCATAAACCAGTTCTCGTTTTACTTTCATTTAAATCTTTGTTTTATGCTTCAGGCATTTATAGTAGTCATACATAACGATGCTAGTGTTGTATTTGTATAACTATGAAATATTAACTAAGACAAATATAACATCTGAAATAATTTAAAACTTAAAAAAGTTTTTGTGGTAAAACAACTAAAAAAATATGTCGTGTTTTTTTTTTAATTTAAGAAACTAAGCAATATTCCAGAATTATTAAACATCTAAATATTCTAAACTAGAGATGAATGGATCTAATATATGTTTAAGTTTCTATGTTTATATTTACATAATTAGAACTACATATATAAATTTAATTCCTTAAATAAAATACCCTTTTCGAAATATATTTTCTGATATATCTATTTAATTGTTAATTTAAAAAATAAATTCAGTTTTTAAGGATTTTATTTCTTACGAAAAATAACGAGAAAGTTTTGAAACCATGACGTAGGCTCTATGATAGCTGTCTCCAATCTTAACCTTTACCAAGAAAATAGTCATTATCACATTGTCGCGTGACTTGAACATTCTTGTGCAATTTGATTTTGCGGTTAGTTCGCTTCGGTCTATACAATTTTATACGAATGGTAGCAACATTATTTTTGCTTCATAGAAATTTTACAGACAAACTTTTCACACTTTATTGTTGTTATCCAAATAAATTGAAAACTATTCGAAACGAACAAAAATTTTACTAATGCCCGAAACATTAGTTAACATTTTTATCACGTCATGTTGCTCTGATCCACATACTTACATATATTTTAAACGACCTTGTTATGGTGATGTTAAAATTTTTTGGTTTTTAAAAATTTAACACGAGCATCATATTTGAGCACCTGTGCACACTTATCTCAAGTTCTCAAGACTACATAACGAAAGTCTAACTAGTTGTAGTAATAATCACATTATTTGTTAAATGCCGAAAATCTGACATAAATGAAAGCACCAAATACGCCGATAGGCGTTACATCCAATATACAGACAATTAGGCAACCAGAGGTCATGTCAGACATCTGTTAGGTTCGGTTCACCTCACGTCAATAATAGTTGTACTAGTTCAACTGAAAAATTGACTGTCATGCGCAACGTAAAGATACTTTTTTTTTAGAAATCAAATTGTTAAATATAACTGTCAGTCTGAGTTTGCAATAAATCCGCACCGTTAAACTCAAATACCGTGATAACGTTTGAGTCATTCCATTCAATAAAAATGTCTGTTACGAACGTGATTGAATAACAAACAGAAGAGATAAGCTTCAGTTTTAAGTACGCAATTGCACAAGAAATAGCGTAATGTTTTGTTACTTCAATCTCGCTGCAATTAAATTTATTCATATACTTGCAACAATGACAGGCGAGAAAATAAATGATTCATAAATTTTGTATGAATTATTTAATTAACTTATTGATATTAATAACTCTTCAGTGCGCGTAGAATAAACGTCCTCCGCTCCAGTAACTCTAACCGCGGTCATATCCGTACAATATCCATAGTATTCTCCGTGTACCTAATATTTAATATAAAGTTCAACATTGAATTGAAAATATAACATATGAATAACTGACTCAAACAATATAACATATGAATAACTGATTTGTATCAAAAAACAAAGTTGTTAAAAATTTACGACCTAAGTCGAATGAATATTTTATTTAAAAAAGCACACTGGCTGGTGTGATGGTTTTATACTTAATATCATTAAAATCATCTTGAATATTTTAAATAGTTTAATAAAATGTTGTATAGACTTCATTTATTTTAATATAAGTGAGTATTAAATCAATAAAGTGCTTAAAAATTATGAGATAATCTTTTAATATTTGGAGATCATGAGCCTCGTACATCGTATACTTGAGTACCATTCATACTTATCTCGTCGATTCATTATATAATTGCAGTATATCTTTCCCTACCTATGTACATGTATGCATATTTATGTAGAAATGTCTATTCGAAGTTTGATTTTGTACAAAAATCTAATTATGATTAAATTAGATTTAAAACTATGTTTCTCAAAACACGCCGTATCGCAAATGTAAATTTGAAACGTATCTACGATAAGAATCGTAGTACAACGATAAGAATCGTAGTACAACGATAAGAATCGTAGTACAGTGGCCATTGCACAAATTAATACATGTGTTTTTAGTATTTAATTTTTATTATTTAAAAATATCAAATTTTAATAATTAATCAAGTTTTTAATGAAATTAGAAAGAACATGTTATAAAAGTTTATTTCTGATTATAACACGAAAAACTAATTTTCAAATAATCCAAAATTCAGTTTCTATATTTTGGTGTCAAGTAATTCTCTTTTATAATGTACTCAGCCTTTGATCAACCTATACGTCTTTGAGTCCTGATCTGAGAAATGTAAATGTATTATATAAATATATAAGTGGCCATCAAAATAAAAATATATCAAAAAATATTTCTAAATGTCGCCATGGCATATTTTAATGAATTTTGAAGTGAATACTTCAAATGTTTATTTAATTTAAAGATCATTCATTATTTAATCTTATCAACTTACATAAGGATAACTTTCAATGTACAAAAATAATGACATTTACTTTCAACGAACTATAATTTACGTATGTACATACATTGTTGTATAACGCCGGTCATAACTAGCTTTAATGTAATTTTCTGTTTTATAACCAACAAGCCACTGTCCGCGTCTTCTTCCGCGTGGAATCCATTTCCCATTTTGTAGCTAGTCTCAAAATTTATGAACCGAATATCATAGTTTTTTTTTGGTGGGGTAAGACGAGGAAGATGCTCGTCTTAAAAAGTTCTTAATATCAATATTTATTATTTTTATGACACTAGTATTCAGGCGGTCGAAGTCGCGCACGACAAATCCTACGATAATGACACGGCACATTATGCCATGTCGCACTCTTGCCAATCCTCTATCGAAATGGTAAAATTATTTTGGAAAAAGTAATTTTACATAGATATTAGAAGTTACCTATGCGTTATAAACACTGAATATACTCAAACATGTAACCGCCACGTATTTATGATTAAAGTAGTGGTTACGTTTAAAACAAAAATTAATGTTTAAATATAAATTCATGCTTAAATAAAAATATAAATTGAGAAACAGTAACTGAATTAATACATAGGCAACATCCGTATCGAGAGTCAATAAACCTGCTGATGTTTCATCAAAATCCGTTCAGCAATTTCTGAGATTACTTCAACCAAACAAACATTATTTGTAAAAATATATAGAGCTAAACTCGGATATTAAATGAGGTACATAGTCTATGTCCTTAAAAAAGAAACATACTAGTGAAAGTTCATTCAGTTCATTTAAATTGTTTAATAGTTTCTGAGATAGTATACGCAAGGAATATTTGGAATATAATATTAGTAAAGATAGCTCGTTCTTCACATAGAGTCAAATCTTAACCTGGTTGACTAATAGCTGCCAAACAGGAATGGCGGTATCACTTTTTCAGCTCACACTTTTGTCTGAAGTTCTATTCCAAATTATAGCCTTCAAATATGTCTGTCGCTGTGAATTAATAAAATGAACTTTATTGATCACAGCCTTCAAACAGCTCAAAACGGTTGAGAGTCTTATAATCCCAATATTATTGCTTATGCCCAATATATTTCTCGTTTTTTGCTTATGCTTGAATTAACAATTATTACAATTAATAATATTTTTCTGATTTGAAACAGACTTTAATTTACCCTAATCCTAACTCTTGTTCTCTATAACACTTAGACACAGAGATTTCGTTTACACAATTTATGTAAAGTAACTGGCTTATACTCGCGGCTACGCTCGCGTGGTTATAGTTACAAACTTATAGCGAAAATAAAAAACGCAGACCATCTAGAATTATTAAACTAAATTAAATATTAAGTCTTTATTTTTGTTCAATTTCAAATAAGAATTTCCTCAAAATAGAAATTTTCTTGAAATAAAACATTTGCTGTATTATTTTTTGTTCTATCAACAATCTTTACTTAAAAAAAATATATCGATCCCTTGCTTTTCATGACGTAAAAGAAAGACAAACATACACACAGCTAACACATAGTTAAACATAAGTTAGGATAAGATATCGTTTAATAAAGATAGTGTATGTCATTTCGCGATCCGTGAACTATATTTGTGCATTCTTTACCAGTGAGAAAATTACAAACAAATGCACTTTCGTGCATATAAGATTAGTTTAGGATTAGGATAATAAGAAATCATTAAGGTGTCTCTTTATTATCTTTAATGCCGTTTTCTCCCTTTCATTCTAATGTACTAAAATTATAATATTTTTGATAAACATAACATACTGTAATAAACATAAATGGCAAATTGATAAAAAATACCGGTATATGCTACATACGTAAGTGTTCAATTCTCAAAAAAACTTCGCGACGGATAATTGTTAATCTAAAAAAGTACAAGTATGAAATATAATTAAAGGTGACTTGTAGAAAATATGAACACCAAAAATAATAAAAATGGCGTTGCTGCAGGAGAAAGCAGATTATGGCTTGCGGTGTCGAGATTTCTAATACAAATGTAACATAACAATAAACTTTAGAAAAGAACCGTTATTTCGAAAGGGGATCCGATAAAAACAAGGTAGGAACCAATAAGAACTGAATCTGTACTTGTTATTTAATACTTCTTATTTTAAAGAAATCGATAAAAAACCGACTTGCAAAAAATCCCATGCGGTAATAAATAAAGGAGAAGTGCCCCAGGTTAACCTTTGGATTTTGAAGGCAAGATTTTTTCATTAAAATTACCATGTTATGTATAAATATGTTCGATTATGTTTAGCCGTGCCCGTGACTCTGTTCACGTGAATCTTTGGAAAATAATACCAAGTTAACCGTAAGATTGAAACTTAAAATACACGTAACGTCATATATGATCATCATAAACTAAACTTTTTCCAGATAAGTGCACTTTATACCGGAACATCAAATCCTAATTTCCTAACTGATATTATAAATGGGAAAGTGTATTTATTCATCCTTCTTTTACGTCGCAATGGAGCAACGGAAGGAAGTGGTATTTTGGAACGTTACGTACGCAATATAAAAGAACAACAGAATCACTCCCTTTAATTCCTAATTTAAGTGTTTTTTATTTCATTGCGATTTGTATTACAAAGTCACAAAAATAAAAACTTAGTATTTAATTTCCCTTAATCGTCCAATATTGTGATGCAAGTTTTAATTTCTCCCTGTAAGTTTATAAGTATAACCACGCAAACGAAGTCGCAGGTAAAAGCTGCTAACCGTATTTTACTTTTCCAGTAGGTCGATTGTAATAAAAATATCTTAAGTTCCACACAATTCGATAGTTTAAAGTGTATCTTACATAGTAAGCGTATAAATAATCATACTCACAAACAGACATAAATTCCTAAAACAATATTTTTTAATTGTTTTATTTTTATTATATACGTAAATTCTACATTTTTGTAATTTGTATATATATATATATATATATATATATATATATATATACAGATATTGATTGCATGGCAACTTAAATTCACAGGATATATAACAGCTACTTTGTGCAATCTTAATTACACATGAATTATATTAGACCATAATTTACCCATTTCTAGTCTAATTGATGATACGTCAAAATATGCGGATCACATAGCAACGCTTTTAACAAGTTTGATTTTAAAAGCTCGCAGAGGCAAACAGAAAAACATGGAATTAGATTTAATATTAGGCTTCATTCAATTTCACACATTCACAAATAAAACATTTCAGCCAAATGATTAGCGTAAAAATGTTTATATTTTCAGTATATACAAACATACACTTTTTTTATGGATATATATATTAATTCATTGTTATCCTTAGGGTACAAATTAAACTGCTACTAATTGTACTAAACCTATCCGGAATGTCAGGAATTTCTACCCAATAAAAATTATCAGCAAACCAAAAAGTTCTATTGAAGTCAACGCATCCATTCAAAAACTATGCCTGGACATACTACTCAAAAATAAACACAGAGAAACGTGGACCAAACTGTGATTTTTTCCTTAAATCAGTTAAAAAGAAAACTGAGTGTAACGTATTTTCTTAAATCAACACACTCGTACACAAATTTCAATTATTGCGAGAAACAACAAGGTATAACCTAAGTTCCTGAGGTGCTAGCTTTTATAACTTCTTAAAAAGAAGATATCAATCACATAGTAAATAATAAAGTAGTACTATAATTTTACTAGATACAAATACTCACATTCGATTTTCTGTCTATAAATGTTATTAAAAATATAACAAAACAATTATTATCAGCTGTTAAAAGAATAACAAAACATGTCCTACTGTGTATCTTACCAATAAGAAACATTTTTAAGAATCCTAAGATCATTTCTATTGAAACTACTGAAAAATAAAAGAGTAACTAATATTAACCTCATAATAAGTGAAAAAAAAATAAAACTAATGAAAAATTACATATTAAAACACATCGTCTTAATTATAAATACATGACGTGCAATTCATAATAACCAATATACCTCACGATTTTACATAAATTACCTACGTAACACTCGTTTAAATGATTGACGGAACAAAGGAATAGAACGAGCGTGTTTCATCGATACAGTTAATGTGACAACGTAAAGTAGCCACGAAAGTATATTAAAGTCACTTTCATTCAGGTTCCCAAATACAAACAATGGTCGGAAGTCAATTACCGGCGAAACTAAGGCAAGAAAAACACAAAGTAATTGCGTAGAGCAAGCGGGCTATAAAAACATTCTGCCTATACTAATTACCATTAAAACTAAGTCTACACCTTTTCGTATTTATTTTTCAAATTTATATTATTTACGTTATACAAATTTCTAAAGCTTAATTCCTTTACCTACTCACTTATTCATCGACAACAATCAAATTAAACTTTATTCGGATAATAGACATTTTAAGTTTTGTTAGTATATAATACTGAATACATTATTTTAAATAAACAAATAAAGTACGTTATGTGCCAATATAATAAAATCGGTACTCTGAATGCGTAACTCAGATTTATACAGTTATCTGTATCTTTTGAAAATGTTGGCGCGAATGAATAAAAGTTATTTTAATGAAAAATTCGAATGAAATTCCAGTATCTAGAATTAATTAAAATTATTTATACCATCGGCTATAAAATTAGGAACAGTAGGGGACACATTATCCATTATTCTGGAAGTTAATATTTCAAAGTGTGCTTGAAAATGGAAAATGGTAAATGTAGGCTCAATTTAATTTTAAAAGACCTCTGCGGTGATATCCCACTCATCAGAAAATGCAAAAAAGTTTGGAAACGTGTGGAAAGCTACATAATAAATATTTTACTGAATATTAATTGGGAGCTTTATACGAAGCATCTATTTGCAAAATTTTATACATGTATGTCGAAAACTTAAGCAACTAAAAGACTGTGATACGCGGGTGGAAGGATTTAACGAAATTACAAGGATTTTTGTCTACACATCTATATAAAACAATTCACTTACTGCAAATAAATAACGAAAAACATTTCAAGGCATGCTATTACAGAATACAGAACAATCCTGTCCTCAATAAAAAATAGCAAATTTTAATACGTCTATCATTCACGTCGTGACTCAGTGACCAGGTTAATATAATTAAATTCCAAATAAATATTTACCAGGATAATCCAACGCATGACGATAATTCCGGATGTACGGTCCGCTGGTCCGCAAACAGAAACACTGTCGAATGGTACAAAATCAAACTTTAGTTACGATTACGAATAAAATGAAGATTAATAAAAAATAAGTACATTTAGTGGATGAAACTACATGAAAGGCTAATCTGATACGCGAGGAACAATATTTTGATACACCTTTCACTGAAAAAATACACTTTAAGGATATATAAACTTAATCACGTTGTAACTCAACGTTAGGAAAGGACGCAAGTAATAATTTCATTTAAATAACAACAATAAAATATTCGATCTCAAAACTGTGTACCTCAACAAATATTATCGTTATTAAGACGACCGACTATTATCCGATTTTGGAAGTCGTTTGCGAACCGTACCAAGACAAAATATGCAATGATTCCGTAACCGACTCGAGTTGCTTCTTTTATACCTCGGAAATGTGAAATATAACCGTGCCCCGCGAGAAGAAGAGATTTCCGCCTGCGATGAGGCTGGCCACAGTCGACGCACACATGCGCCCGCTGTACCGACATCTCTATACTTTGGCTTTGTGACTTTCGTTCATTTACATACACTCGTACAAACATTGGGTTATCACCAATTTTTTTTATGTAGCGCTATTCTGACGCACTTGTCACAGGTAGGCCAATTTTCTTGTTTACGTTGAAGCAATGATCTGTTGACAGTTCACCCTTTAACAAATAATATATGTCGTCTTTATTTTTTTGAATTTAATTTATTTTTTGAAGGATTAATTAAAGTCAAGAAATTCAGTGAAAAATATAATTTTACTTCCATCGAAAACTTCACAATTTTATTTCTCTTAATTCCAACAAACTTCTTTCGTTAATTGACATACAATTGTTTGAATTTGCTGGTCCATTTTACTAAATACCGACGCTGATTTACCAACAATAAGTAAACCTCGAAATCAACGATATCTTGAATTACTATAAATAATTAAAGGTAATATATTTTCTTAATAATAATAAAATTATCAACAAATACTAATTCATACCTTAGTTAATGAAAGTCATAAAATAGACTATAGCATGTCGTTTTTATTTTTTAAGGAAAAATTGATTTCAACAAAAAGTTAGTTCAATTTCTATCTATAAAATTATCATTTTCAAATTAACACCGTCGACAGCAACTTATTTTTTTTGAGATTTAACATTTTTCCCCGATTATCAGAGTAGTTTCGTTTGAAATTTGCAATTAAGCAATTTTGACACTGAGTTCTAATACAATTTTTATTTAATATCGTAAACCGTTCATGCTGTAAATTAGACAGAAATTCTATGTGAATCAAATAGTAAGTAATACGTTTATATGCCACGAAAAATAAAATCCGTATCCAATAATTTTACGAAGGAGAATAAATCGAATTTAGTCCAAAATTAATTAAAGAAATATTAATAGCGAATTGTAATATTCGCAATTATGTTGGTCGTAAGTGAAATTTCTAAAAATAATTTAGGAGATCAATTTGTAACAATTAAAATATAGAATGAATATGCTACATTTATTTACATTCTTATCTTTATACCCGTGGCCCATTTATAGTGAACCAACATTTTTTGTAGATAGAAAACATCGTGATAAATTATTTAAAAAAGATTAATTCCGCGAAAATCAATAGTTTAGAAGTTATGATATTTTTGTACTTTTTGAAAAATCTTTGCGCCAGTCACACAAATCACTTTTTTCTAACACTATTCCATTGAATCAAATTTAGTTGAAATGGAAGTAGAAAAGTGATGTAATAACAATACAATGAATATTCTTAGTTCTGAAACTTTATATTGTTTTTTTTCTATTCTCAAAAAATTAATAATTAAACTCAGATTTACCTACATTTTTCGCAAATTAATTGTTATTAGACTTAACTTACACTAAATGTGTTTAGGTAAAATGACTGCTAGATAGATCACTTTTATGTTGTGCGTGTATCAAAAAGAGAGGAACACACCTATTGCTGTTATTGAGAATCCTTTTAACTAGTCGTTTAAAAGGATTCTAAATAGTAACAATTTGAATAGGTAAGGAGCTCATTTACCGTCCCCTTCTCTAATGCCGTATTTATGTCGTGCAATATAAGTAACAAAAGGAAGAAAAAAGTTCATAAACTTGCATCTGCAGAACGCGGAGTAACAATCACGATTGTCTTCTGTAGGTCTACTACCAGTCAGTGCGTAACTCATTTACTGATTTTCCCTCAAAAAAATGGGAAGTTGAACTTCTCGATGGAGCACTTGAAAGCTCAATTCTGAGTCTGGCTAAATAACCACTGAGATTTTTGTGAAATGGTTCAAATATTCCATTGACAAAACGGCCCATCTAAGAATCACATAAGTACTTTAAATGGTTCCATGAAAACTGTTCTTCAGTGCAAACCACAAAAAAAATTGTTTGTGATTTTTGTGTCGAGTAAATTAAAATGCGGTCAAAACTTTACTCAAACTTTTATCTAACGTAATATTTTTTTCACTTAAAAATTAATTTAAATTTTAAAATACTTAGTACCACTTCTTGAATTAATAATATAATCTTCTTACAAAAATGGCTTCTTGAATCAATAACATAATCTTCTTCCAAAAAACTTTGTTTAATAAATTTTTTCTACTTTTTCTCTAAATCTTATTTTAAAAATTTTTCCTCAATTTTTATTTTCTTAGGGAAAGAGGTTTTTTTCCTTTTTTATTAAAAAATTCGGTAAAACTTCTTTTAATTATTAAAATAAAATTTTTCTCTTCTTTTCCACCTCTAAACTGCGAAAAAGCTTCAGCCTTATTTGGAAATATAAAAATGTTTTACTATGCAGAATACTTAAAATGGGTGGCGCGAAAAATCAGTTAAGAAAAAACATTGGTTCTGATAATCTTGAGACCAGCTGTCCCTAATTTCTCGGATAAAAAGAGTGGTTCTTGGGAGGACAATATTAGGAATACTTTTTTCGAAAATTGGATTTTGATTTGTTTTTCTTATCTGTTATATTTGTATAACAATAATTCTAAAAACCAACTTCAGGTCCAACAAATATATTGTTTTGGCTATATAGAGGTATTTTCGTTTTTGAAAAATATTTGTTTGGGCCTGAGTTAAAGGAAAATTCCCCCAGAGAGACGACATTTGTGACCTTTACGTTATAATTTCAAACAATAGCCGAAGCTAAGAATTAACACAAAACTCGTTCATCGCACGCTTGCTACATGACTACACGACTTCCATACCAAATTTTATGTTATTTAGTGGAATAGTTTTCGACCAAAAGTGATTTGTGCGACTGGAGACCCATTGATACCAATATAAATTCTGAATATTTGCTTTGAAATATGTTCGATATCAATATAAATTCTGAAAAATTGATTTGAAATATGTTCGATATCAATATAAATTCTGAATATATGCTTTGAAATATGTTCGATATCAATATAATTTCTAAATATTTGCTTTGGAATATGTTAGGAATAAATATATAGTTTGTAATATGTCAGAAATAAATTCGTAATATAAGTGATCGTGTGGTAGAAATATCCACATGTGAATATTTTTAATACAAAGGAAGTAAAAAATTGTGATTTTAGAGTCCCATACCTAAAAGTTATAATCTTACGGTTAGACTTCAGTGTCCGTTACGTTACGTTATATTTTATAGTTATTTTTCTCAAAAACTACTATTTTCTTCTCAACTTGAAATTTGGCATGGTTGTAGAATTTTCTTGTCCACGTCTACTTTAGGAAAGAATTTTGGAAATATTTTTTTTATTTTTATTCAAATCCATCGGAGGGTTGAAGAAATCGGAGGGTTGGAATTTATTAGTGGAACTAAAAAGTCAAGTGTGGTACCGTATAAAAGAGTTTTGTGTACAAATTCCAAAATTAGTTTAATATTCTAACTCTTTTAATATTTAGCCACATGGGTTTTAACTTATGACCTAAAATATGTGAAAAATCATTACATTTCAAGATTGGAATCCTGAAAATCTGAACAATTCATGCTGATGATCTTGTTAAAAGTGAAGAAAGAATTAAACAAAGCTCCAGACATTTATAGCTTTCAACCTATAATCAAAAGCTAATTTTATACATCTGTGATTCATTAATTTCTGAAGTATTGTAGTTTAATCATTTCAGTTCACAAAGTCCTCCATAAGGAAACCTCGATGCGCGAGTTCTACTCACACTTGACGAGTTTTATTTATATTTTAAGGTGTATTCTATAACGGTTGATTTCTTTTTAATATTATTAGTCGAGTAGTCAACTATGTACCCAATATTTGAAAACAAATTTTAAGTGTTACTTTACTGAAACTTTACTTTGCGAAATTCTACATATCGCACTTATTGATTTGTTTATAAAGTTTTTACAGTTGGACTATAGGTGAAATTTAAATTTTTTTTACCGTTTTTTAAACACAAAAAAACAAATGGAGAAGACTAATGTTCACTCTAATACAAGCACATATACAGCTTTAATCAATATCCACAATCCAGTTCACCCACATCATTCTCGACGGCCTTCACGCTTTCTCCATTCTCTTACTTCATCAAATATGTTCGATTCCTCGTATTATTGCCTCGCCAACATTCCTTCTGTCTTGTTGCCATGGACGGCTTGCTACGTTTTTAAACCCATCTCTTAGTCGTTTTACTAATTTTTTATAGCCTTATTTTACTTTTATGGCTTGTTATTTAATACTGGGTGTCTTTGTTTTTGAACATTTACAGTGAACATATTTACGCACTCAGCATGGAACGTCTTCGTTCTCGTATTTATTTTTAAAAATGATTTCTCTATTAACCGAGAAAGCTAATAATTTATTCACAAATCATCATATGAATGAGTAGTTGGAACAATAGAAATTATTAAAACCAAAACAAATATACCATCTTTCGAATTAATTTTAAATAGGTACTCTTTACATCAACCTGTTTTAACCTATAATTTATAAAAGATTTCGTGGCGATACCCCACATGAATATTCTATTTCTTTTCAGGATTGCGTAGTCAAACACGGAACCCTCATAATGTCCATGTAGGTCTGTCTATCTGCAAACATATTTCTACAGGTTTAATCCAATATGCATCACATTTTACAAGCATATGCTTCAGATAAAGATATCAGTTAGGATGCAGAAATATTTATTCCGATATTTTAGGGTATTATTAAGATGAGGGAGTAAAAAAAATGTGTAATACCATGTTGTGTCGGGTATCGTTAGAGAGAACTTTGATGGAGTTTCTATTCATTTGCAATGTTTAATTTCCAAACAAAATTATGCGAAAATCTGGAAAAATCCCGAAAATAGGTTTTGATTAGTATTTTCAAAGGACGTTATTTCGTTTAATCCAACTTCATTAATCTTGGAATTATCCAAAATAATGCGGATGGAAATGATTGGACGACTGAGCTCGTTAGTGTGTATTTTTGTGTATTAATGTACCTAATACGAATTAATAAAACATGTTTTTCAATATTTAATTTAAAAGAAAACAATATAGAATTCGATCGCAATAGCAGATTCAATCGTCAACGTATTAGTATCCTTATTTAGCTATCACAAATCTTTATGGGTAGCTACAAGCGCGACACGAGAATTTATAGAATACATATTTTTTGAGACGAGTACGGAACCCTAGTTATAGTCAGACACCCACTTGACCAGTTTTTGAATCTGCGAACGTATACTCAAACCATTTGTGATCCTTTTTTACTTTAAGTCTATATTTTCAAAGTGAATTTTTTTTTGTATCAAACGGAATGAAATTTTTTTTTTTTTCCTATTAACTTGATTAATATTAAACTTGACAGATGAATCAATATTTGTATACAGGAGAATGGGAACATAAGCCTGTAAGACAACTAATCACTATCCAAACAGAGAAAGAATCAGCTGTATTCAGCACTCTCTGTACCAGCTATATTATATTTAGAGTTGCATTTTTAATGCATGTATCTCGGTCAACGGTCGTTCCCACCAACCGTCAGCATAGCGCCACGCTGGTCTAGTTAGTATTCAAAACGGAATATAAAAATGAGATTATATTATGTGCCAATTCGTATTTGCATACACGTTTGTGCACATGAATCGGAGTATTCGCAATGTTTCGTATTATATCTAACATTGCAATAACTCTTCACACGGCAGCTCGCATCGGCAAATTTCGGAACGCAAATTTCGAAACGAAGCCAATTGTAAAGAAATTTTATCTGATTTTGAATAATATAGTTTTTCGGAATATTAACACGTTCAATGAGGATATACTTAGCATAGATAAGAAAAATTATTTATATACGGTTTGACGTTCAATACGTTGTAGTAGAGTAATTAGAAATTTATATTGTGGCTGTATACTCACGACCTGTATTTCTTTTAATTCTTAATTTAAAAAAAAAACAATATTTTTATACATATTTAAAATTAGATTTTAAAATTGGAAATTGGCCGTATTTTATTATAATTTATAAAATAAAATTTGTTTTTTTTTAAGTTATACTTATTTAGGTGCATTATGTAAAAATTATAGGAGTGAAATTTTACGATGCGCGCGTGCACACGCACTATGCAACAAAAATCGGCAGGATAACGTCGGTCACGATGCGTGCGCACGATACAATAAAAATCGATAGTATGAAGTTGGTCACGATGTATGCGAACGATGCAATAAAAATCGATAGTATGAAGTTGGTCACGATGTACGCGAACGATGCAATAAAAATATGCAGAATAAAGTTGCTCACTAAATATATATATGCATGCGTGTAATAACTAATACTATATACAAGATACTTAGTTATTAAAATATATTTTAAGTGTATGTCTCTAAGCGAGATTAAGTTTCGGTATATATTTATTTGCATTATAAATTATTATTTATTGCATACTTAAAATTAATAAATTACAATAAATTTTCAGTATATTCATTTATATTCATTATTACTTAAACTTTATTTAGATTGTTTTACTAAATTTAACAATTCATTATATACACGTGTTTACATTATACTGAATGCTGAATACCTATTCATTTAAATTTTTAAAATTATTAAACTGAAATTTAATTCTTTTTATTTTAAGTCAATTAATTAAAAAAATAAAAGGAACAAAAAAATAATCATTATTATTTAATTATTAAATGTTAATTATTGGAATTCTATATAAAAAGATCAAATTTTTTACTACTCTGTATGAGAAAATAAATTTTAATATTTAAAGTTTAATTATATGATTGAATTTAATTTACCAAGGGTATTTATAAGTAAACGCACATTTTTTGTTATATTTCCTTACAATTCCATATATATATATATATATATATATATATATATATATATATATATACATATATATATACATATATAAATATATATATATATATATATACATACAAAGATATATTCTTATCCTATATTTATCTATACCTAAATTAGTATTTTGAATTTAAAAAAAATGACTGTCACATATGAACTATTATATAACTATTTAGAGAAAAAATTTGGAAACGTAAGGGTTAAACCTACCCCCTGTAGAAGATACAATAGATAAAACTTAAACCTAGCTATACTTTGAATACACATGATCAATAACGATGAACCGTGATTCATCAGGACTAAGTGTCAGCCTTTGTCATTTATCAGCAATTAGAGTTTTTGCAAAGAAAGTTTACAATTTAACTTGATTTATACCTGTGACGACGATCCAAATTAGTGGGTTAATAAAAAAATAAGAAAATATTTGTATAGAAACGCTCGAGATAATTGGAATTTAATGAGTTGAAACTGTGTTGCACAGACGAAAAAATAAAAAAGTGACTGACAACGTTATGAAATTATTTTTTTATATTTTTAAAAGCTATGATTTGTAACATAGATTAGAATATGTCTGTCATATTTGATGTCTGTTTGGTGGCTTAGTGGTTTAAACTGCAATTTATATCTCAATGATCTCAAACTTTAATCGCGTCGGAATCTTTATCTAACATTTCCTACACTGTTTCCATTAATACAGGTTTTAATTTATTCACAACAACTAGATCTTCTGATTAATTGCATTATATGATCAGACATTTTTATCGGTAGCCAAGAACATGAAGCATTAATAAATAATATGCAAGGCTGAATTAACACAACTATTCACTGAGAAACGATGAAACTTAAACATAGAACGGAAACGAGTGGTTCCACTTTCTTCTACGGCAAAAGACCTTGGCCTACTAATTGATTAGCATCTTATTTAATATGTTCAAATGAACGATGGACTTATTTGATATCATCAAGTTATAAAATTTGTTCCGAACAATGTTGAAATAGATCTTACATTTCCTCTCATTCCAAATTAAAATTTATGTTTGGAATTATAACGAATTGTATTGTTTAAACCACAGATTTAAATGGTTTAAACCTATCGAAATAGTTTCTTTTTTCGATTTGTAAAAAAAATGTTGAGAAACTAAAAGAGTTATAAGAACTCGTAGTAATAAATATGTATGTAGGTATCAGGGTAATGTTATGAATTCTTTCCCAAAGGACTGGAAACAATTTGATTAATAAAACATTCATTCAAAATATTGTTTTGAATTCGTTTTCCAACCTATTCGTAAAAATAATCGGATTTTATCTCTTAAGAGGACGTAAATTACTAATTCTTTATCATAACCGCAAAGTACAAGTTTAGTCTGTCTTAAGCTAGATATACATTGGCGATATAACACAAAGATCGACATAACAACGTCGTCAAAACAATACATAATTTATATCCAGATCGAATGATTGATTCATAGTAAAAAACACATATATAAAGTATAAATATATAAAAATATAGACAAAATGTATGTAGATGCATGGTATTTATAATATTCATATAAAATAGATTAAAAAAGTGTTCGTGAACAGAATCGAATTTTAACTTACATTAGCTTTTTATGTAATCTACAATATCCATTAACTGTTACATCCCTGATTTGTTAACCCTATTGTTTTTACAATACCGCTCCCGAGCATCTCATATTATCATGATAATCCAGTGCTGTTCCCAGACTCTCATCGTCCCATGGCAAAGCCAGACGTCTCAGAAAACCGCGTTCCCATATGCATCAGCATTTATAATCTTTACAAACGCAAGATACAAGGCCTGATATGTCAGCAGTTCAAAATCTCAGTTCACGTTAATTGTCGTCCATTTCAATCTTCATAATCCAAGTGTGTTGTGTTTATTAAAGAATAATAATGAATAGAGCTTAAATTTTAATTGATTAAAAATTCAAACATATATATTGTCTTTTTTTTACATTGACTCTCGAAGACCATTATAACTTTAATAGTAGCGGTCATAAAATCTGAAAAAGCCAAATTTTCATAATTATTATTACAAAGTTTCATAATTAGTGCTATATACCTATGTATATATATATATATATATATATATATGTATATATATATATATATATATATATATATATATATGTATATATATATATATATATATCTATATATATATATATTTATTTATAACGTACTCCTCATCTTACACAAATCAGACTAAAATCATAACGAATTTTCTATTCACCTATTCAATAGATGGAACTGAACAGTTAACGTCGACAGCCCCTTCACAAGAACCAGCTTCAGTGTCCAGCACCAGTGTCATGTGATTTCAATCTGATAAGAAAAATAGACATTCTAATACATTTAAAATAACTGTAATTTAATATACTCCCAATGTTATGTAATAATTTGAAAGTATTATAAATCTAATGGAATACATATACCAACTCGTACATATAAATTGTATTTCTAATCAGTTTTATAATGATTCTTTTCTGGCAATGTTAGCTCAAACTGTACACACGAACTTACAATTTACTCCATTTAACATAATAATACAATTTGTATTCATTTTTGGCAAATTATACAAACACGATAAGGCTAGCATCTGTACTTTTAGATGAAATAGTATTGTAATTAAGCTTTAGCCAATTAATTATAAAGCAAAGCGGCATTTGAAAACTGATCCACACTTACAGACTTTCTTAAAATTCGCTTTCGGGAGCGTAATCAAAACGTCAGCCTACTGACCAATTTGCAAGATTGTAACTATAAAGTAATTCTATTTGCATATTGAGATATTCCTTGTCAAATTCCACCCAATTCCAAAATATTGAAAGAGAATTTCAAGATTGCTTCGCCACAAAGGAAAATCTTTCCCTAAATACTTTCACCAATTTAAAAAAATATGTGGTACCAAGATTGCGCAAATTTAAGTGATGCAATTAAATTAGATGGCTCAGGGCAAAAAATCCAAAAATGCTTAATACACTTGGACCATATATTCGGAAATAAAACCAAACTGAATGAATTTTAAGATTAACTAATTCAAACTTTAAAAACATGGGTTGTTTTGTTGTAAGAGCACAAACGAAGCAAGCAATAATTTTTATGGTCAATACTTTCATAGAAATTCACCCATAAACCGCTATCGTAAGAAATTAAGTCACATAATCGAAGTGCGCGGATTACATAAAATAATAATGATAAATTCAAAATTGGCACTTGTAATCACTGTAACTCGAGACATCCTCAACTTATAGACATCTTATTAATCGTAACTTAGTACCTCGAACACATTTCGTGAAAAAAATTACCAATGACCATTTCAACGAAGTAGCGAGACCTGTGTCACTTTAAAATAAATAAATGTCTAGCCGAGGTATCATGCGGGACTATCGTTGTCCAAAACAATTCCATTCACTTAAATAAGGTCAACAGACAGAGTAATTAGCCCCAAACTCACGGTCGATCAAACAATAAACGCAAAGTTCACACGATTGGTTACTTGTGAGGACTTCGCGCCCCAAGCAAATGACTATATAAATAATAACAACAGACGGGTAACAAGCCCCGAGCTCGTAAACAATCAAATATAAAACGCACGCACCATGCGACTTCTCAAACTCAATTTTAAAATCACGAGACCAGCGAATCTTCTAAATCCACTACATCAATTAAATCGACCATGCCCACTGCCCTCACTAGGTTCTCTACTAACAGGTTTTCGATTTATAAAAATACAAAACAGTCAAATTAACACAAAATATTTATTTACAAATACAAAATCTTCAGTGTTCCGAGAACATAATCGAAATGAGTTCCGAGAACATAATCGAATTGAGAGAAACTACTCCAAAAAGTTCTTACCTCACCTCACTAGTTTAATTAAATCATCATCAAAATGTTAACCTTAGATAAAATAAAACTAAACGGCATTGGCGCTGGTATTGACTGTTACCCTAAGCTAATCCGACTGTTAATCAATAATATCAAATCAATTTCATGTAATTGATACGATGGCATTATAAATAGATAACCGAAAATAAAAACGTCTCACACTAAGTTACAATCCAGTTTACCGATATACACCATTTTTCCACGCAGCAAAATAATGAAATCCCAAAATTAAATAAGGATTCGTACTCTATTCACGTCTTGCCGCATCTCTCCTTAACGCGAACTGTATAGTCCAAGTTCAGTTCAATACGATAATAATCTGATAAATATATAGCAAAACTTCCGATGAAACTTTTTCAATTAATTCCAAGACCCCAAGATTCTCTGAAATATAAGACTTATTTATATATTAATACTTTTATCCTTAAACCAATCAATCACCAATGAAATTGTAAGCCTACTCCACACCTTATATTTCCATAACGAGGAAATAAATTTCCATTACTATATATATCCTTACACACAGATCAATTCAGTAAACTTAATACTGTCGCTCACGAAAATGATTCATTTTCAAAATTAGTCATTTATATTAAATTGTACAAATTTCTGAATGTGACAAGCAAGAAACTAACAAACAATTATACAAAATATTAGATCAAGGTATAATTAAAACCTATTAGGTCACATTGGTAATCTATTACATATGGCATCTATTTAGATAGTACCCAAAAAATTAGATGTCTTAAATCAGAAAAAATGGTAAGCTGTTATAGACTATAGAAAACTAAATATTAACACAATCGGTGATGTACGCGATGCCCTACATTTCTGAAATCTTAGACCAGCTACGTAAAAACAAATATTTATCGACTCCCGATCTTCCTTCAGATTTTCATAAGATAACCATGTCTGCTGAAGACGCTGTGAAAACTGTATTTAGTGTTGCGTAAGGACATTTTGAATACGCACCCATGCCATTTGGATTAAAGAAAGCACATTTCACATTTTAGCGCCTAATGAAAATTCATTACAGCCTTCAAGGCATTTGATGGAAGCACACATTACAAAGTTATCTATTGTCTTTGAACGCTTACGAAACTTCGCAACTTCAACCTGACAAGTGCAGATTTTTACGCGGAGAAGTCACTTACCTTAGCCACGTTATTATTTAAAAATATGTAAAACAAATAGTAAATCAGTCAATAAATCCCCAATATTTAAATAATTTACAGACATTAAAACTTTGCTCGGCATTCTATTACTATAGATTCATTTCGGAGTATTTCAAATTATTAAAACCACTCACAACCCTCCTAAAAAAGAATTTTTAAGGAAAAATGAACAAGAACTCGTCTCTGAAACTTTAAAATCCAAATTGACTTCTGCCCCTTTACTCGGTTATCTACTACACAATCTATCCTAACCTGCAATGCCTCCAATTATGCTATAAAAACCAATCTATAACAAGATGAAATGATGATTTGGATAGATTACATATGCTCTTTTAGCACTAAATAAGAGCAAGTGCAGCTTGAGTAAAACAGAAATAGAATTACATGGTTTTCGGTTGCGGAAACTTTTGACCATATCTCGTTGGCATTCGACATTGTTTCCCATCACTGCCCTCTAAAATGCCTGTAGTCATAAAGTTCCAAGCAGTAAGTTTCAATGTTCACGTTTGTCACTAGAAAAATACGAATGTGCAATTAACTACAGAAAAGATAAATTAATTTCCGTGACTGGTCCTCTCTCTGGCTATTTATTAAATCCTGTTACGCCCATGATAAAAAATCTCCATAATACTCTAACTCTGGTATTGTGATCCTCCCGAATCCATAGGTGTTCAACCTCAAGACGGTCGTATCCTTAACGAATCATATTTCAGATTGCTGATGTCCTTATCAGAAAATTCATAATATAATACTGTCGTAACTGAACACAATTACTATACTCAAGACTACTTAAATCTATATCTTACATTGTGAAAATCTCAAAGAACTATCAAAATCCTGAAAATAACTGAAAGAACACAACGCTCTTACGCTTTTCTGAAAATAAATGACAAAACATATTATTAACTATTTCCTTATTTACTATTCGATACCCTATAAAATTTAAGAAATGTATTGCTGATATATCCTAATGAACCTGTGAAATAATTTTTTAGACTTCAAAAATAATTTCGATGGAAACTCACTCATAAAAATATGCAACATCTTCTTGTACTTATTCACGATATCTATTTACAAATATATACATACGAAAATTTTTTTTTGAAAACTATCTTCAAAAAAGTAGTTATTAAAAAGTAAAAAATAAATAACTCAAAGTATTTCCTTACTTATTCCCAATAAATAATTAAGTTACTTATTTTTGAAGTCGATACCAGAACCGCCAATAAACTTAAATAAATGCAAAATTTTATATGGAAGTTATTTCGTATGGTGAGAACATTGGGAGTTAAAGTTTTAAATTTAACTTAAATAAAATTTTAAGTTTGTTAAATTTTATCAACGGTGCTGGCATCGACTTCAGAAATAAGTAACTTAGTTATTTATTATCAATAATTTGATACCTATTTTGACTTAATTATTTTTTACTTTTTAAAAAAATATTTTGAAAATATAATTAATCATCATGCTGTATCTAACGTTCAACTGTTTTTTTTTTCTTAGAATATTGTATAGTTATTAAAAACTCGCGGGCAAAAGCTAGTATATTAATTTTCTCTTGACTTAGGATTGATCATTAACAACACACAAAAGCGAAGCAATAGCGGTAACCGCGAGCGGTTTGCTGTGACCGGTTGAGGAGTTCCGTTCTGTATATCGGAAGACCAATATCAGATCTTGTGAAGTAAAATCTACCAATAGTAAACGTCTTGAATAACAATTTATTTACTACCATCCGTTAATGAGTTCCATTGTTCCTCTCTAGATCTCATCATCAGATCCTGACTTGGTGGATGGTATTTGCCAAATAAGGACTACCAGTAGCAAATATCTTGAATCACAGTTGAGTTACTATCATTCTTTAAGGAGTTTCGTTATTCATTTTCGGATCTCATTATCAGATCTAGTGTACTCTTTCAATTAAAAAAGGGATCACATAAATCGGCCCAGAAATCTCGGAGAAATCGGTGTACATATGAATATCCGAACAAAAGACGCGTCAAACATGGAAGGAGGACGTTACATGTTTGACGCGTATTTAGGGTTTCGTAGCCAAATGACAAAAACGGAACCCTTATAATTTCATCCTGTCCTCTGTTCGTCTGTCTGTCTGTCCATCTATATATCCGTATACCAAAGCCATTTCACTCCGAGACTATTGGCACCATATAGATAAAATTTTTGATAGATGTCTTTTATGAACCGCTAAACAATGAAAGATGGAATTATGAAAAAATTATATATAATTGAGGGATGAAAAAAATTAAGTGCACATAAGCGTGTGGGGTATCGTTATATAGGTCTTTAAAAATGATACAGAGGTCCCGAAAAATCTTTTTTTAGTTTTCAACTAATATGTGTAAAATTCTGAAAAAAATTAAAATAAACTATCGATGAAAATTAGTTTGAATAAGATATGTTGTGTAGTTTTTTAGATATGGAATATTTTCATTATCTACTGTTCTTTTGCCGTCATACATCCGAAATGAACCTTACCGGCGGTAGGAATATCATATTTCTCCTTCAAAATTTTAGGTACTTCGTTTATTAAGGGCAAAATAACTCGATTTTTAAACGACTTAAAAACCGGTCAATTATTAATCCGAGTCGCACCCGAAGGGTTCCGTAGCACCAAACAATGTTACACTTATAAATTTGTATTTCTTAAAGACACTGAGAAAAACAAAGTTATTGCTGCGGTCGCTAGATACTGTTAAAAAACATGCGCACAGACATTGAAAATTACATTAAAACTGTTCCTCGTCTTAAAGAAACAAAGTCCTAAGAAAAGCTTAGCCATAAAGTTATGAACTGATCCACCACCCCCATTTCTACGACTAGCTATAAATGTTTCAGGACCCTTCCTTGAATTCGGAAGCCCAAAACTCCAATAAACTCTAAAGACATCTATTCTAAGTATTAGTGCTAAAAAGCCAACGAGTGCCTATTACATTTCATATCCCTATTTGAAATCCCTAAAATCATTCTTACCTGTCGTAATATAAATTTAACATTAAATCTCTTTAAAAGAACAATTATGTGCATCACCATATCACCCCCAAATTCAAGGTGATTTAAAATGTAGCCATTCCACACTCAATGAATATCATAATTAAAGATAATCGGGATAATTAGTCAATATATGTTTGAACAGCAATGTCGGATATAATACCGTCATATATTCGTCATACATGAGTTATTATATCATAATATATAAACCCTTCATGAAACCTTCACCTCAAATTCCATACAACACTACGCCTGACACTATCCCGACAATATGAAAATATTGCAACGTAGTCTTCAATATATTACAGAGAAAGTGCCCGAGAACAATAAAAAATGAAAAGAAGTTGGCAGAAAACATCAAACTAAATATATTAATTAACATCTTAATTAATTTCAGCTTTTGTGGAAATATTAACAAAATAATGTTAACGGGCAAAATTTGAATAGCGCCGTTATTAACTCAAATATTACTTTAAATTTGAAAAACCTAACCGTTATAACAAATAACTTATTATTTATGTGTAGGATGTACCTAATTGTTAAATATTTTAGAAAATTGTTTATCGACATTTTCATTTAAGATGGAAGATAATATGCATTGTAAGGTTTTGGAAAAATAATATTCTATGTTCACTCATTATCTCACCAAAACAATTGTATCACGATCTAATAGAAAGTTATAGACTTATACCTAGTTTTAAATAGTTACCCGTCTCTTTAGATTTATATCGTATTCACATTTTTATTTTTATTTACGCTAAGTTGTATTCATTTTAAAGATACCATTAATAAGTGCTCAAGAATTTAATCTGTACCATAACTTGCCATTTCCATTAGCTCATAATGTAACAAATTCAAAATTTAAATAAGTTTAATTACTTCAAACAAATATATTGATGTCAATTGGGATTAGAACTATTTCTGCAACCCGGGTCGTTTAATGAGATTATAAAACTGTTAATAATCAAATCTCTTTACGTAATGTGAATTGTTGATACTGCCTCTGCTAATTCAAATTATGAAAGTCAGTTAATTTTCAAAGTCGTCACTTCAACATCAAAGCAATGTGAAACCCGATTCCTTTACAAAAATATAAAAATTTGGCAACAATTAAAAAGTGATAATTGAAATGTCATTATTCCAAAAAAAGCAAAAATTTTTTTAGACTTCTGTAAAGAAAATGTTTATGAAACCAACATCGAGAATAAAATATTCCTCCTGTATGTATCGGTTGGTATAAAAAAATTACTTGAAATCAAAATCTCATGTTGAAATTAAAGTAAACCCTCTTAGTCCAAATTTTGACATAATCAAACATATGTATATTTAATATTTTGAAATTCAAAGGCTTGAAATTTTTCTTGTATTGGATTGTGAAGTTAGATTTCACAAAATTAAAAAAAAATTATTTAGATTATCTTAAAGATAACAGGATATTTAAAGAAATCTCCCAAAATATAAACTTAACCGAAAACATAAACCTATTGTTATAAAGTACAGTCTAAATATTCTATATATGTTACAAGATTTATAAATATAATGAAAGTTGTAAATAATTAAATCCTTTTCAAAGTAAAGTAATATGAATCGTGAACATATTTCTCACACCAATATAAACGGTTCTCCAATTCCAGTACTTATAATTAGAACACTTCTATGACATAATCTCTTACAAGAGTGTAAGTTTAGACTTTAATGGCTGAGCTGTTACACCCCTAACTTTTCAACATCTTATATTAACATGATGACCCAGTCTGGTATCAGTCTCACCTTCCCAGACAAAGCTCTGTTCCCAGAGGTCTAAGAAAACTGCAATCTCACATGCATTAGCATGTCTAATATTTATAAACGCTAGACATAAACCCCATTAGGTCTGACGTTCAGAACCTCAGTTATGAACCTCAGACATCAGTTCCGAACGTCTGAACATCAGACGTCCAGTTCTAATTCAGTTTAGTCCAGTTCTAATTCAGTTTAGTCTGTGTTCATTTGTTACTTAAAGAATTATATTTGACATCTAAAGAAAATGTTTTGTAAATTATAGGAAGAGATATGAATTAATTGTAATAAATTAAAAATCTTAACTTCTCGATCGTTTTTTCAAGCGGTCCTCGAAGACCATTATAAGAGAAAGATGCAGCAGTTAATTGATTTAAATGTTACATTCAGATTTACAACATATTTAAAGGTATTTTTAACGTTTTTACGTATTTTTTAATTTAAACGTATTTTTATGTTTGTTCTATATTTTCGAATGAATAAAGTATTTGTTGTCGTAGAAAACCACACTTGAATAACTTTCTTCCTTGCATTGCGTACATATTAACAAATTGTTCTTTATGTCTCGCCGTGAACATAAATTTTAGCAGCGAGGTGTCGTAACAGCAACATGATCTCACTGCGCGATGAAAACAAACAAAAAACCTCTTTCTAGCAATCGGTGATGCTACTCCATACAGCTCAACGGTTGCGACGTGTCAAGTATTAGCTGATTGGCCACTTGTTTCTCGAGCCTTGCGATATGCGAAGAGATAACTTCCTTGCCTCACAAGAAATTGCAAGCTTGTAACATCAAATATACTGTGTTGGCATACTAACGGTTGCAATAAATCAGTTCCTAGTATGATGATTACAACGTTTCGTAAATGAATTCCTAATGGCAATCTTATGTTGCTAATAAATCAAATATTTTATCGAACTGAGCTAAAGCAGCTATAATATGACGCTACCACAAATTATACTAATGTATCTCTCTCGCTTCCTCTATTGAGCCAAATAATACTTCCATTCCTGTTCTTCTTCGCAAAATTCAATTTCTAATTAAAAGTGTATAATGTACTGTTTATTCTAATAATGGGGCCCTAAAATGACATAAAATGTGTTATGTATATAGTCAAATATGTATTGGGACAGATACACAGATTGGAATATAAACCAAATTAGAAGAACAGTTTCTGAGTTGTTCTGCAATAAGTAATTCAAACCTATCAATTAAAATAAATCTCCGGGTTTACAGTAATACAACACCGAGTTCCGAGTCGCACTACCAGACACTACGACCTTTTGGTATCTGAAGCACTTCGCAACTATTTTCACAACCTTTAGTTGATGCTCTATTTTGACATCCCATAACTCAATTCCAGAAGCCCGAATGATTTGATTAAGTTTGTGTCTATAATGCTTCCGAGAAATTTGACACGAAAAATGTCAATCTCGCAATTTTTTTACTTATTCACTGAAATCAGATCGTCAAACCTAAGACACTTGAAATTTAGTACATAGGTAATAAATTTCTATGGCTCTGTACATGTATTATATTAACAACAGTAGTTCGAGAAAAATATATAAATAGTTAAGTAAATGAATAAACCACATGTATTTACCTATTTAGGATTATAGATTCACTTAGTGCTCATGTGGTTTTATAAACTCGCTATGATTACGTTTTATATTACTACATATAGGCCATTTCTTTATGTACATCAATTATTTTTATTACGTAAGACATTTTATAACTCTATTAGCAATTTGATATTAAAAGATGACACTTTAGCTTTGAAAAACGATTTTTGCGAATAATTGGAAAATTTATATTATTATATGATTTGGTTTAAACCAAAGTTCTTTACTTTGGTTTTGCTGAACGGAAATTTGTCTTTGCAAAATCAATTGGTTCATTTTTATGGTTTAAAAGAAGTAGGTGTATATGACAAAAAATACTTGCTAACAAGTTTTTAGACTGCGCCCGTAGTGTAATTCACATTCACTACGATGGGCTAATTTTTTTTTCAATTCTATTTCTTTTGCTATGTACGAAAGAACCGAGTACACTTATAAAGTTAGATCAAGTATTGCGCAGAATATGGTATTTTAAATAGGTTTACATTTACAGTAGTGACAAACGCGGTCAAAATTATCCTAATGTCGAAATTTAAACTCATACCATGTTCCAGATGGCCAGTGATGGACCAGTATTTAAAATAATCATAGACATACAGTATATTTCAGGTCGGTTTGATGATTATACTAATGATTTTGTGGGATTCCTGCGTTTCTGAGAGTAATGTTAGATGTTTAATCTAGTTCACGGGCATTTTGATGTCTTACATGAGAACGTTGTACGTTGACAATAAAAAGAATAAACGAATGATGATTAAATTCTACCATGGATTGGTGTTTGAATTGGAACTTATTAAGGCTAATTTCGAACCGTTCCTGACTGACCTGTTAGGACTAAATTTTTTCAATAGAGTTTCCATAAAATACCTCTAACATGTTTTCCATGTAACACCTATAGGTATGGTATACGCTGTAACTATACGTAAGTGCCCTGGTTCTCATATCTTGTACGTGTAGTTAGTCTTAACAATACTTGTTTTAACATTGGGCCTGCTGATTTTTCGTCTAGCCAAGTTTACTTCGCATTATCTAGGGTAAAAATGCTTAATGGCGTCCATTTAATTAATTTTAATGTCAATAAAATTAAGGCGAAAAAAAACTAGTTTTGATGAATACATGTAATTTAAAAAAACTTTTAGACAGAATTTATCTGATATAAGTATAATTTAAAAAGAGTCAAGTAATGTTAGAAGCATTACTGAATATGCGACCAACTAATGCCAAAATCCAATATTCTGAAGAGCCGGGAAAAAGAAAATAAACGAAAGGAAAAATTAAAATAGTTGTAAAAGATTAAATTTATGGAATTAACGTCAATCAACAGATTTTCTTCTTGTTTCTTATCTTTCTATAACATTGCTATATAATAACTTCTATAAAAAACTAGACGTTTTTTCTTTGAATAACTCTTTTCGGAAATTATTGTATTTCCTGTCATGTATAATGTTAAAATGTTGCGACTTATCATTAATTTTCAAGTCTCTTGAATTACGTACTACGATTGAGAATAAGTAAATTGTACTATTAATTTATATCACTAAATATACGTACACAAATATTGACAAACTTTGACACCCTCTTTTATGATTAAGCTCAAGTTCCTATAGAACTCACATGATGATTGTTAGCCTATGTATACAAAACTAATTGACCGCACCACGTCAGCACTTCGTTATATCCAGCTGAACAGGAAAAAAAATTACTTGATTTGCTTCCTCACATACTTCTATCTATAATACCAATTAAAACATTCGAAATCTGTTCATAGAAACAGATTTCAGATCGACATAATGATAGATCGACATGATGATCCGATGATGGTAGAAGTACATTCTGATGGAGAGAATATTCTATTTTGTTAAGTTATATTACAATTTGAGAAAACAGGAAACGTAATAACTATACTGTCATTCTACTTTTTATTGCGGATAGAATTTGAAACCTCCGTAAAGCTTTCGAATGTTTAAATCACCAACCTATTATATCTAGCTTAATAATAACTACGACTACAACAATATAAATATCTGGTACGTAATATTGCTTTCCGTTCATTCGCACAATTCGAGTGAGAATCTAACTGCGCGGTCTGCACTTGCACATAGTGCATCTAGATCTAGGCTAAATCTGATGAAATAATGGAAAATGTGCAAGAAACGTTCCCAGATATTGTTATAAGAAACGACATCGTAACTTCTCTTCTCTGTTTTCGACCTATTTCTTTCTGTGCATTCACAAATACCTCATTGTTGTGAAATGGACTTTAAGTTTATTAAAACGATACCTTCTTTCCCCGACATTTGTGAAGAGACTGTTATGTGCAAAAATGTTACGCGTTTCGTTATCATCAAAACTGAAGTATTCTTCTGAATTTCATTTATTTAAAATAAACATCAGTTGCATATGTTTAATTCAGAATTATGTATTTAGATATGCTCTACTCTAATAATTAAATAAAAACACAGATAGACACTATATTCAGCAATATGCTTAGAATGATCTATATATTTATATATATATATATATATATATATATATATATATATATGTGTGTGTGTGTGTGTGTGTTTGTGTATATATATATACATGTATATATAATTCTTATAAATTTAAATTTTATATTTTTTTTTATAAATATAAATTTTTAATTTTTCTTTTTATTGAATACAAATAATAATGAAACGGATTGTTTTTTTATATGTAAATATTACGAGATGCTTGTTGGAGATTCCGAGAAGTATTTAAAAAGGAATTTAGTTTTATCTTGATCAGATAACTATGAGCTGATATTTATTTGACTTTGTTCTTGAATTCATTTGCTCGTTGACGACGTTTATGTTTTAGATGCATCGATCAATAGCAGATACAAAATATATAACAAAAAAATATTACAAAAATAAGTAGAAGATATTTGGTGACAAATACAACGCAACAGATAACGGAATATAGCAAAATAAATATACATTACTCACACGTACCATTTTATAAATGAATACAATGGCTATTAGTTAAGCAACAAATAAGTAATTAAGTTGATTTTAAATAATCCCTGAAAATTTCAAAGGAAAAGCTAAGATTAACATCATCATTTATGTAATTTGAGAGATCGGCAACATTCGCACGCACGTGTGCAACAAAGAAAGTTTTATTTTAAATAAAATAATTATGCATATATCTGATCAACATGTGCTCAACATGAGCTCCGTATCGTCATAACAAACGAATAATATATAATGATAACCTATTACAATAAAGCACCACGTAGGTACAATGTACGTTGTACGGCGTACGAGCTGGAAGCTTACGTATTAAGTGAACGTGTCAAATTTGTTTTTATGACTGTTAGTTTCATCGATCCGCGTTTAGAGATAACTTGAATTCCTACGTAAGAAGTTTAAAGGGGGTCATACTCGTATACGGTCGCAATGGCATGTTTACTATGCGAAGCTACGATACCCACGGTGAGTGCGAGCATTCGGTTTCATATTGTCTGTGCGTGGTTTTAATTCCGACTCTGTAAAAGATATTTAGCATTTTGTGTCACTTGTTATAAACTGTGGTTTGTTTATAATTCTGCTACCGTCGTTAAACACACGTAAAGTGGGTTAGTGTCGTAATAGCTAAATAGTTAAATAACCACATAATCTTCATCTCTTGAGTAGTAGCGCCACTCCGGCGGCAAAAAATAAAGGAAATTTATTGTATTTTACCAATAAACAATATAATTATCCGAATACTGGGCTTCTTGTTCTATATTCTTGAAGTGCAATTATAAATGTTTTGGGTCAAAATATGAAACAAAATAGTAGCGATAAAGTCTTGTACAGAGCGTGTCTATGCCAGGCGTTACTCCAAGGTTTGAAGCATAAGTGTCATAAATTTAGACCTGAAACAGGGTATAAAATTGTTTCATCATTTGCTATTAACTATAGAAATGTAGAAGTGACAACTATAGAAATGACAACATACATTAAAAACAATTGTACATTTTAGCACAAAAAAATACTATAGAAGTGTATAGTAACTATAGAACTGACAACATACATTAAAAACAATTGTACATTTTAGCACAAAAAATACTATAGAAGTGTATAGTAACTATAGAACTGACAACATACATTAAAAACAATTGTACATTTTAGCACAAAAAAATAATTGAATGAACACTTTTTTGAGTGACGCTGATAGCTAACGCTTATTTGGAGAAAACGCTTTTCAAATTTTGCATCTCATTATTGTTGCAGAACTTCGTTAGTTTTATTTTAGCTAAGATTGTTTTAATTGTGTTTACGCTATTTTGTCTTTGACAATCTAAATTGTCATCAAAATCTATATTTCGAATTTTTGGTGTTTGCCCTTTTTAATTTCAAATAAAGTCTTAAAATAAAGTGTATAAGAATAATTCACAATTCATTCAGCAAAACTTCTAATATTTATATATATATATATATATATATATATATATATATATATATATGTATATATATATATATTTTTTTTTTTTTTATAGGTAGCATATAAACTATAGCTACCTATAAAAAAAAGAAAGGAACTTCAAATCTTATCCAGAAACGATTTCATGCCATTACAACATTTACGAAAAGAATGCGAAATTTCTAACACAAAAATGATATTTATTGCATTTTTCTAGTCAGTGAATCATTGTTACAATGCGTTACATCTATATGATAGACGCTTAACCAAAACAGTATAAGTGTTTTCCATTGGCCACGGTTAGCGGACAAAACCATGCGTACTTGATACAATCGCGGTTATCTTTTGATAATCGTTTAACATGACACATACTACTAAAAATAAATGTGAATTTAATACCAACGTAATAAAAGTAATCTAAAAACAATTAAAATACCAAATTTAACAACCCAGGTGAATCTAATTTTTCTTGTTTATCTAAAATTTTCAAATCAATAAATTAAAACACCGTTTACGGAAATCAAAATGTTTATGCTTAATAGTGACTTAACAGCAGTAGTCAGATATTTAATTAGGTGCAATTTTGTTAATCAAAATATTTTCTCTACTGGTACCTAGCACCAATAACAAACCGAGATGTATATTATAACGATAGTGATATGTTTATTATGAATTATGTAACTTTCTATATAACGCCATTTTTAACATTCTTTAATAAAATTATACTAAATATATATTGATCATCCAAAAATATGCGATAGTCAAAATTAATCACTTTCATCACTGCCGTCGTTACTGTATTCGGTTTTTTGTTTATTTTCCATTTCATAAACGTGACAAATTTATTATACCAATCTTTTTTGTCACATTGATTAATAACACACTTGACAAATTAAATTTTGGTGAGAAAAATGACACATACGTTAAAAATAAATAAGCAGTAATTAGCATTTAACATGTTACTCCATCGACACGTAATGCAACAGATTATACGTTTTTTATTTGCGTTTTGTTTTTGTAATTTAGTAGAATGTAATACAAATTACATGGCAATTTTCCTACTTAAACTTAATGATTTATTTCATACTATTCTAATTTTAATACTGAGATTCGAAATTAATTTTTCGTATTTTCCAAAACATATTCACTCACTTTTCTTTGTCTCAGTATTTGCTTTATATGCCGGCATAGAATTCGCAATTTTAGTAACCATAAATATCTATATATTAATACGTGAAGAGAAAAATGTGTACCCCTTTTTAAGCACATTGCGCGCACGGAGGAGTGTGATATTTGGCATAGTTAAAGTTTTAAATGGAGAAGGAGTGAATAAAGCTAAAATTTCAATATAAAATGTCTATATAGTATTAGGCGACGAGAAAACTTCGTACCCCTGTTTAAACATATTGCGCGCATGCACCCTGTTTAAACATTTGGTATAGTTAAAGTTTATATAAAGAAGGAGTGCAGAACGCTAAAATGTATATATAATAACATATTGAATAATAACATGTTCATACTGTCAATGTTAAATACATAATAATCTGTGATCAAACAGTCGCACAAAGTAGAAATTGTCGCCAAAGAATTTTAAAATGTCAGTTAGACTAAATGAGTATCGAGCTGAGAATTTTGTATGATTTCAAATGTTCCTTTTTCAATAGTCAGTAGAGCGTATTTCAAAGCAAAAAAACGTTTATTTGATATTTTATGTAATAGATATATGTGTTTTATATATCAGTGAAATACAGTTTGCTTAATATACACTTATTGCACAAAGAAAAATCTGTCAGCTTGCTTAACATACGACTGTTTTAAAAGGAAAATTTTGTACCTATTAGTGTTTTCAACAAAGTGAGTAGGTAAGTAAATTACGGTCGAATTTCGACCACTGTGCGACCACTGGTTAGAAACAATACTAAAATTATCTAAAACAACTTATGTGAAAAAATATAATTGATTTACCAATACTTTCAAAAATGATAATACAGTTGATGACATGCAAAATGAAAAGGAAATAACACTTTTAGAGTTGAATACAGTTACAAATTCAGCAAGAAAATTAATTTCCGCTACCGCCAATTTCCGATAAGATCTCCTACAAATAAGGATGTGTATTATAACGCTAATGATGCGCTTATTATGGATTATGTGACGTGAAGCAACGCACGTTACATTACCGCACGCCATTCTACCAAGTAATGTGCGTGTAGGAAGTAGATGAAAAAACAAATGAATATGCGGCTAATCAACTCAATGGTGAAGCAAGCGTAGATTTGCATCGTTTTATCCGCGTTCCATTTTTATTTAACACATCTGATGGGTCTGACTAATGAAATTAAAAAAAAAACAGAGTTCAGACGTTCCAAAAGAAAAGGAATGTTCAACTAACGACTATGACGATTTATTTTGTTGATAGTAAAATATATTTTTTGTAATTTCAATGTCTCCAAATGTGTCAAGTGATATGTTCGGAACATAGCTATAACTTCAAAATTTAACAAATACATATTTTAGTTTATTACATTCTAGTTAAAATTATTATTATTCTGACATTGTAATATTAAATGAAATGGGTAAGTGAGAAGGCCGGCATCCTTAGGTTCCCAAGAATAAAATATAGTTATTACAATCAATAAAACTGTATCTCATCCCGTTCTCTAAATACTCTAAATCACCCTTAACCCCTTGCGTTAAGGGTCGTGCAGTGCAACGCACATAGAGTGCCGTGCAGCATCATGCAAAAGCAATACAAAGCGGAATAGCCAACCCATTACCATTTTAATACCAAATGACACGAGGATTAAGTATATCACGATAAGAAAAATATATTTTACTTGTTGTTCAATGTTCTATTTTCTTTAAATAAAAAATTGATTATTTCTTCGTAATAAAGGTTTACATCAAAAAATTGTGCGTCTCAGCTCCGACGTGCGACTGGAGTTTACACCTTAAGTAACATTGTCTTGGAATGTATAAAATAGTTAACACTAGATGATTTAAAGTAAGTAACTAACCACATAGATGATATAAGTCAGTGACTACTCTAATTCAGGAAGTTATCAGTACATATTCATTCTTAATATTTGGTAATTTAACAAATACTTTCAAAAACATAATGTATTCTGACAAATTTATTTGAGTACAAATGACGACAGAAGCTACATTAAGTAAAAATTATGTTATTGAAATGCAATGTATGGTTCAATTCACCCATAACTAAAACAAAAACGTGTATTAAATTAGTTTATACTAGATAATACAAACCATTTTTTTCACAGGGTAACAATATAAAAATCCTATTTCATTGGTTAATACACCATTTCATTCACATTCACATTCCTGTACCTCACCGGTTTCCTGGACCCGCAGGAACATCTTCCGTTGCCTCGGATGATGTTGGCAAAGTTTCCGCGGCTTCAGCAAAAACTTCACTTCTACTCGTAGATTGTTGCTCAGACGGATCTGATTTTACTATTCATAAAACTTAGTACCGGGCGCTACATTTGAAAATCGATGCTTAAGGAGCATAAGCTCCACCATATTTATCAATTGTATACTTCATACTTATTAAAATAAATAGCAAGGAAGTGTTCATTCAGAATATCAATAAAATTTAAATTAAATAAATAATTATGAATTTTTTCTGATGAGTATCAACATCTAACCAGATAACGTGGAGTACTTGCTGCAGGATCAAGTGCCAATGAAGACGTCCGCGCCGGTTGTAGTTTTAAAATAGACCTTAGTTCTGTGTAACAACTTTATGTTAATTATAATTATATTGATGATACCATACTATTTATGGCCTCGAATCACACTGATATTAAAATTAGCTTCTCGATTATAGTTTCTATAAAAATACACCAAATATTTAATTTAAAAGTAAAGATAATAAAATACTCATGAAAATGTTTCATTAATATTATAAATAAAAGAGATTTAATAAATATTAAATCCAAAATTAAGTGACGGTTTGAGGAAAAAACAACTCCTATCTCATATTATTAACATAATCTCGAAGAAAATTACCAAGGAAGATAAACAGTTACGTGAAAATATGAATCACATGAGCGGTACCCTACGATTTCGCCCTCGTACAATTTATAAAATGCATTTGTCGAATTGTGCTACAACCCTTCGTTTCCCCGCCCGCCACTGCCCAACGCCCATGTGGTAAAGATTCCGTTTAATAATACACTAGGAACAAATGATAAGGGAACTTATGTCACTAAGAAATATTTGTGCTACATATGAAATATTTGCGAAGATATGACAACTTTGAGATTAATTAAGAAGATCGGAAGATATCGCAAATATAATAATTTTATCAAGAATAATTAGTAAAAAGTATATTGAAGTGAGAAAAAATACAAACAATTTTAGCAACATAAATAACCACGTATCTGTATTTTTTACAATAAAGCAATTTTTATTTTCAAAAACTGGAATATTTGACTAAAAAAACATTAATGACTAAATCACCGAAACCGTAAGAAACTAGGTACAAACTGTGAAACTGTTTAATTTAAGCAATTGTTGCGAATAAAAAAGTTAACGTTTTGCCGTTAGTCTTCTGGAAGGATGCCATTAACAACTAGGACAGTAGAAGCAATTGAATAAGTAAGCTTGGCAGTATGAGAAAAGAGCAACCAGCTTGACTTATAACGTCCGGTCCTGCCTTACTTATAGTGAAGGCCACTAGTAGAAACGAAACTTTGTTGATTAAAGTTTATAAGTTGGTAACTAAGTATATTTTAGTAATAATTTTAATGCTAAAAGTTAACATAATATGTTAAATTCTTTACTATTTTTGTGAATCATTAAGGTTTAGAAAAAAAGGTAAAAAAAGTTACATTTTATAAAATTACGTATGTTTGAATAGTAACTATTTCCCAAACGACAGTTAATTTTAAAAGAATCAATTGAACTTAATTATTTATGCATACTTTTAAAACCGCCAATTTAAATTCATTAATAAAAGTATCCATTTCAATAATACGAATACATCAATTAATACCTTCAGTTGACACATCATTCAAATGCAATCTGCTTTGACGATATACAGCAATCATATCATCTGTAAAACTGCTCAGAGAATATATCAATTAATGCCTTCAATTGATACATCATTCAAATGCAATCTGCTTTGACGATATACAGCAATCATATCATCTGTAAAACTGCTCAGAGAATATATCAATTAATGCCTTCAATTGATACATCATTCAAATGCAATCTGCATTGACAATATACAGCAATCATATCATCTGTAGAACTGCTTAGAGAATATATCAATTAATGCCTTCAATTGATACACCATTCAAATGCAATCTGCATTGACGATATACAGCAATCATATCATCTGTTAAACTGCTCAGAGAATATATCAATTAATGCTTTCAATTGATACATCATTCAAATGCAATCTGCATTGACGATAAACAGCAATCATATCATCTATTAAACTGCTCAGATATTGCTGCACTTGAAACACTTCCCAGTGCATCTTTTCTTCTTTCTTAAATTGAAACCGCGATTTCTTTGTATTATATGAGCGTATAATGTTTCGTATGAACTATTGCGAAATCGATACTATCATGAATAGTTTTAATTGAGACTGAATATTTATAATGACAGGCGACGCATGCATTGTGTCGAATATTCCCACGCCTCGCTCGTGATTAATGTCCATGCAGGTGTGTATTGTTCTAAGGAGGTGCTTCGTTATGAAACCAGCCGCTTTTGGCGAGAACATTGCGTAAGCTCGCTACTATCGTTTTGATCTACGGTTTTTTTTGTAACGGTAATATAAGCTAGTGATTACCACTGGGTCATCAATCATATTCCTAACTGGCAAGCGCTATGGTAAAAATTTCATTAGGTACAGGCCAAATAGTATTAAAATGTAGTCATGAAGATTTATGTGATAAAGTTTCTAGAGTTTTGTTAGTCGTTTCAATTTTTATTAAGAATTTAGTAATCTAATACAATATATGCGCAAAAAAATTACATAAAAATGAAACCTTAATATGAGAATTACTGTAACATAATGACAGTGAGTAGTCACTCGAAGAGAAAAAGCGCGGGTTTAGCTCTAGTTTAAACTCACGCATATATATAAATATATATGTATATGTGTGTATATATATATATATATATATATATATATATACACACATATACATATATATATATATATATGCGTGAATTTTAACTGGAGCTAAACCCGCGCTTTTTCTATATATTAGGTTGGCTAGTATATTTTTAGCCACAACTTCGAAACTTTTCTAGAAAGATTCTCCAAATTTCTAAATAGTTTTACTGTAGGATATAAATAGGCCAAAGTGCAGTCGGTGAATTACATAAAAGATAATGGATTTAAACCGATACCAAATACAGATTTTATTACTTTACGAATTTCATTTGGGTCACGATGAAAAGACTGCCACAAATAATATATGTCATGCGATGGGTGAGTCCACGGTTTTATGCGACATTTGGTTCAGAAAGTTCAGGAATGAGGACTACGATCTTGAGGACGATCCCCGCACCGAACGACCTGTTGATTGGACGTTCAGCGATTACAACACCTAATTGAGGAGGATCATTGACTGATGACTCGTCAATTGGCAGATGAGCTACACTGCAGTCATGGCACATAGAAACACATTTGCGCGAATTGTGTGTAGATGCCCCATGAGTTGTCATCATATCACCTTCAGTGCAGAATTTATACTTGTCAACAGTTATTGACATTGAAACGTAACTTCGACTGACTGAATCAGTTAGTAACTGGCGATGAAAAGTGGCTGGGTGTCCGAGAAACAGGAGTTAGCAGAATCCCCGAGTTCCTCGGCTGGATATATATATATATATATATATATATATATATATATATATATATATATATATATATATTTATATAAGTTTCTAAATTTTAAGTTTATATGTAAAATGTTTTCCGAGATTTTTAACACCAAAGTCGTCAATTTTGCAGCTTATTTATTCGTTCACTAGCCCACAGGCTGATCATTAAAGTCGTATATGTCACAACCATGAGAACTATTGTTTGAAATTTGGTCCATATATAGTATTTAATTTACAAATAAAGCACCTTACTTCGGATAACTTACTTCAGAATTCTGATTATTGGCCCGATACAAAGATACAAATTATGTTAGTTTGCCTATTAAGCGTTGTACATATACGGGTTTCTACGACAATAAATATACATGTACAACTATTATAACAACAACTGTAGTTCTAGAATTCTATTTAATTCTAAAACTAAAATTGTTGTTAGAATAAATGCATGAAATTTATAAATTGCATTAAATGTATAAATTTATCGCATATTTACTATTCAGAGTTACAGATTCGCTTAGTACTTCCAATGTTGCATAAATTCGCTATTGTTTTTTTTTATACTATTACGTACGTATTGACGATTTCTTCACCTTTATCGTTTCTACTTGTTACTTCTGACATTTTATAACTATGACAGTGATTTAATTTTTAACTAACATTTTGGCTTTGACAATTTTATTTTATTTTTCAAATAATTTTAAAATCCGAACCGATTTTCAAATCTTTTGAAACATCTCAAAAAATTTCGTTTCGCTGAACAAAACTTTATCTTTAAGAAAGCAATTGCTTCATTTTTATACTAAAAAAGAAGTGGTGTACAGTAAAAACACCTGCCTGTTATGGAGCATTTTATCGAGACACAAACCAGACTTTTAGACTGATCCAAACCCTACAGTCAATCAGAATAATATGACTTTAAATATGCAATGAACGTATCAACTATATATATGTAACCAGTCCATAATAAATAATCTAGAAACTGATACGAGCATATTCTGAAATACATTGAATTAGGTCATGCAGTATATCTGACGTTCCTTAATGTAATGGAGAAACGACAATGGTGGAAATACTGAAAACGACCCTCATTCGTAGGAAAAGTGAAAAATTGTAGTATAATCCCTGAAAAATGTTTTTAAAAGCCAGAAGATTATTTTCAAGATTAAGACGGTATTATTTTCTTGCGTAAATATACACACATATTTATGTTCACTGTCTTATACTTAATGAGATATTTTTTCTTAAAGTGTGCTATGTCCATTTCTATGACACGCTACTTTATGCAAAATTTTATGGAAATTAGTTGAATAGTGAATGCGTGAAAGCAATATAAACAAACAAAAAACAGACTTACGTTTGAATTTATAATATTAATAATACTTAGGATTGGGATTAAAAAAATCGTCTTTAAATCAGTGTTACTCAAAACATTTGAGTAAACCTGTTTTTCAGACCTGTTTTAAAATATTTATTTAATTACTTTCTGTGAATTTTCTGATTTCTTAGATAAAATTGCCCTTAGGTAGTTATATAATTAAATTTAAGTAATAAAATTATATTTTTAAACTGTACAGATTTTGTTAGAAAGTTAACATTTTTATGAAAATAAATTATATTATATATTTAAATTGAAAACTTTGTCTTTATAGTGTTTAATATTTACAGATGCATTCAATGAAATAATGAGTTAAGGAAATAGGTAAACTTTTATGCAAACAAATTTAATACTTAAATGTTAAATCCAGTTTTATCCACCTCCGCACTAATACTCTGTCCTAATACTATGAATATATAAAACCTCCTCTAAGGGAGAAACCAAAACGACTTTCACAGCGAAAGTGATATTATGTCTATTTGAAAATGATTTTATGTCCGTTTTCCTCTTATTCACTCATATGCTAATAAAATGATCGAGAGCGAAACAGACAATTATAATTTCCAGTTCCCGCTAACTCCATCTCCCCTAGCTTCGTCGCGGTAATCACATAAATTATATTATTATCTACGGCGTTCCCAAAAGCCTACCGCGCGTCGGTGGTATGCAAGTACCGCAGTGGCGCGCAATGCATTATAGCAATTACACGTAGCTTGCCCTGCATTAACATATATACGTCACATGTTTACAAAAATTTAAACATATTTATTTTATGATGTTCAACCGAAATCCACACTTCAATACATGATTTGCAGTTTGCACGCACAATGCGAACGTTAAATGCAATTTTAGATAAAACGTACAAACTTCATTCCTATCAAATTACAAACACTCTCTCGCTGGCAATTGGTCTATACTAAATTAAAATTGATTACCTCATTTCTGGCTGTCAGTTTATAGTCCTAAGGTAAGCTAGAATTTATGAGATTATTTCTGCTATATTTAGACTTAAACAATCCCGTGTTTTTTACGCACGCAAACAACGAATCTTTGTGTAAATTGTACAATCATTGTAAAATTATCTATAAAATTAATGTTATATAATTATATAGACAATTTTAATAGTTTTCCGACTTTTGAATACACATATTATATTTTGTCAGTGAAATACTGTGTTTTCTTTGTACCATAAAAGTAATCTTTTATTAGTTTATTTTTTGAATGTGCATTTTCGTCGCGAAAGTAAAGAAACGATAACAACAATCGAATTTTGCTCTCTTTATTATATCATTAATGTAGGATTGTTCAATTTACCTTTTAGTGAAAAAATAGTATATGTGACGTGGTAGATCGTAGCCAATTTTGAAACTAAACGTTCTTAATAAATTTAATATCCTCATTGTCACAATACGTTTTACGATTAACATTGGTGACTAAACAAGAACCGACAAAACCGAACAAGACCGAAGAACTCGCACTGCGTGGACTCCGTATATATGTAGATATATATAAAAGTTAATTCATTAAAGGGTACAAAATGGTTCTATTAAACATTTCATGAAAGTTAATATTTTTTGCACCATATACATTTTTTGCTTATTTCCTTTTTCACAAAAAAATATTGTGATATTTCTTAAAAATTGTAATCCATAAGATAATTATTAAAGCTTTCCTGTAATTACGAGTATCTATTCATATTTAATTAACATAGTTTTCAAGATTTCTAGTTGTGTAGTTTTGAATATAAGGTAGGGGTGGGATGAACTTTTTTGCAAATTTGAATACATATCTCTTAAGCTATGTCATTTAAAAATTTGAAAAAGAAATTTTTCAATTTCTTCGAAGTATCTCCTTTCAAACGACACCCTACGTAATGTAAAAAAATTCAAGTGGTTTATTTGCCCCCTCCGCAAAATTACTTTATATATATATATATATATATATATATATATATATATATATATATATATATATATATATTTAGTGTTAGCTGCCGCAAGGTATATGGTTTATTATGACCTATTACTATGACAAATTATGGTTTCTGAGCAAATCAGCATTGACAGACAGTCCGACAAATACCTGAGTGATGTTGAGAGGCTTCCTAGGAATATAATGAAACACATATTATTTTGATATATTGCATTAAAAAATAAAAAAGGCATTACTTAGGCAGTACTTGGACAAAACTTCTTTGCTTTAATAAGCTAGTTATTATTGGAAACTGAATGTAGTAAAGGAATAAAGGTGGTTTTGATAATCTAGGTGATTTGACAAATTTGTTAATTCAGGAAAGCATTTATCGTACACAGCAAAACAAACAAAAATTCGGTCTTCGCATTTAGAAATTTGTTATTGCAAATCGGGAACATAATAAAAGGGTAGTTAGAAATACAAATAATTTAAAAAGGTCAATAGATACTACTGTATTTTTAAGTAAGCAAGAATTAGAATTAGCATGATGATATAAATATATATATATATATATATATATATATATATATATATATTCTTCTTTTTTTTTAATTATTAAATGACTCGCAATTATGGAAATCTACATTTATAATACAGATGAAACTAAATACAGTCTGCGATTTCTGTCTAAGGAACAGGATGTGGACACTTTCTAATTTTCATAATAACTTCCTACTATATGTATCACGTTCTTACTCTATGCTAATTGACATAGGTAATTTTGAAATTTATTTTCATAGTATTTTGGGAATAAACTCTGTAGTTATAAAGTACGAACTTTTATTAAACAAACCACGGAATTTACTTTCTTGCGCAGACTACTGTAATAATATCATTTAAAACCGTGGTAGGACCGAACTCCCTTTTTTCGATGGTGATAATGCTTTTAGTACCATGTGAAAGTAGCACAAAATAAGATTTGTTCATGATGAATAAAAATAAATTTGTTGCTATTTGTTGCCTTTATTTGTACTAAATAAAAGTACGTCGGTTAATTATTCTCTATCGCAATGGACGTATTTCCGACTGTAGTAGTTATCGAGCCGTTACGATAAGCTAAAAATATAAATTAATTTTTAGGATTCCAATCTAATGAATAAGGAACCTTTAGAAGTTCGCTCACGTGTATGTTTGTCATTTACAGCAGTTTTTCTCAGAAAACGCCTGAAGTAGAAACTTAAAATTTGACGTAGTAATAAAACAGATTAACTCGCAGGTATCTCAATTAGCTAACACTGAAATATTTATTTGGAAATTTTAAGGTTGGGGGAGGAGAGAGAAAAATAAAGTACACGATTTTTTTTAATTCCATATACATAGCTATGGTGTGGATATCGTTGGAAGGGACTTTTAAGGATCTCATATATATTTTGTCATAATTTTACGTGTTATGTCTTCACAGATTTACTGAAAAATATGTAGTTCATTACCCCCTTATCTTTTGAAACTGCTCAACCTAAAATTATGAAAAATTATAGTTTTTGGAAGCCCCCGCAAAGGTTGCAGCAAAACTATAACGATGAATCCGGATGTCATAATTTTTTAAATATGCACCATGTGTTAGGTCTATGAAAGATATAGTATACAATATATTTATGTTATGAAAAATTAATATTTGTAAATAGTTTAAAGGTAACACTATATACTCTTAAATATTTATAAGTACCTAATATTTATAAAAGCCTTGTAGTGCGAGTCTACACATGCTTGACAGGTATCTTATCAATATTCAATAGTTCGTCAATTGTGAAATTTCTAAATATTTTGTATTTATTTTAAATCATTATCAAATTCCCATGAAATTAATAACCATAAATATTGGTGCCGTTATCATTACCCCAACGTTATTTATTGTAGTTAAATTCTCTCTCAAGTATTATATCAAACAGAGAAACTTTACGATTATTACATGCTATTAAATCTTTATATAAACCAATCGGCGTGTACACTTTATATGAAATATTACAACATTTTTAAGGATAAAGATGTTAATTACTAGATTTTATTATCTTAATATTATTATTATGTTAATGTTAATTACTAATTACTTGTGTACACATTTAGCTGATATGTATATATTGATTAATGAAAATAATATGTTAATGCATTTCAACAAATTATGCTCTTTCTATTTTCAAAAGAATATCATGAAGCAGGATATAAATAGATAAAAACATACCTTGTCAATTACGATCTATTTCTACACTATTCAATTGAATTTATATTAATATCAGAAAGATGTTAGCGATGTTCGTATACAGTATTTTTGGCTTAATAACAAAATAAAATTAACAATGCTTTCGTCGAATAAAAATTAAAATAATGTAATATTGGTTTTTGAACTACAATGTTCTATTATATTTAGTTCGGTGGCTAAAATGTTGATTCTTGAAAAATTGTCTTAAAAAATTAACTTTATGACATGAGAATTATTTCTACATTTCGTAAACCGTGAGGATTTACGAAATATAATACTGTCCAGTGGCAGATTTCAATGTTTGAAAAATTGTAAAAAAAAACTACACCTCTAATACAAATTAGGTTTATTTTAACTTTATAACAACAAATACGGATTTCATTTTTTAAAAACCATGTTTTCCAAATGGCGGCCATCGAGTCTGACACACTCTTCGAGTCTAGCACGCATGTTTTCAAAAACGTGTTTGCAGAGCGACTGGGGTATCCTACTGACTTCGGCTCGAATATTTTCTTTAAGTTGTGTCACAGTGCTCGGATTTGTTTTGTAAACAACGGATTTTAAGTATCCCCATAAGAAAAAGTCACATGTGCTTAAATCGGGTGACCTAGGTGGCCACGGTACGGTACCGTTTCGGGATATGTTTTTTTCTGGAAATGACTGCCGCACTGCATTCATGGACCCATTAGCAGTGTGAGCTGTGGCCCCGTCCTGCTGGAACCATGTGTTTTGGTTGAAGGATGGACTATTCTGTAGTTCTACTCTGAAAAAGTCATTTAACATCTGGGCATATCTCTCCGAATTCACAATTACAGTTTGGCCACGTTGATTTTCAAAGAAATAAGGCCCTATGATTGCAGATGCAGACATGGCACACCAGACTGTTACTTTAGGCCTATGTAAAGGCTCTTGATGCATTTGTCTTGGGTTGTGGATATCCCAGTAACGAAAGTTCTGCTTATTCACATATTCTCCAATGTGAAAGTGAGCTTCGTCACTAAAGAATATGTTGCCCATCCGGGTAGCAGTACGAAATTTCAACAACATCACCTCCGCTTAAGTTTTTCTTGATTCAAAGTCAGAATCGTGTAAATCTTGAACAATTTGAATGTTATATGGATGGAACTTGAGCTTTTTTCGCATTATTACCTGTAAAGTTGATTTCGGAATTCCCAATATCGATGAACGTGTACGCAGTGATAAACGGGAATTTTCAACGACAGAAACCATAACACGCTCGACATTTTCATCCGTAGCTACCAATGGTGTAGGTCCTGGCCTGGGCCTATTTAATGTTGATCCTGTAGCTCTGAACCTTGCTACCCATGACTGAATGAGGTTGATCGATCCATCACGTAATCGACGAATACTGTAACGATTATTAAATCGACGGTGTGCTACAGACAGCGAAAATCCACTCGAAATGTACGCCTCGACGGCAAAAGCGCGGTGCTCTCCACTCCACTGTTCCATGGCTACTAAAACATCCGCACTGCTTGCGCTTCTAACGACGCCCCCCGCGCCCCTCTTATGTGTTGCGTTCAGAAACTATGTTTGTTCAAACTTTGAAATCTGCCACTGGACATCCTGTATATAATATAAGTATATTTTCAATAAATTCTTTAAATAATATTAAACATTTGATGAGTGCATTTATATTACGTTAATAAAATATTCGGAACTGATGAATATTCGAAAAACAAAAGACGAATAAGGCTAATCAATTAGTCAAACTTAAATTATTATTTGATAAATTTTTAAGTATTATTCGATTATTGAAAATCTTTATACTTGACAAAAATCTGCATATTTCTTTCAAAATTATTAAAAACCTTTTTATTGAAAAATTACTAACATGTTTAAAAAATCATATTGGCTATTTCCATTGTCGATGACGATACATCACTACACAGCGGGAGACCGCTCGTACGACAGCGGCACCGGGCGGTGTTGATTGAATAAATTAATTATTTCGTATCAAAACATCAACGTCGAGACGCGCGAAGGTCACTGCGTCGTCTCATCTGTTCGCGCGCACTGTGAGAAAGTTAGAAATATATGATAAGTAGGGATAGTGAAGATCTACCACGCCATAGTTTTTATCGTAATGGATAAAACAACGTCGAAAACAGCTAGAACCGTAATAAGTCGATTTTCGCTCCGATTTTTATATTTTTTGTTATTTGAGTTAGTTAAACAGTAGCAATTGTTATTGAGTAAATTTTACCTTTTAATATTCAATCGTTTCAGAGTAATAACGATTATTTAAAATATTAATTCTCTAAAAAACATCGTCTCGGCTGAATTAAATCAGCAAAAAATATGCTGTTTATCTAAGACATATTTACCAAAAATAAAATTGAAGCATAAAGTTACAATAACCTTAATTAAAATAACCAGTATGTACTTTTTCTTTTTTTAATATTTCTGGGTATTTTCAAACAACATATATTTTTTGGCATTTCTAGGATGGGTATTTCACATTTAAAAAATATAATTTTTTTACACTGGTGTATTTTTCTTTTAAATAATATCTTAAAGAATTTCTTGAAAATAATTTGCAATTTTTTTTAATACTCTCAAGAATCCTCGCAGCCAACTTTATATGTACAGCCATATCTGCTCATAGACTTCAGAATACATGCAGAATCCCTGTTCGCTCTGCCTATTTTCAAACACCATGCAAAACTCCGTCCACGATTATCACTTGCAAAACTTCATGCATAACTCGGTCCTTCACTATATAAATACGAAAAATGCATCATAAAATATATTGTCATTAAAAATGTTTTATCAATTTACGTATTGAAAAAAATCTTAAAAATTATTACTGTTTGAAGTTTCCCTTTTCTCGTAATCTGGAGAGCGATTTCGAGAAAAAGGGAAAATTAAATTCCCACCCTTAAAATATGAGTTAATAGAAATTACTGAACAGTTTCCTCTAAAAATTCAAAACTTTTTTGTACTGGTCGTACATAAGTACCAAGACACACCGGCATTTTCAACTTTTATATATCCTCCAAGTTGGTTAGTAATCCTTAAATGGACTGTAATCGGTATTCATATCTGGTATATTCCTTGAAACACGGAAAATATTGAAAAATTTATCTGCATATTAAAATTTAAATGTATTAATTATTTGGAAAATTGATAGGCATTCTCCATTTTTATATATTTTCTTATTAATCTAGAAATTTAGACATAAACTTAACAAAAACTAAATAAAAATCTCAACTTAAATTCGGTCAATGTTGACGGTATCTGAGATGCCAAGTTCATTGGCTAACGGCAGTTAAGTTTATTACTCGCTCTATGGCATGTTCCTGTTAGTTGGCCAAAACAGATTAACTTCATTTTAAAAATCCGTATATCTATATAAATCCACATTTGAAAACCATTTTAGAAAATTGAAAATAAAATTACACTTCTTTGACGCAATCTTAAAAATTAAAATTTCTAAATCTCATTTCGTACGACCGTCAACCATTACAGATAATGTCCATTCGCAAGTTGTTAATAGCGGAAGCGCCATTGCCGACAAAACTCAACAGCAGCGGAGGTCCGTGTGATTACCGTCGATTACCCCTCGCGATACGCGCATTGTATCACCTGTAATCAATTCATGCATGTAGCCCGATCTACAGCCTCAATTAGCCGATGCGTTACGCAATCCAGCGCGATGTCCGGGCGCCGCCCGCTCGAGAGAAAGTGTAAAACCATCTCGACAATTGCGTCATCGTTGGCTAAATACATACTCTTGCGCCAGGGATTCCGAGCATTTTGTATTATCACACCGCCTAAGAGCAGAGATAAGGGGACGGAGAAATCTTATTCCACGTCAACTATCAAAAACCTGTCAAGCACGAGTAGAATTCGCACTACAAGAGTTCTGTACACATTTAAGCACGCATAAATATTTAAGGGTAGTATTTCTGATTAAACTATTTATAACTATTAATTTTTATACAACATAAATAAATTGCCTACTATATCTTAAACAAGCTTAAAAAGAAATTAATTATAAAAATGTCTAATTTCACTTAGAATTAGAACTTATTGTTTATCGGATTTTTTCCTTCACTCGTGCAATACTTTGATGACTTGACTAGAGGTTTTGATGACTGTGTACGACTATAGTATTCTACAGTATACGATATTAATTTCACCTTGATATCTCAAGACAAATCTGAGTAACAGACAGGCAGTCGGACGAACAACCAAATGGTCCTATAAGGGTTCAGTTTTGTTTTCATTCTGAAAGACGAAACTCTAGAAATCAATTCCACAAAAAAAACAGAAAGTCTGAACTAGATAAACTTTATTCAGCTTCTTGTTTTGAGGATATCGCCGGATATTGTAAAAATAATTTAATTCAATCACGGAAATCGTTTTGGTTAATTAACATTACAAATATTTTTATATATTCAGAAAAATATTATGATGTGTATCTTTTACAGATAAAAATTCGACATAAAATTAATAGATGTCAAAAAAAAACGAAATCTTACGCTTTTCCTGTTTATTTTTTGTTAATATGCTTTCTCATCACACGTTTTACTTAATAAAAATTTATGCAGATTAATCCAAACGACACTTCCTTGTAAAAAAATCGATCTTCAAAACATACGCATAAATCAATTTGAAAACTGTTTGCTTTTTAAGTGAGTTAAAAATGAAAGTCTTATGGAGTAATGAAAATAAATTATAATTATTAAACTTTAAGAGAATACGTCCGTTAGAGAGATATACAAATTTTATCGGCAATATACTCATGTCGATACTTTATCCTCGATATGAAATGATCTTGAATACGATACGTATTTAAAGATATTTGGATATGTTAAGCATTTTTTGAACTCGAAGAAATATTTTAAGACAAAACAATGGACAACAATTCTGACATGCTAAGAATTTTATGAACTCGAGGAAATATTTCAGCCATAGCCGTAGATAATACTTCCAATATGCTAAGTATTTTTGGACTCAAGGAAATATTTCAGTCGCAGCAATGAACAATAATCCCAATTTACAAACCATTTTATGATCCCGAGAAAATATTTCAACCACAGCCATAGATAATACTTCAAATATGCTAAGTGTTTTCGGACTCAAGGAAATATTTCAGTCGAAGCAATGAACAATAATCCCAATTTAGTAACCATTTTATGAACTCGAGAAAATATTTCAGCCAAAGCAATTGACACTAGTTTCAACATACTAAGCGTTTTATAAATTTCCGGAAATATTTCAGCTACAGCCATGGATAATAAATACAGTACGCTATGTGTTTTTGGACTCAATAAAAACATTTCAATCAAAGCAATGGACACCAGTTCCAGTTAAGGGTTTTATGTACTCGAGGAAATATTTCAACCAAAATCATATATAATAATTTCAAGTAGCTAAGTGTTTTTAGACTCGACGAAACATTTCAGTCAGAGTAATGAACAACAATCACAATATATTAACCATTTTTTGAACTCGAGAAAATATTTCAGTCACAGCAATGACCAACAATCCTTATACACTAACCATTTTTTAAACTCGATGTAATATTTCAGCCAAAGCAATGGATAATAGATACAATGTATTAAGCGTGTTTTGAAATCTAAGATGTATTACAATCACAGCAATGGAAAACAATTCTAATAAGCTGAGCGTTTTTTGAACTCAATCAAACTCTTTTTTGATCTTCCGCTCAAAGGAAGTTAATGTTTTTGACGACTGACAATATTTGTATATCAATTCCTTTATTTACTATTCAAAGAAGAGTACTGTTTTAATCTATTTATGCATACCCATCCCTTTTTTCTGTCTCTTTGTCCTTTATCAGTGGATCTGTTTTAAAGTTGCGACGTTGTAGCCAGTTTCAGGCCACATAAGATTTTTAAAAAATCTAAGTAGCAGTTTGAAATGGTGTATTGTTAAGTCAAACAAAAATGAAAAGTTTCAAAAATTAATATTCAAATATACTGCATTGCAAGCCTTAACCTAATAGTTTCCGCAATCATGCATTTTGAAATGAACAGAATAAATTAATATGAAATTACAATATTTCGTTTCCGTTATATCATATACGTAAACGCATGCCATTTGCATATAAAATTAAGTAAATATATAATAAAATTAATTATTACTGAATGAATTATTACCAAAAAACTAGAATAAAATGATGTATTATAATAAGATACGTTGAAGCCGTATGAATATATGACCCATATACGGTTTGTATGGTAGACGATCTGGTAAACATTCTTTAGGTCTCATATACGATTATGGATAATGAATTAAATTGTGTTTTTTGAAGAAGAAATTCATTTTATTATTGTTTGCTTTAAATCAATCTACATTGACCATCATTTAAAATAAGACAATTTTGTCGTGTTTAAGAATGAATTGCCCATGCGTAAGTTAACGGCAATAACTCCATGTGTAATGAGATCCCCATTACTTTTCAACATTAACTTAAATGATGGTTTGATAAACGAGGCTGAGTACTACAACCCCGTTTATCAAGCCATCATTTAAGTTAATGTTTAATTTTTCTTTGATTTTGATGATTCACTTCGACATTAGGATTTACATACAGAAACAAATGTATAGGGTAAGACGAGTGATGTAGCCCGTTCAGTCGGTACTAAATCGACGTTATCTGAATTAATCTCATTAACATTATAAATATTACTTAAGCATGCCTAAAGAACCAGACATACGTTCATAAAACTTCGTATATATAAATTATAAAATTAAAGTTATATGTAGGTTATTTTTAGTCCGAGGAATAGCATTTTTTGGGACGAAAGTTGTTTATTCAATAAACAAATGCAATACTACGTGTAGTGTATATTAAATATGTTTCTTACAGCGTAAAATCTATAAGTAAATTCCCCGCCTTTATAAATAATCTATGTTGTCAAAACTACGGGCATAAACTTGTAATTTGTAAATTGGGTCGCGACAAATTTGAAAGACTTCAGTATAAAATTTCTATCATATCCGATGTTGTTTAATGCTAAAATAGTAACTTTAATAATTAAACGTATTAATGTGCGCATTATACGAATGCAAGTATAATTAATCCTTGATGAAAAATAAATATTTATTATAATTACAATGTTTTCCTAAGGTGAAAAATACAAATTTCGCAGAAATTTTCACCGTAAAATATTTGTTTTTTTTCTAGTAGACCGTTTTTTTCACCCATACGGTCATTTTTGTAGTTGGTGTTAAAATAAAACAAACTGTAGATATCAATAAACATGTTAATATTCGATACAGGACAACTTTATAAAGGTAATATTCAGGAAATCCTCAGCGAATATTTCCGTGTACATTATAAGACATTTGAAGTGAAAAATATACAACCACTTTCTATTGTCTGATGAAACAATAAAATGAGTTTCATAAGCCAAATGAGAGGGGGTATATAATTCAATAAAAGTAAATAATAGTTGTTTAAAATATAGAAAATTAAAGGCATATATATTACTGTTACTTTCGACCTAAACTGAATTAATTGTGCAAAATATATTCTAATGAATGTAAAACATATTATATACGTACGTACTATATACGTACAGCGTTTATTACCGTATGACACAACTCATATATAACAACCTGTAAAGAAATCTTTCTAAGCCAGCTTGTAAATTACATAGTTTTTAACTAAAATTAATTTGACACTTTCTGTATTGTACTTTTCAATTAATACTAAAATAGAGCCGATACATTTATTACTGGTATTAAATTGAATAAATTTTTATCAAACATGGGTGTGAAATAGGAATAGTAAAATGTGCCAAAATAATATATTCAAATGTGATTTGATATCTACTGAGTATTTTATGGGAATATATAATATATTTTAATTAAAATATAATCATTTTAACAAATCGTTTTGCAGCAAAGAAATATTAGCTTAAACATATTTGTTTTACAATACAGTAAGGACTTGCCATATAATTGTAATTGTAATTCAATTGGATGCTGTGAAATTTCAACAATGTAATTTTTTCACATTCCTCAATCCTCATCAGATTCCCATGGAAGATTTATAAATTTTTATACTGTTTTCAAACATTAATATTTTTAATGGACTAGAAATTCATATATTATTCAAATCAAAGCCTCGCTTTCTTTATTAAATCTATTCGGCACAAACCTCAAAATTACACATCTTCTCCTTTCACTAGCCTCAAAAATATTGTCTACTGAAATCGTAACACTCAATGTTAAAACTGACAAAAACAAAAGAAAAAGTCAATAAACAAAAACGACAATGGTTACCGACCGCTGCAAACCGTAGCATCATTACTCTTGTAGACGTGACGTCCGCCCGACGTGAACTACTTAAAGTACCCGGGCCTTCGCACACTTTATAACGTTCAACAGCAAAACCAATTCTTTATGTACATTTAAATCGATCCACTTGAATGCCTTCTATTTGCTTTGACAGACACATTCAAATTTCACGTTCGATTTTTACGGTTGACATGGTTTATAAGACAAATAACTAGGATACTATGAGAACAAAAACGTAGTTTTTAGTAACGAATGAAAGCACGTTTTTGTTTCCTTTTTTACAAATTATATAAGAAACAAATGGTTTTTTGCGATAAAACAAACTAGTTGGCTAATCTTAGTTGAATTTTATTTATTTATTTATTTCTTCAAAACTTGAAGCGCAACTTATACAATACGCAATGAGAATATAATAAAGTAAGGCTCAATACAATCACACAATAATAAAGAAGACAGAAATGCACAGTTATTCAAATAAATGTAGAAGTCCCTAAAGCAGTCAATGGAGCAGAAAAAATATCTAGACTGAGTGCATCTAGCAATAATATGATGTGGGATATCCATGCGCACTCAGCAGTCAGGAGCAGTCAGGAGCATTAGCAGTCAGGAGCATTAAGCGCTACAAAATTCATGATCAACGGATGATAATCTCTTGATCAATGATATGATTTAATAATTAAACAAAATATATGATCAAAAGCAATCTTCCTTGGAGTTGAAAATAATTACATCCAATCCTGCCCACTATAAATTCGGATGGGGATAAGGATAATATCTATACATTTTATAATACAAAAACCGATTGAACTTTTTTCATATCTTCTCCAGCATGAGGTTAAAGTAACTTCATATGGAGACCAGAGGACTGCATTCGTTTCGAGTATACTACGGACCAAAAGCAACGACATATTCAATATCATGAAAAGCAAGAGAATGCCTTATGACAAAATCTTGTACTTTGTAGGCTTAAATGTGTTAAAAAATAATTGTGATAATTATCCATAATTACACTGAGATCTCAGATGAAACTCTTCCGAGGGAAGTCCCATTCAGCTTATAACCATGCACAAAGGGGACACGTAAGCGGGAGTATATCATCATATATTAAAATGTAGCTAATTGCTCAGACTCCGTTGAAATACTGGCACAGCTCACTGTCAGATTGGTTATTGATAGTTAAGAGTTTTAAATCATTGGCAAACAGAAGGCAATGAGCAGTGCTAATAACTGAAAGTAAGCCATTTATCACAATGAAAAACAGAAGTGGACCTAAATTACTACCTCGACACCAGATTGAGTAACGTAACACTGAGATTTGAACTTTCAAATTGTTTGCGAGTTCGGAAGTATTGGCGAAAATGTTTACTAGAACGAAAGACATTCTCGTCTCCAACAATTTGTCGACTTATTGTCCACTCGGTCAAATACCTTTTTAAAATCAAAATAGGCCACATCTATTTGACAATTTCATACAATTCTCTACCCACACAAACCACAAATTAGTGAGATTAGTTACGGTGGAACGCTTTGGACGTAACCGGCAATCCGTCAGTTGAGCTTGAATTTGTTTCGGATACTTCAGCAAATGAAGATAACACTGCTATAGGTCTACCATTTTTTAAAACATTTATTTAATTTTATATTAACTTCAATGGAACTTCTCTATTAGAATATCATATTTGGCTTAGCAAACGGAAACTGAGGTATCTCTATTGTTAGCCAGATAAGGAATGATTTTATGGAAGTTAAAATAAATCTTCCTTTCTGCAAAATTAATATAATTTTCACGTCGATATATTTTACGATATAATTTACATTATGAATCTCAAATTGCATACAAAATTATTGTTCCGTTATCTGCTTAGTTATTTTCATTGTATACATATTTTTCTAATATATGAATAACAACACGATGAACTTCGCTATGCTACCTTATAGTTTTATGGTCAATCATTTATTTTAAAAAATTCAATTTTATTTAGTATTATTTTTACACATATAATAAATACACCATAATGTTGTTTGTAAATAGAATTCCCGGGGGTTCGTCCATCTTTTATTACATGACAGTAGGCAGATAGTTACACACATATATATTGTCAAAAATTATTTCTCAAGAAGTCAATTCAATAATTATTTTTAATAAACAAAAAAAATCGTTTAATGTTTTAGAAACTTGATGATTCTAAAGCTATAATAATGGTTTTAAATATTTTTTATCATAGTGGTTACTATACCTTTCTACATTTGAATTTTATCATAAAAATGAACCGAATTATTAAAAAAGTTTTAGTCTATCTCGTCCAATCTACATTTCACGATAACATATTTAAATCTTTGTACATAAAATTACTCATATTATGATACAAATATCCCGGACTCTGTTCTAAAATTTGTCTCTAAAAGCCTGTTCCATTCTATTTTGTGGTAAAGAAAATTCACCGCTTACATTTTCTCGGCATTAACTCAAGTTATTCACCGAAAACCAATTTAGTACTCTAGATATTAACAATAACGCTTTCTATAAATACACTTCGCATCCTGTTTATATTGATAATGTATTTTAAAAACATTATAACAATTCGTTTTTCATAATTAATTTTCCTCATTCTTAAAAAGCGAAGATTAACTTATTCAAGCAATCAAATAATTTTTCTCCATTTAAATGTATTCCCCTGATTGAGATATAAATTAATAAATAAGTATTATCTAGCAATAATATTCTAAGTGAGGTGTCACTAAATTCCTTTTAACTATGGGAGCGTCACTGACTGTATCCCTGTCTCTGGTTGGTCTTTCATTACTTTGGGTTTATTTAATCAGACAACTTGTTCATGGATTTCAGTCTGTAGTCGTCCTAACAACCACTTAATAGATTTTATTGGAAGAGGTAGCTTCTTTCACTTGATCAAACCAACGTGTTGGTATAGACATCGTGTTCTCTTGCATTTGGTTTTGCCAACAATGACCAGTTTTTCAAAACTCACATCACCTCTTACAATTGTTTAGCCAAAATAGACCGGTATGTGCTGAAGCAACCATATTCTTACAATTGTTTAGCCAAAATATACCGGTTTGTGCTGAAGCAAGAAGCAACCAAATTTTGATACTAATTTGTGAAAGGATAAATACATCTAAGTCGTAATCTGCAGCACCACATTTCAAATTTATCTATTCTTTATTTCTTGAAAGCTTTGATAGTTTATGTTTCCAAAATGAAATTAGTCAAGGCTCTTACTAGCTGGGCTTTGGTTATAACTCAGTTCTTTCCGATGCTCTGGAGACATGTCATCTTTAGCCACTGCTATTCTTCAGTTCATTTTGGGAACACAACTGCCCTCTTCCCTTATACTATATTCCAGATAAAGAAAATCTGCAATGTCCTGGATAGTCTGGGTTGTTAATTTGTCATCCGTATCCACTTGATAAGAAAGCAACTCGAATTATTATGCAATTTAGTTTTGCAACAATTATTATATTTCGTTTCAAATACTAATATTATCAAACATAACTACTGGCCAACCATAGCATACTTATTGCCATAATGATACTTTGTCTGCAAAAACTGTTTTAAAATACTATTGTTTTGAAACTCTCTTTGAATGTTCATTTCGTAATATGATTAAACTAAACAGTAACATGTTCAAATTGAAATGCAGATAGCGACCTAGTTAGCAAATACCTCTCAAGATTTTGTATAGCTATTGGTACATTTATAGGCTAAAGGGTAATAAATTCGTGCGCTTATAATTGATTCAAATAATTTATCTCATTGTCTCTCGAGTACTGTTATTAATTATCTTCATTAAAGCTACAGTATAGTTAGGTAACATTAAAAGTTGAAACCACCTGCTTCAATTACAATCCATTCGTATAACTAAAACTTGTTTTTATATTCAATTGATGTTTAGTAATGTTAATACTGGACTAAACAACATCTGATCTGACTTTGCCCATGAGAATTTTGTGGCGTCTAAGATTTCAATACGATTACCAAAAGCGTGTTTCATAGTTGCTATAGTCTAGTGGTATAAGCAATCGAACTATGACCAAGAGGATGCTAATCCAAATTACAATGTTAAATAAAATTATATTAAACAACAATAACAATATTACAATGAAAAATAAAATTGGTCCAACGCCCGTTGGTAAACGCACAAAGTAGGCTCCGTAGTCATCTATATCTCATGGAATTCTAATTGAACGGTTGAAAAAGGCACAAAGTAGTCTCCGTAGTTGTCTATATCTCGTGGAATTCTAATTGAACGGTTGGAAAACGCACAAAGTAGTCTCCGTAGTTGTCTATATCTCGTGGAATTCTAATTGAACGGTTGAAAAACGCACAAAGTAGTCTCCGTAGTTGTCTATATATCGTGGAATTCTAATTGAACGGTTGAAAAACGCAGAAAGTAGTCTCCGTAGTTGTCTATATATCGTGGAATTCTAATTGAACGGTTGAAAAACGCACAAAGTAGTCTCCGTAGTTGTCTATATGTTGTCTATCCGTAGTGTATATCTCGTGGAATTCCAATAAAACGGTTAAAAAATTAGAGAGGGGCGGGGACGAATTATACATTATTTTTGAAGAATAATATTCCACAGATCGAATGTCAAATAAAAATAGTAAATATGACTTGAATTTCAATTTTATAGACTTATCCAATGATATTACACTTAACGAGGTGACAAAAAAAACGTTTTAGCCAAGGACTTCCGAATACATGTAAAGTGGAGGAGAAACAAAACATTATATAAAAGCAAGACAACTAAACGCCAATTCCAAATTATTTAGCTAAAACCAAATTATTTAGCTAGCACTTAACCATGATAGCAGCACGAACTACAATTTAAGGCTTCAAAATAATTATTTTATTTCGAATTAAAGTATCCGTAAGTTAAATTGTTTTAATAAATTTAACGAACGCTGATTACTGAAATATGACATTCTATTGAAAGAAAAAGTCGAATATATTTGTCGAATTAATTTTGTAGAAATTCATTATTAACAATTAAATGATACTACGTGATGTAGTATTATTTCTACTTTCTTTAAGTTCTTTACCACGACCTAGGTTTCGTTGTATTACAACATCTTCAGGTGGGCTATTAGCAAAGATTCTTTAGCTTATTTTTCTAAGATTAGCAAAGATCTTTGCTAATAGCGCACCTGAAGATGTTGTAATACAACGAAACCTATGTCGTGGTAAAGAACTTAAAGAAAGTAGAAATAATATTACATCGCGTAGTTTCATATAATTATCGAAAAAAAAAGTCTAAAATTGTTTTTTTAATAACGTGTATGTTAACTTCACGTAAAAGTTTATTTGTTTTTCTTTAATAAAAATAACTTATGTGTTTTTCCTCCCAGATCTTTCTACTTACACGTCTTTATCGATAGATACAGAAATCAACAAAATCATGGAACCGATTATCGACTGGGTCCCTCTTCTGTGGTATAATCAAAATGCAATATTTTAAACGTCAATTTAAAACATTCTTCTAAAATATCCTTATTTTAATTTCATTTTCATAATACTAAAGCGTAAAACGATTTTACTAAGGATGAAAAACGATGGATAAAATTGTAATTTAAAGTCCGGAATATTTTCTTAATGAAGGAAAATTCGAATTCCGTTTCGGCTGCTCGTCAACAAGTTGTCTCTTTACTACATCATGATAGCGATTAGAAAACTTATATCACATTTACTTTACCAACATCCCGATTATATTAATTTACGAGGTATTTCCACCCTTCCTTCATTTACACTTTTTTAGTTTATCATTTGCCAAATGATATTTGAAACCGAAATTCTTCAGATTCATTCAGATTCCCAAAATTCAATGTCAAGCGGGGTACAGGTTTATACCTGGTAGTTTATGACTAGCGAGCAAAAAAAATGTAAAAAGCATTTTATTGAAAAATGTTGAAAATCGACCTCCTGTACATTTTTAAGTACAACATGATACATTTGCAAATTTTATTGTTCTAATTTGTGTAACGTTTAAATAAATAATATTGCTATTTAAAAGAATCCTAAATAAAACCGGATTTCTTTTAGTTAAAAAACAAAAAATATTTTAGTTTCAATTTTTTCCTCAGATTATCTGAAACAATGACGTCTGTGTTATACTATTCTTTGTTCATTTTATATAAATACAGTTAAAAGAAAAGTAAGTGACTTCTGTGTTTTTTTTTTATTTTTAGCTTTTATACACTTTTTCCTTTTGCATATTTGGTTTCTGTAACGAATACAATGTTAAAAATAATGTCTATCTTTTTACCTATGCGAACGGGTTTAACTCAAAAACTACGGAAGTTTTTTGTTTGTCTGTATGAATGAACTTAACTCAAAAACTACAATTTTATCATAGGTCGTAAATAATGACATTGGAACCGATGTAGTTTTAATTTCATTGTGATGCCTTAAAATGTTCCAAAGTCAATGTTGATTTTGAATTAGTTGAAGCATGTTTCTACACTCTTATTTTTAAGACTGAGGTACCCGTACGCGTTAACTAGCCCATACTTTAACTTATATATATATATATATATATATATATATATATATATATATATGTATGTATATATATATATATATATATATATATATTGTTTCACGTTTTCGTTCATACCGTCAATGTCAAATACATAATAGTCCGTGGTCAAACAGTCGCACAGAGTAAAGATTGTCGTCAAAGAATTTAAAATGTCAGATTGACTGAATGAGTTTTACTTAAACGAATAACGTTCAACTTAAACATTTAATGAATTACGGTCGAATTTCGACCACTGGGCAACCACAAGTGTATATAGCATATATTGAATTCTAAGAATCGAATGTATTATATTTGTTCACAAAATTAATTCTTTATTTTACTTCTCTTTGCATATTGACATATCATCAAGTTATATGTGCATATAATAAATAGTGTTATTCAATTAAATTTCACCTTAGAAACTTATGAGTTTAGTATTTTAATATTAATTGAATCCATCGTGCAGATTTCTATAACCGATGATTGATTAGCTAATAATATTTAGTTACCAGGCACCATCTAGATGACAAATGATTTCATAAAATGGGTCTATCAGAAAACGCTATAAGCAACGGAAAAAGATTTAACTAAATTTCTATTAGATTTTTTACCGATTGAAATTCGCTGATCGTTCAAAAATCAGATGGCTCTCAATTAAATGATCGATGAATGGCTGCATTGATGGATGAAATGGCTGTCATTAAACCGTCTTCGAAAAATTTTACTAATGAACCGTCGTTTAACAATAAAAATAGTTACTAATATTCTTAACGGATATTGCTTTTGAAAACGCTTTCAAAGTTGTAGATCCAATATATTCCCAGTCTTGGAGTGATATTATTTTCGATTATGTACCGCAGTTAAACTGATTAGAAATATTTTGTAAACGATGCAACTTACATATTTTTTTGTTCTCTCCAAAACATCGAAATAATTCATCCCCTCATGTGGCTTTATATCCTGTTCAGCTATTTCGCCACAGATTGTAATGTGTTGTAACTGTTTCTCTTTCTTTCTAGACATAACGTTTCATGAATTGAAACCAAAAAGACTTTAATCAATTTAAACCGATCTGTGTATTCAATGTATCTTTTTAGTTTTATTATCTTTTTGTTTCGCTTCACTTTAAGATAGGGGTTAGTTGGCTAGGATTGTATAAATCGTTCAATTTTTTGGATATTTTACTTTACCTTAGGGCAACAATTGCTCGTACTTTTACGTTACACCCATCCAACTAACCCTTAGGCGGGTATATGGGTGTGTCACGTTAGATTCTATTCCATTCGTTTAACAAATCAAATTAAGTTAAGTTCTTTTTGATGCTGATACAAAAAATTATATTAACACAACACTTACACACATAATAGAGCTTCTTAATTTAATATATGTATATATATATATATATATATATATATATATATATATATATATATATATATATATATATACACACATACACATATGTGTGTATGTGTGTGTGTGTGTGTGTGTGTGTGTGTGTACGTGTGTGCGTGTGTGTATATAATTATTTGTCATGGATGCTACTAAATGTAGACATTAAACAATCAAAGAGCAAAATCATTAGGAATATCTTGATTAGAACAAAATATTCAAGACTGATTTTAAACGAATAGTTTTTTATCAATGATGTATTTTGAATGGGTATTTAATCGGTTACTAATGAGTAAACTTTTGCTACACAGTAAACATTAATATTTAAAATAAATATTAATGTTTACTGTGTAGCAAAAGTTTACTTTACTTACAAAACAAAATTGCTACACAGTAAACATTAATATTTAAAATAAATATTTTACCTTCTGAAAGCATATTTTATTTCTGTCTTCTCCTCCATTTTTATAAGAAAAAAAACGTGATAATAAGTGTACGTCAATTATTACCAAACACTTAGAGAGAGTAGAAGTACATATCACACAGAACAAAAATTCCGTTCAATTTATCACAGTTTCGGCCGGCGAACTCTCTCACGCGAGGTGTACGTATTACATAAATGGTTTATTTGATCTTTGGTAAAGTGTCCAGTTGCGTGTTCTAAAAATTGTACATTCGTTTTGGCTCGAAATATTTTTTCGTAATAAATGCCATTTAGCTTTCGTTTATGTAAATCATGCGAATGCAGCGATCGGACATTATTTAAAAGATAAGCAAATGCCGAGTTGAACGGCCAGCATGCGTTCGTTGTAAACAACTTCAAATGAGATAATTGCACTGCGTTTGCGAGATTTAAATATAACTTCTCAAAATCGTGTGCATCTAGCCTCGTGAGTATGCACGCCATGTGAGTACTTACGCAAAAAAAACTCACAACGATTAAAAATATTTTTATTACTTTAAATAACGTTTTCGAACATTTGGCTATAATTAAATATTTTACTTTTTTGTGGTAGACTCAATTAACAGGCCAATACCGAAACCAGAATACTTTAAAAAATCTAGGGTAATACCGAAAGTGTTCAGTCTATGAATTACTGGATATACCTGCAAAATAATTAGAATGTTACTTAACAGAATTCATTAATTGATAATTCTTATTATTTTCCATTTGTTCTGTTACAACTTAATAATTTCGAAATACACTTATCAACAAAACCTTTAACAGAATGCTCAGTATTATAGTCAAAGTATATCGGTAAAAAAGCCTCGAATTTTAACAAATGTTTGCCTATAAGAATGAAACGATTGTAATGAGTATCATTTACATTTTGTTACAGAACAATCGATAATCAACGAAAATAACGTGCATTTCTCAGCCTATAGTAAACATTGTCTAAACGTGCATACTCTATTATACCTAATCTCAACGATGCCTAAATTTCGCTAACAGCTCTTGCCCGTGCGCGTAAATGAGTAGACGAGAGCCAATAGCGAGAGCCACTAACAAAGTTTAAACGTAATTAAGTTTTCATATCAATCTTCATCGCTCCTAAAATTATATTATTTATAGAATATAAGCAGACAAATAAGTTTTAAGGAAACAATAGTAATAAACACAATAGTATAATATTAAACGTCTCCAGCACCAAGGCATATATTTCCATCACATTATTTTCAATCGCAATGGCATAAAAAGAAATAGAGATGATATACAATTAACTAACGGGGGACATGCTTTTCTTTGAAACAGTAAATAGGATAGTCAGATACTTAACCAATATTCAAATACTTTACTTGAAATTTGTATCCTACGTTCGGCTGCGAGTATAACTCTTGTCTAAGGACGTATGTTTAACTCCAATAATACATCATCTTGTGCCTCCTAATAATAGACAGGAAATATATAGCTCTGAAAAATAATGACCGTGACTAAATTCACACAATTATTGCGTTGCGCACTTACATAAAAGCTACAATGTCTTCTTTAACTCAGCTTCATATTTTCGAATAACGGTGGAACAATGTGCAGTTAAATTCTGTAAATATTTTCTAATATTAAAGTCAAATATTACATACATTAAAAGGCACAAACTATGCACAACATAGGTGATAAAATTATTGTAAACAAATACCATTATAGAGAACTACAACATCGTATTTTCAGGCAGTGTAGTTGAATACAAACTAATTTTTGGCGTTTGTGACGCATATTTGGATTTGCGCAATCTTTTGGATTCTTCAAATTCTTTTTGCATAAGATCTGAACGGAATCGAACGAAACTATTGCAAACATACAAAATAAACTCATCCATCGCTTTACATAGGCAACCGCTTTAGACCATCACAAAGCAAGTAATTAATTCATTTAGTCACAATGAAAATCGACAAAAACTTAAAAGCAATTAATTATGTCTCTTATGTCATTTTACGGTGGCTTAAGTTACATTGATATAAATATGTATCAATAATTACCAGTAAAGGATATTCCTATTTGACCTACATAATAAAAGTTTAGGCAAGTTTTTGACATGTGTGTAGATTCATTTAATTATCTTTCTTAAAATATTTCATTCTACCGATTCACTAGTCAAAACTAAATTCGATTCCATGTCTAATTCTATCTAAATTTATTCCGATCAAACGCTTACGGATGAAACGTTATTAAACGTATTTAACTATTGGCGGTTTTCCGTCGCTTTCGTAATAAGGTGCAATATTTCACTGCCAATCTAACATACTTAATATATTATTTTAATAATCTCGACTCTCAAACTAACATTAGCCTATTTAAACGTGTGTGACACAAGAGACATATGCTTGCCCTTTGGTTAACATCTTGCTAATCTCATAACGAGTTAGACCTATAGAGAAGATATTGTGAAACATCTCATACCGGTTAGATACCAGCAAGATATACAGCGAAAACAATTTTATGTAAATAGCTGTTTATTACTTACGCCTACTGTCATTTTGACTGTCATTTTTAGTGATCCGTAGCCAAACTGGGAACCCTTATAGTTTCGCCATATCTCTGTCTGTCCATTTGCAAGTCACAGATGTTTTACTCGCAGACTATTAGTGTTATAGAACAGAAATTTTTATATCGCCTACAAAGTTAGGAATAAAATCTTTAATAAAGGAGTTTTTTAGGGTACCAGGTAAGGGACATGCAAAGTGGAAGTTAATTTTGTTGCTTACCCCATAGTGAAGGGTATTGTTGGATAGGTCTTTCAAAAATATTGGAGATATATCATGAACACTTTTTCGATACAGGGTTCCGTTTACAAAATAAAATTTTAATGTGATCATTTCTTTAGATTTATGTTACCCCAACCCCTACCAACTAAACTGATATTTTTGAATACATGTAAAGTATTTATAAAACGAAATTAAAAGGAAAATTATCACATCTATGTAGGCTCAACTATTTAACGGGTATCGGTTGACCAGCTTGTGACAAGTAGTTGCGTCTGTAAAATGTTCATGGAAACTTCATGCAAGTCCTTTAAATTAACTGCAACAGTAACTTTGTATTTCAAAATCTATATTATTTACAACTGTGAAAGATATACCAGGCAATTTATTTATTAATTTAGATGGTACGCAATAATATTAAAATCATGATGCATTTCGCACAAAGTTTTCACGCCTGTAAAAGACATAGCAGGCAATAAAATTACGTTATTTACAAATAGTAAGACTATAGTATATACTATACCAGTACCTGAATGTGTGCAGTACTCTCATAGCACGAGTTCTACTCGTACTTAACATAACTTTTATTAACAAAGTACCAAGCCGTTTTATCATGTTGTGCTCGTTTCATGTTGTCCTATTTAATGCCTCTAATTGGAGATATTCTTCTTATATCATTGAAGAATTATTTCTCTTCTTCTTTTGTTATCAACGTATATTATTCACATAGTTCTAAACTGCTTCATTTTAGTTCTCCTCTTTTCTTCGTACATTTTGCACTCCGCAAGTTTTAGACATATAAACGATTGTGTAAGTCTTTTATTCCAACTGCATAGGAGAAATCAGAAGATTATCAATCTCTAAAGTTATTATAAAATTATCAATCATATATAAGATTAATTATATACTCACAAAACATATTCAAATTAGAAATTAATTTAATAAAAATAAACTAACGTAAAGCTAATTTTAATCTCTATTATGTACTTGTTACCGTGTGCTTTTATCTTTTGTCAAACAGCGATGAAATTTTTATGACATTCAAATTTGATTTATTACATTTAAAATATTAATAATATTATTAATACTATTTATTATGCTTAAAATACCTAAAGATATACGAGTAATTATATGCTCACTAAACATATTCGAATTGGAAAATAATTTAATAAAAATAAACTAACGTAAAGGTAATTTTATATAGGTACTTGTTACCGTGTGCTTTAATCTTTTGTCAAATAGCGATGGAATTTTTATTATATTTATTGCTAAGCTTATTTTTTTGCACTGTTTCTTAAAGCTATAATTACAATAAAAGCAATTCCCACGAATATTCGGAACAGCTCATTTGCTACCTAAACAGGGTGTAAAATTCGTTTATTTATGTATCTGTATTTATGTATTATGTATCTTCTTATTTAAAATTTCTAAAGACAAGGTCGAAAGCGAAAGCTTGCTATAAAATGTTACGAGAAACATTTCGTTTATATGAAAATGGTATAGTTAAACAGCCTCTCATCAAGTCGCGTGTTAGAAAAGATAACATATTTTATGAATTCAATTATATATTTCCCTTCGACTCTGCACGCATTCGTATGTTTCTTTGGCAAAGCAGGAAATTGTTTTTCTATTGCAGTGTGGGAGGTTGAGAGTATATCTAACAAATAACGTGAACTTAACCCGAGATCTCTTTTAAAACTTTAATACAGGAAATCAGCCTGGGTGAGTATTACAGAAATGATCAAAATCTCTTTTTTGAATCTTTGGGACCAATGCTTGACTTTGCCAGAGGAAGAAAACAGCTTCAATCTGCGTGGTGTATGTATTGCTTGATGTTTTGCTCACCTTTCACACTAAATGGAATTAACGAAACATGTTTTTAGGGTTCCGTACCTCAAAAGGAAAAAAATCCTTTATAGGATCACTTCGTTTTCCGTCTATTCGTTTCTGAAGACCCTTTTCTCAGGAACGCCTAGAGTTATCAAGTTGAAATTAATATCAAGTACTTAGGTCTACGGTCGCTTGGAGCTTTAAAAAACAAGCTTTTAAGTCAACGCAATAAAGAAAAAAACTTAAAAATACGGCCATTTATGCTGCATATTTTGACACTAGTAAATAAATCAAAACCTGGTACTTTCCGCTGACCTGGAATCATGAAAATTGACAAGAAGTAAGGTCTCACAGCACAAGTAACGTAAAAAATCGTTATTTTCTCCTCGTTCATCGCGTAATTTTAAATCGTTAATTTTTTTCTTTCCGAAACTCGTTAATTTATAATTATATCACATAAAAAATATTTAAACATGCGCCTGTGAAATACATAGTAGGCAATATATTACGTTCTAATATTAAACTTTTATAAATAGTTTAATATAAATACTATATATCCTTAAATGTTTATGAATGTCTATATATGTATGGAACCTTCGCAGTGAGAGTTCCACTCGTGCTTGACAGGTTTTTTTCTTTACAAGCCAAGATTAAATTACTAACCGGATAGAACATTGAACGCCGTGCTCTAGATTTTCAAAGCATGTTTTATAGCATTCCAGAAATGGCTGGAAAAGAGTATCTGGTATTTCAGAAGTACATTTAAAAAAATGAAGTCAAATATCTATAAAACCGTAAAACTAAAGAAATAATGTAACTGATATGTTTTTTGTAACTGAATTAATAGATCTGTCCACCTGGTTCTTAAGCAAAAAGTAATACATCGGAGTTACCAATAAATTTCACGTCAGAGATTCTATTAATTAATTACACGAATCTATAAATTCTTAGTTCTTCTATCAATAACGCACGTTAATTATTAATGAAATGAAAACATCAAGTAAGTATTAAAATTAACTAAAACCAAACTAAATGCGTGGAAATATTCAGAATTGAGAATTCTCAAATAATTAATTAGAAAGTTGCTATTTTGATGGAATATTGTTTTAGGCGAATGGTTTCATGGTATATATTATATGAATTGTAATTAAATTAAATACATATAAGTACTTGTAAGTACATATAAGTACATATAAGTTCCATAATGACGCGTATATTAGGTCGATTAAAGAAAAGTTTCCTCAATATTTTGGTTTTAAAGAAAAAAAATTATGGTAACTATTTATTTATTTAGTCTTCAAAGTAATATATTTTGCGAATTTATTGCCAAATTCGCAGTCTTTTCCGGTTAACTAAAACACAAGTAGTTGTGAACTTTGCGTTATTGAAGACTGCAACAAGCCGTTAGTGTAACATTATAAAATTAACTATCTACTACAACATAATAATCACACGGTAAAAATTAACTTAATAGTAACTATATCAGCAAATACATTAGGCACCAATATGGTGCTGTACGAGATAACAATGGATAATCTAGAATAAATAAAAACAAAAATATAGATATTTTAATGAAAATTAAAAATCATAACATCAAGATATATAATTTATTATGAGCCAGACATGTACTATAATGATTAATGATAGACGGATACTTATAAACTAATCGATTGGAAAAATACTTAAGAAAGATCAACTGAAAAGACTGTAGTTGAATGATATGATAAAAAATATAATGTCATATAAAGGCAACGAATGTTATGAAGTGAAAAAAACAGAATAGAAATGTATCGTTAAGATCCATAAAGTACTGTAGAATGCAAAAAATATATACAGAAACATTGTTTATATTACACAAAACAATATTACGCAAACAAATCACGCTTTTCTATTTAAATTTCGCTTCACATGCACAATTACGAATCATCATTATCGAACCAATATAATCACATCAACACACACGGCAAACGTTGCGTTCCGTCTATTTTTTTCTAATTAAAATTTTAATACGTATACGCGATTACATAACAAACTTTGAACGACTATCGACGGGCGCACGCGATTGTTTAATTAATAAGTTTATGCAGAGAAATATAAAGCGAGCGGACTGAGAGTTGAGAGCTGACAACAATGGAAATGAAATACGTACGATTAAACCTCGATGCGCAACAAAAAGGCGCGGTAACAACACTCTCTTTAACATTGATAATGAAAAATTATTACGAACGAAGCAACATTCACAACAATTACGTCGCTAATGGCAGTGAACGAGACGAGATGAGCACATTTTAAGGCGGTATTCGAAATGATACAGAAAAAAAAATGAATGCAGCATCCATTCACGGCCAGTAAACACTCGCTCGCCGAGTGAAACAACATTTCACGTTCCGTAAAATATTTTTTTTCGCCTCGTTTAGCGATATTTGAAGATACTTTAGCTTTCGGTTTATTTTTTTTTTTGTAAGTCATTTAGCAGCATGTGTTATCCGCAATTGGACACTCTGTTTAGAAATTATGGGAGGCAATGAATATTTGATTACACAGAATCGCTTGTGCGTAAATATTGCAAACAAAGCATTTTTTTTGTAAAGAAATGTCATCCATTTTGTAACGGTTTTTATAATAAAACGTGTCCATGAATACAAAAAGGCAAGATGACATATATGACACAGTAACTTTGAGAGCAACTCAACAAGCACAAAAAATTATCGATACTTGCAGCGAATATTTCAATTCACGTCTTGAAGATAGACAGTAAATATAGATGGTAGAATATAGAACTATCTCCGAAAACTAATTTCCAATCTTTAAAACATTTTTTAAGTTTTGAAGACCTAATTTATTATTGGACTTCGTCTTCTAAATTTTCATAACATATTTTATCGTACACACCGGAGATCTGTGAACTATTTTATGAGGATACGGTGGCTGATATGAAACTATATGTTAGAAGTAAAAGTTACTTTGAAAATTAAAATTCATTCGAAGTATTTATTTCCTTAACTATTTCTCGTCCCATGTTCGTTATCATTACTGCTTCTACGTTTTTTTATAACAAAGAAGCTACTTTAAGTAAACTTTAGCATGATATAACGAAGATATGATTGATTCAAATATGTCTATCTCAATATACGATAATATATGTGAAATGAGGTAATTTTTTTCAACTTATTATTTACTTTCAGAAGTGTTGAATTGATTCCAACGCTCTCGCTTCAGTTCGGTCACTAATGCATAGGTTGTTCATGTCAAAATTTACTTAAGTCCACAAATACGACAATGTACAAATTGTCGAAGACACGACCGTCTCAGTAATAACAATTTGACGTGTTAAATAAACATCGACAATAACACTGTGAGTGTTACTTCAATTCAAACAATTTGATGTTAATCTCTTCTAAATTGTTATATTCAATATATTTGGCGTTAATTTTGTAGAAATTCATTATTCACAATTAAATGAAAATACGTGACGTAATATCATTTCTACTTTCTTTATGGTCTTTACCACAGCCTAAGTTTCATTGTATTACAACATCTTCAGGTGGGCTATTAGCAAGAAGAAGAAAGAGAAATCTTTGCTAATAGCCCACCTGAAGATATTATAATACAACGAAACCTAGGTCGTGGTAAAGAACTTAAAGAAAGTAGAAATAATACTACATCACGTAGTTTCATTTAATTGTAAATTGTTATATGTTTGGGAAGGCAATATTTGTGTTTTGAGACGAAAACGAAGGCAAATAAATAAAGCTTGCAAGTATGAATGAAAGTATTTTTTAGTTTCACGTAAAATTTCCTTAAACTATTTTCTTATTAGAACGGCACTGTTACGAAAATGGTATGGAATTGTTTTTCCATTTCTAATAAAAAAAAATATTAATATATTAAAAAAATTTAGTTTCATCCATACTCTAAAGCTGTATTGAATGTATTAAACTCTAATTGGTTTGTATTGTTCGCTAGAACTAAATATTACTACATATATAGTAATACATAAAGTGGAATAACAAATAATATTAATAAACGAGGCATAAAATTATTCACAAAATAAAATTATAACAAGAAAACTTATCCACATCTGGTATTGATGAGTCAAATGTACAAAATTCACCTCATAAACTAACTTTGACTGAGAGCTTTGTTGATGTGGAAAAGGGAAAGAAATGGTGTTAAAAATAAATTATTTTCCACATTAAAAACTATTCCATGCTCAATAAATGTGTACAATTTTTCATGGAGATTGATTAAGTAGTTGGGATGGGAAAAGACCACAAACTAATAAACTCACTTTCGCTTTTATAATAATAACTAAGATAGTTAAGACTAGTTAGAATTCTGTTAACATATGGATCCTAGACCGTTATTTTGCAAAAGCAACTGTAAATATAATATAAATTTCCCACGAAAGAGTTGGTGTAATAACTAAAAGCTATAAACTATAAATCTTATAAGATGGTTGTATTTTATCACTTGCAAAAATACCCCAAAATTTAATTTAAAGCGACTTCACTCCTTGATAAAAGTCGTTATCGGCTAGCCTTAAAAGGACATTACGTTCTGCACACTATTTACGCTTTTTATTGTTAACAAAAACATTCGACTTGGAGTCCAGTTTCCAGTTTCCAGTTCTCATAATTATTGTTAAAATATTTCCCGGTAATGTATTATGTACTTTTAATTGTCACTCCCATAATGGACAATCATGAGAGCGCCAAGATGCATTCATCTTTTATATATTATGTCCTAGCTACACATTTACTAAATTTGTATTACCAGAATGAATTACTAAATACACTTGACTGGGATTGGTGTATAGTGAAAAAAGTTTATTGATTCGATATACATCATTAAAAACATGTGAAAATTTGTAGTCTGTCGACTATAAATTTGCACATGTTTTTTACATTACGAGCAAATTATAAGCAATTTCCAAAAGTCATGATTATTTATTCTAGATTAAAACCTTTAAGAACACACATGTCCTTGGAAGACCAGTCACATGACATAAAAAGCAAATAATAAAACTATTATAGAAACCAATTAATGACTAAATCAATGGCCGAATTATGTTAATGTTTTCGCTTATTTAAGAAATTCATTCGAAAACATCGTTCCCCATAATCATTATTCATAAAGTTCATAACATGTCACACCGGATATAAACTTCACCATCAACATTAATGCATGCTTGGTCGAATAATATGATAATCGATTACGACTAGTATAAGAATTTCACCAAGGTTTTTATTACAATCATAATACATTATTTATTCTTTCATTCGAGATTGCAAAAATTCTTTTAGTCGTTTACTATAATCGTTAATACAATCAACAGCATGAATGAAACGGTATGGAGTATATATAAATATATATATATATATATATATATATATATATATATATATATATATATATATATATATATATATATATATATATATATATTATACTTTTTATAAGTAGTCAGTAAAATAAATCGTTGATTATATAAGCTCCGTCGGTATTTAACACTAGTCGTCAACGGTGAAAAATGGTGAAGTTCGATTTTGATATGAGTTTGTCTTTAAATTTTCTCGCACATAAATTATTAGACAGAGAGCGAAACAGATGGTAATTAGATGGCGAAAGATCTGAAGAGTACGGTGGGTGAAGTAGCATACTCCATCCAAGTGAAAGTAGTTTTACATGCTTTGCTACGCGAGGTCGGGCATTGTCATGTAAAAAATAAACTTTGCTTTGATTAGAGGGAAGTTGAGCGGTGACTTGGCTAAATTTTTCGCAATAAATCTTAGCTGAAATTGTACTGTTAGCTTGAAAAAGTTCCAAATTATTTACTCCATTTATACCACACCATGCACTCAAAAGTATCTTTTGTTCAATATTGTATTTTGGTCTGGGTACACCTTTTTCTCCGTCTCCTAGTCACTGGCGTTTACGCTAAAAATTAACATGAGCCACCCACTTTGTATCTCCTGTAACCAGATATTGTTGCCTCTCGTTGGTATGATGGGAACTCAGCAGCTCCAAGCATACATTAGCTCTCCTCTGAAGTTGAAAGGGTGTTACCTTTTGTGGCATCCAAATGGAATATTTGTAAAAGCAAAGCATGAAGTTGTTTTTCCATTGCAATATAAGAGCATGAAAATATCCCTGCCAAACAATGCAGACTTAATCTGAGATCTGTTTCAATATGGCTTTTAAATTTTTCCAAGTCAATTGCAGGAGGTCGCTTTGGATAAGGTTTATCGAACAGGTCAAAATTCCTTTTTTTGAATCTTTGGAACCAGTGCTTGACCGTTGGCTGACGTAAGAAGTCATAACTTCAACCATCGTTGTGTATATATTGCGTGATGCTTCGCTGGTTTTTCGCCATATACGACATTCATGAAGAAAGAGTCCTCTAAGTTCACTTCGTAATTTGTTTACTAACTGCCTAATTTTGTTACCATGCTTTAACAACATTGAATAATAATTTCTACAAGGTTATAAAAAATAATAATTTATTTAAAAAAATAAAGAATAAAATAATGAAAATATTACCTAATGCTTGATAAACAAAACTCAATCGACGAAATATGTGAATTTTATGTCACAAAACTTGAAGAAATTTCGAATTTGCAATAATATATTTGGAAAAGAGCTGTAGTTATTTGCAAAAAACAGCCTACCATAACGTATCTAGGGATGACCATTCTTCCACTTGTTTAAATAAAATTGAATCTTTTGCATGGCTATTTTAAATAGCTATTATAGTACATAAAATATAAAGATTTGAGATATTCTGGGCACACAGTTGTGTCCCATGAGAACCTCAATTAAAATGTAGCAATATATTAAATAAACATTAAGGTTAGGGCAATAATTTTCTTTTCGCCCATCACATTAAGTGAGGTGAGGTAGTAGCGAATAGGTCTTTCCAAATGAAAACTAAAGTTCCATTTACAATTTTTCATTTTAAGCACATTCGCGATATAAGGTTGACACAATATTATGCTTGAAACTGATATTCAGTGTGTTCCTTTAATTTTTTCAGTGTTGACTTAAAAACGTGTGATAAAATGCTAGGCAATACTGGCTTTCATTAGAACTTGAATCTATTCAAAATACAAAATTAAATATATTGAATTCCTTATTATTATTCCTTTTTATTAGAATTGTATTTTAGGATAGCTCTGTAATGTTGAAGTTAACCAACGTAAAACAAAAAGGATCACCTAAGAAGCCAAAATAAATGTCTCAGAAGATTAATTGGAAGTTTTTGGCCAAATACTATTACGAATTATAGCAATAACCTGGAAACCTTTATTTACTGTAAAGACAATCATAGTATATTGTACAGGTGTGCAATGAAGATGGAAATAGATTGCACATATCTTTAAAGTGCCAAAGAATAAAGTTCCTGCAATAATTCTCATATAGACATCGGAAAAAAATGGAACAAGGAGAAGACGTAAGATGACCAAAGAAAAGATGATTGACGACAACGAAAAACTATCGGAATGGCCAAATTCTTTGGAAACAATAACTGTAGGAAACACAAGACTGCATGGAACTACAACAGGCTGAAGGTCTCATGCGTCGCCACTGGGTACGAAGAGGAGGCAGAAGAAAATGAGAATACGTTATGGATTAATTAACTGAATGGTTCACTAGAAAATTATAATTAATTGAACGGAAATATTATTATTTTTATTTATCTTATATGTACATACGTTAAAATGCTAATAACCATGGATAATAACTAAAAATAAACACTGAAATCTAATGATATCAAAACAACGTTTCTCTAAAATTTACTATTTAATTACTTACGTAAGTAAATAGTAAATTTTTGTACATAATTTCAAGATACAAGGTGACGAAGAGTGAAACGAATTGTTGACAAATTATAAAAAGCAGCGATACTGAATTGTGACGTCGTTTTTAAGTAACACTTGATTTATTCTATGAAATCAAATGAGACAGAGAGATATCCCTACTCTATCTCAACAATTAAATTTAGAAGCTCAGAACTCGTTACAATAAAAATGATCATCAAATGTGACAATATGATAATGCATACTTTTTCCGTCAATAAAGGCAAACAGTATGCATTATCATATGTCAAAGAACAGTTTGCCTCAATAAAGGTGACCATCAAATACGATATTAAAATTAAATGGTATTGGTATTTATTCACCTGTAATTAAAGGATTTTCTTCAAATTCAAATTAAAATGTATTTAAAACAAATTTAAAAATAAAATAAAATTCCTAAAAATAAATATATTTACACGAAATAATTAGTCAAACTAATGAAGAGAAAAAATCTAATAACGAGAGAATAATGTAATCAGGTAAACTAGGATGAATATTTCCTATACACATTTTATTATTGACCTTCGCCACCGAATACACTTCGCGATACGAAAAATAAATAATTCTAAATTTAAATAATTCTTATGTCATTTCTATTATTTATACATGTACAAACAGAACGATTGGGATGGAAACAGACTATTATCATTTCCGGACCCGGTAATTACTACCCTCTGTGCCGCCTTCATGATACTCATAAACATTATTATCGATTGCGTCTCTAGTAAGCCCGCCTTGCGCTACGAGACTACTAAGGAGTTATGTAACAAATTAAAGAACAATGACTAATAAACCAGAAAAGGTAGCGAATTTCATAAGTTCGTTGTTTTGAAATCTTGAATCGATCAGGAAGCTTGGTCCGGCTGGGCAAAACTGTTGCATAAACTATAACAAATGTTGACACATTGTGGTAGTAGGCAAGCTCGCTATATCCGCTTATCCACGTGAAACGATCGGGACCCAGAAATATTACAAATGACGCCATCGAGATAATCTATTAGCAATTTTAACAATCGCATAAACAAATACATCGCCTTTAGAAAACACTTCCTTTAACAAATACATACAAATATTTGATTGCTAATTAATTTTATCAATTGTGTTACATTTTTTTGAAATAATTACGAATAAATATTGTTTATATTTAAATTTTATTAAATGATCAACAATTTTTTCCGAAATACTCAGTCAGGTTTACGCAATATAAAAAATACGCGAAATAGATCGCAACTATCAAATTCTTAATTAATTAGCATTGGTACAACTCTATTGATAGGGCTGTAACAAGTTTCACAGAAAAATTACTATAAGATCTCGACGCAAAAGATCTTCTTAAAAAGAACCGCACAATGCCTTCCTACAAATACACTGGCAACTCGTTGGATCAGTTGCATTATGCGCCAAGGAACATCTTAAATTCTTTATTAATTATCCAATGCTAATTAATAAGGAATTGTTGGTGCAACTCTATTAATAGGGCTGTAACAAGTATCAAAGAAAAATTACTAAAAGGTCTCGACGCAAAACATCTTCTTAAATAGAACCACACAATGCCTTCCTACAAACACACTTGCAATTCATTGGATCAGTTGCATTATGCGCCAAGGAACAGGATGTTTAAAACGAAATTTGGATTTCTAGTCATCATCGCTGTCACTTCTGGAGCCAAGATTTCGTAGTACGTATTCGCTAATACGTCAAAGAAGACATCGCTATCATTTTCTACGTTAAAGTCTTCTATGTTGACGTAGTGATTGTTTAGCAAATCCAGAATATGCATTGGTTAAACAACGACTACGTCGAGATTCGACAGATATTCATATTCATTCACTCCGAAAATGTCGACAATTCGTATTAATATCGGAAGATTAGCAAGAATAAAAAATAATGATGTCGAAGTCCAAAATATTTTAAATAGGACTACTTCATTACTTGAAGAGTAAATAAAAAATTAACATTTTATACATTATATTAACAAATTATTTTTATTCACTGAAAGCGAAGACGATTTTAAAGAAGTTTAAGAGAGACGGATAAGTTAGACAAGACTTTTTTTTAAATTTAGAGGTTGACCCACTAAAATATCTTAAAAACAAGGCATTCAAATAAACGACGAATAATTATTTCAAAATATTTCAACTTAATACAATGTATACTAAAATAGGAGTACCACGCAAAAATATGAGATTCTCTTTACTGCTTGAATATTCCAAACAGCACACTTTCGAAGAATTATATGCAAAATTAAGGATACTACCAGAATAATCTCTTTTTGAAACGATGGGATTCAGTATCTTCCCCATTTTCGATATTTTGATATAGGCTACAGAAAACAAAAAGCTCATTTCACAATCACATTACTTATATTTGAATTATTGCATTTAGGATATTGGAATATGTGACGCTGCACTTTTAGGAATTTTACGATAGCAACTGAATCAAAACTATGTTTAACACTTTCGTTTATACGAAAATAAAAACAAAATCAGTAATAAAATGGGAAAAGAACTCCGTCCATAGAAGATAACTTACATAATTAGGTTGACAAAGTACGGGGAAATTTCATTTTATCACTAACTTACTATTTTGAACATAGTACCGTATATACTTACGTCTAAAATTGAGAAACAATTTTCTCAATGTATTATCTTTCTTTTATCCAAAACAAATAATGGTTAAATTGCCCATCCATCGGTATCAGGATTGGTGTTTTCTTTTTCTTCCAGACTATTATTTACGAACGAGTTGACAACCATATCTTATACATGTACCAACATCTTGTGGTCCGAATAGTTCACTCTCTAACTTATCGTTATTATGAGACCACATTTCGATTTGATCTGAAAGACTTTAGAATTAAGAATGTGGAGTGTTTCGCTGACATCCGACTCACTCACAATTCCATTTATGTCCTGTAATTGCTTTGTTGATTGTCTATTATTTTTTTCATCATAAATATTTACTTCTTATATGTTAATTTGCTCAATGCTTTGGCAAGGATTTAATCCCAAAAAATCGGCCAAGTGCTAACTATACACTTCACATATGTATAGAGCTGTGTTTCGATTGAGCGAAACTAAAAATTTTGAGAAACGTGTGGGATAAAAGTTATTCTTTACATCCTTAGAAATATTTTGTGTCCAAATTTTTTTTCCAAAACCAATGGTTCAGCAGTTACATTTTGGAAATAAACAATTAAATTGTTTATAATAATTAATAACGTTAATATTTTTCAAACCTGATAATTTTAATTCAATTTGTACCTAATTCTTAATGTTCATTTTTTCAAATATTTCGGAACGATCCGTTTGGTGATAAGGGTGGAAGAGAGTAATTATTAAACGTTATTCCTGAAAAATATTCATATTCATCATACGTGTTGTTGAATTCGCGCAGCAATGAGTTTTCATGTGACACTACACGATTACCCTTAATTTTTTTTTAATTTTCAAACTTGTGCTCTGAAATTATCCATCATAATTCTAATGAAACTTTTTATACTTCACCCTATAACTGGGCCATCATACTTTATGCTAAATTTTAAATATTTTTGTCGAGTAATTTCCGAAAAAATCACCTGTCACCGAGTGAGAGATAGAAACCAAAGTGGTTCCATAAGCGTTTCGTTTTGGCAATTTTGCCACGGTGTGCTAAACAAAAATACAAATACTTTAATTAAACTAAATACCGATCAGCTTCCAAGAAGTAGAATAATAGATATATCATAATAGATAAATCAGCTCTCAAGAAGTAGAATAATAGATATATCATAATAGATAGATCAGCTCTCAAGAAGTATAATAATAGATATATCATAATAGATAGATCAGCTCTCAAGAAGTATAATAATAGATATATCATAATAGATAGATCAGCTTTCAAGAAATAGAATTATATATATATATAGATCAGCTCTGAAGAAGTAGAAGGAAGTTAGTAGATATTTTTCTATGTTTCTTCTGTGTAAACAAACAGGTTAATCTAACCCATGGAACTGGTTGAAACGCATTCCTAGCCCGATATCAAGTATAGTAGAAAGTTTAGTGTGACGCAAAGCACGAGAGAATCTATTGCGGAGGAAACAACGTAACTAGCGATGGCGATTGATGCACGGCACGGCGCGGATAATCGGCGCCACTTTCCTTTATCTGGCGCGCATCGTCACGCGAACGCCGCTCCGCTGACTCGCGCACCTGTGCATCTAATGCACGATATGCTAGACGTACTTGACTACTTGCTTAATTGCACCTACGGTGCCGCCGCGACGACGTGTACCTTACATGTCCGTAGAGGCGGCACCGTAGTTCCGGCATAACTATTCGAAAAAAAACAACAAAACAGTTTTCGATAAAAAACGATAATCACAAACGAATTCAGAATTTCATATTAACGTTGTTCCTATCGAAATTGTCGTAGTACATCCCTATATACTACAACTGCTACTGACTTCAGTTATGAATATCTGTGATATAGGACGTCCGGTGATGTGAAAAAGGAAAACACTTTTCATACAGTTTACATACCGAGTAAGTAAATAGATATATACTTAAGTAGTTTAATTTAGGTTATAGTTTAGGGTTCAAGTAACATAACATGGATTATGACTTAGTGCTTTTGGGAAAAGTATGCTGTAGAATTTGGAGAAAATATTATAAAATGAGCTCATGAAACGATACCAATTTACTTTTTGAACTCATATCAGACAAACTGTTAATAATTTCGTTAGAAAAGAGCCCATTTTTCTTAATTATTATATATTGAGAATTAAAAATTGATTATCAAAACTAATTTAAAAAGCAGTTAATACTTGCGCGTCTAATAACATGCTATATAATACATCTAACGTCCATTAACTGTTGAAACTATTTGAGAATATGTGACCATTAAAAAGTGGTTAATATTTTTATGAAATTCACCATCAAATATGAACAAAAAAATGCATAAACTGCATTTTCAGCTAATGCACGCAAGTTTTATAGGTCAGGTATCGGTGGAAAAGCGGTTTATAGGCCCTGAGTGGACATAAGCCGCATTTTCAGCTAATGCACGCAACTTTTATGAGTCAGGTATCGGTGAAAATGCGGTTTATGTGGCCGTAAGTGGAGATAAGCCGCATTTTCACCGATAGCTGTAGCTAGTGCATGCAACATTGATAAGTAAGCTATTGGTGAAAATGCGGCTTATGTACTGAGTGAGCATAAGCCGCATTTTCACCGAGAGCTGTCCTATAAACGTTGCATATATTAGCTCATAATAGCTTTCAACTGATGAAAGAGATTCCGAAATTTGACAAAGCAAAGGCACTTATAAAACAAACAAAAAATCAGGACACCGGCAGACTAAGGATTGAGAAATCCGGTGTATTTTTGTGAACGATTAATTTAAAATAGAATAAAAACCAAGTGTGATATTGATGGAGACTTAAAATTTCTTGAGGAAAATCCGATAACAATATTGACATTCACGATCGAAAATATGCGGAGGCTACTTATTTAAGTTAATCTCCTGCGAATTTACCTTACAATATGTTTATAAACTGTGAATATACCATAATGTAAAATTCAATGTTAGGCCTATTTTTACTTTTAATTTTAATTAACTATTGAATTTTAATTAACTATTGATTTTTTATTTTTAATTAACTATTGAATGTCGCTAATTAAAAGTAATAGATCCTTCATGGCAATACTACGTTATTCTTGAATAATATGAAGATGAGTACTTAATTCTCAACCAGATTGCAATGGACCAATATATCTAAAGTGTTAAGATTTGTAACTTATATCGAATCCTCAATTAAATGACATTCACAGACTAAAGGCTGTTTCAAGAGTCGCTCAAAATAGTTACGCAAAGTCTAATCAATATGAGTAAGTCACCAATAAGCAATCACTAATCATTAAATTTCAAAGTTTCTCTTACGTCCGGTCAAGTCATTTCGTTCAGTTCTAACATAATATTATGGAACCAATTACCCAAGTACAGAATCAATGTACCAAATACATTTAAAACCTATTCATTATTTACGGAAATGGACTTAGCAGCTATTAATTTATGTAAGCCACCGACATCGCGTAATAACTGTTCAATCGAAGCGCTTTAACGTCAATCAAAAGTTCATTCCAAAGCGGATGAAATTCTCGTAAATTAATGTTTGAAATTAACACTCCCAAAGTGTTTAACGGCCAGCGCCGAACATGCGAGTCGGTTTATTTCATCTATAAATATACACTTCAAACCAGTTCTAAGGCAAGCTTGACCTACACATAGTTAACATGATAACCGAATTATACCTGTCTAGTTTACGTAATACCGTATTACGTAATTGCCATTAAATATTTTCGTACAATAACATATGTTTTACGATAAATTTACAGTTGTGTCACTATCGTAGTAAAAAGAAACACCTGTTATTTATGGTAATAAATACAGTGTCATTATTTTGACACACCGTTTTAAAAAGAACTTCCTCATATGCAATCATTAAAATCACCGTTTATTTGCTTCATTTATGAATGAACCTTTTTAATTTATCATTTTTATTTCGTTACATTAATCTCATATACGCCCACTTAACACTGTATACGTACTCATCTCCTCCTATGAACTATAAGAAAATAATTTAAATATAGTTTTATTTTACGTACGAAATCTAATATTTTACGTACGAATAGATATAGTTTTATTTTACGTACGGCGAAAGAATAGTGTACGTTTGCTATATTTTTAACTTTCTTTCCACTTTCACGAATTTGTTTTTAGGGGTAAAATAATTTAAATATTAATGGAAGGAAAAAAAGGGCAAAATAGCTAAAGCAAGCAGAATATATAACAATCACTACTGTTATAAATTCGATCAAGAATTACGTTAAACGCTAATTAAGCTAGAAATTCTCATTAAAACTCCTAAAAGTATAGGTAATACTGTTATGTCATTTCACATTGCAATTTGTTTAGCATTGACAAACATCACTTATAAGTAGACTGATATGTTCGTTTATTATTTAATCACAATCAACTTACTTGAGACATGACAAAACAGATGTAGAATATATGTATTTCTACTTTTTACTAACCTTAATAACAAAATAAAAAATGTAATTTAACATGACATAATATTAAAATGACATTTAACATTAACATGACATAAATTTTGAAGGTTTTAAACCTTCAAAATTTATTAAGCCTCGTTAAAAATGTACTGATTGGGTAAAAGAGATGAATGTATATGTAGAGTGGTATCGCATTGAGCATTGCTTACGTGAAAGAAACCAATAAATATAGCTCTATATACCCATAGCCTAATGGTTAATGTATCTAATTTCCGTTACATTAATTCAATTAACTCTATTACCTTACTTCACATTTGAAACCATTTTAACAATAACGGGGTACAACAATAAGCACACTGACTATTTCTTTATATTGTCTGCAATATAAAATGATAATTTTAAAATTGAAAAAGGACTCTTTTTAAATTAATAAATAATACCATGATATAGGTTCAAGGTGGCAATTTATTTGAAATTAACAACTATTACTTTTTTGATTACATCAATGAGACTCGTGAAATAGTATATTCAAAATATTGCTAAATATATATATATATATATATATATATATATATATATATATATATATATGTGTGTATATATATATATATATATAAATATATAAATATATATATATATATATATATATATATATATATATATATATATATATATGTATATAGAAATACAGAATTAGAACAAAATAAATACGATATTTTTTAAATTTACAACAATGATTAAACCTTTTTTCACAGAGAACTGATTGCAGTGACGTGTTAAGAATTTTACTATAATCATAAAATTTATTTAACGTAGTAATATTATTAAATCACAACTTGCTAAAAACAAATTTAAATACCTCTGTTGTATCGATTTAAATTAAGAGTACCAGGTGATTCACAACTATTTTAATTATAATAATTACTTGTTTAAAAAAATTGGAAAATTTTAATTGCTTATTTCTAAAATGTAGATACGTGTTGAAACTTGTTTCAAAAGTTTAAACTTCTTATAATTTTTGTTTTCATCTGTGAATAAATATTATGCACATAGATGTTACATAGACGACTGATTAATTAGAAAATTTTTGTGTAATCAATTTAATTACCCGAGTAATCTTACATAATTATATATTTACATTTGAGGACACATTGCTACTTTATTATACACTGATTATGGAGTTTAGATAAATAATTACATAAATTGAAAAGCATCGAACGTCTTTTATAATTCAACATTTCGGAATGTTTCATTGGTGTCTTGGTTACGCATCTCGAAAGCAAAAAAAGACAACCTTAGTTTTCTATCGCTACGTTTGCCACGCAAAATTGAATTTTCACTTAAAATTTGATACGTACCTTTTAAGTTACAAACATATGTAATATCAAATGAATATGGAAATGAGGGAAATTAAAAAAATTAGTACTCAAGATAAAAGTTAATGAAATTACATAAGTTCATGTTCACTACATTTGATTTCAAATCATAATTCTAAACGTTCCTAAAATGACCTTTTTTGACAAAGCGCAATAATATTTTTTAAGGTTAAAGGAAAGCTATAACAAAAGTCGGATTTTCTTTGATACACAATATTTAATCGGTATATATAACCTATTTCGCAACACATAATAAATACTTCTGTATAAATGTCTAAGCAGCTATAGAATATACTGTCAGAATATCATTAAAGTTTCCATAAATCTTTCACTCGCATTTTCCAGATAAGGGTGACTTGTAGCTTGTAGCATTTTCCAGATAAGGGTAACTGGTATTATTTACTATTAAAATTGTAGTTACATTAATAGTATCGTTCACACAGCATTCATATTCCAGGCGTTTTCATCGAAACCAACGATTAGAAGGAGTGGCTCACGTAATGTGTTAGTATTTTAACAGTGAGCTTATGATATTGGCGACATTTAATTTTTACCGACATTAAGCGACAATACAAGTTCAGATACTATCTATACATCATTTCACATTACGACCTTTTAGAACTCTTCTCGAACATTACAATATATACATATATATATATATATATATATATATGTATAAATGAGTTCACTATAAAATAGAATAGAATAAATTTGGCTATAAAATGAAAATGGTTGGTTCAAAAAAATCAACATGGAAAAATAAATAATATTAAATGATTAAGCAGTTGTAACTATATATTTATTATGGCAGTACCGTTTAAAAATAATTTATGGGAGACAATTTACTATCTTGATGGAAAAAAAAATATCGTGTCATAACTGCTTGCTGAATGTTTGTTTGTTCGAAGCATTAAATATTTTAAAAATAATCTAAAATGACCTGGTTTGGTGACTCGCATTCTAGAAAAGAAATGTTTACCATCGTTTTATTCCATATTTTTTAAATAACATTGTCTAAAACCTAAAGCCATATCAACAACTCCTGGGAATTTATTTCCATTCATATTCCTCTAGTATATTCATGCTAACATGCCAAATGATAGATTCATTGAGGGTGTTAACATTTACATAATTATTTAATTTTTAATAAAGAACGACGCTACCGATCGTCGTTCTCAGAGAGAGAGATCTTAGAGAGATTTTTCGCTTCTAAATGAAAATTTTTGAAAATTTTTTTAGCTTCTAAATGAAAATTCTAAGAAATGTGGGCTAATACTTGTGTTATCTAATTTTAAGCAAAAAAAATATTTTCAACACGGTCCGTATTTTATTTCAAAGCAAAGTTAACCTAATATAAATATTTGAATATCTTTACTGAAGTATAAATATATTATCTGACTTAGTAGATAGCACCTTAAAACCTTTAATATTTACCATCTCAGTATATTTGCACAATTATTAACTAATTATCTCTTATTTTAGGTCGTCGCCTAAGTGGAATGTGATGGAATTATATCAATTTTTAGCTTTTAACTTAATATTTTGAAGTATCCTACAATTGGGTAGTTAACTAAATTTTTTTTATTTCATCAATCATAATTTCAATGTACAAGCTGATTAAGAGTGAAAATTTTTTTTAATAATCTTAAAAATTGACCGAGTTATAAAAGTTTATATTTAACCTTTAGACAAGGACGGCAATGCTGTGTTGTGAGGTCATTTTTAATATTGCGCATTATATTCTACGAGAGGAAAAGAGACAGGGATATACACAACTCTATCCGTATCTTCAAATTTAGAAGCCTACAACTGGCTTATTTTTCAATAAATTTTTGATTTTTTTTCAAGACTGGTTTTTTATTCACTTATATTTCACAATATTGTACGAAAAATATCAAAATTTAGAATGAGTCAACTACCGGATTCTTGTAATATTTACCCTAGGTTTATTATTCTTACTGCAGGTTTTAACTATTCATAGTAATAGTTTATACTCTAAAATCTTCATACCTTCCTTGTTTCGATATAAAGAGCCATCTTCTGCAAATACTCCTCTGACAAATTACGAAGTATTCTAGACCCTAACTTTTAAAATGCTGCATTTAAATCGTCGTCTTAATGTCTTTCTGGCATTGGTTTACTTTATCTTTAATTTGTCAATACCACAGGATATTTAAACCATTCATCAATATTATTTAGATAGAAACTAACTCTCTGGTCTCTAGAAATTCATTTACTTCAAACCAAAATTAATATTTACTAGACTCTGATTCTGTCTATTTCGGAGTATATGAATAGAGCATTTAATATTTATTTAAAAGGTGCGAACTTTTAACCCTTACTGTAATGTAGAAGTATTATTCTAAAAATTAATATATTCTCTTGGTGAACGTCTATGTTGTGAACAAAACTTGTAAAGTCATACAAGCGTTCTTTACTACTCATATATATCGTTTATTTATAGCAAATAAATAAACGATACGATAACGTTGGTTCGCAAGCGGAGAAATCATCGTGAACCGGAAATGACCCCTGACCTCCATAACTTCTACAGCGCCTCGAACAGCTTTCCTGCATTGAAACGAATTTGAATTAGAATATTATTTAATTACGATTAATGAGCATTAATCTGAATCCACTTAATGTCACACACTTCTTACGACCTTTTTAATTAGCGTCATAATCATCGTGACGTCAGTTCTCGTGTTTTGAATAAATTAATTGCATTGCCGATAATTATCGATGACAGCTCTTTTCATGAGACGTTATGGGATTATTATGCAGCACGAAATATTAAAATAGTCAGTTCTTATGTTTACCACATGCATTTTACATTTTCTAAAATAACTTATTGCGACTGCAACTACAACTGAATAAACTTAAGAACATGAACAGACGTTGATTCACTTTTATATACGTATATGCAACTAAATTATATTCTCAGCTATAACTAATTTATTTATACTTTTAATCTATATATTAAGCGATTTATTCTTGATGTATACATAGCGTATATTCTTAATTTTACACTTGTAATGGTCCAACATTTAAAAAGCAAAAACTTGCACCTGTTTAACTAATGAAGACCATTAGTGCCGTTAACTATGTTCAATATATTCGCTACTATGATTACATCCTGATTACACCGATCGGTTGAATCAAATTATCGGTTCGGTACAAAAGTAAGATCGGTTGAGTACAAAAGTAAGAAGAGTAATGTATAAATATAGAAAAGTACCCACAGTATACCATCAGTAATAGATCGAACGAAGCAAGAAGATAAGATAACCTGCATGAAATAATACACATGCTTAATCTACAATTTAATCGTTTCAGAATTTAGGAGCTTTCAAAGAAATTATTTTCAATTTTTTTTCATTTAATCTTCACAACCAAGATTATTTTTACACGCTCCCCTCACTCCCTCTCCTAACATAACCTATTTTAGTTTCCAAACATTTATCTTTGTAAAACTCTACTTTCTATTTACATATATATATATATATATATATATATATATATATATATATATGTATAACTGCCGTAAGTACCAATTTCATCCTGCTTTTCCAACCTACAAAGTCGTCAACACTCCGTACAATAATAGCATTTAAGATAATTAATTAAACCACAATTGCGTCCCTAAATCTCATTTATTTTTTACTATTTACAAAATATTTCGACAAAACCTCAATTATCGTAATATTCGAAAAAATCACGAAAGGGTCTGTTAATACTCTTTCGACGAAATTTTGATTGCCTCCTTTTCAGTTAATTTTCCTGCCTACGAATTCCTCGATATCGAAAATAATTTCACCCCACGCAGTACGGGCCAATAGAGCAGGACAGAATATTTACTTTATACAGTTGTCGCTTTCTTCCTCGGCTACAAAACATCAACGGACTCGCAAATTTTATTTCTTTAGTTGCTTTATACAAGATATCGGTAGATGTAAATTCTAACTTCTCAAAAATCTTATGTTCGAACCCTGTCAATGATCCTCTTTAGTTATTATTTTCGAAATCTCCAAAATACTGCAATCCTCTGCTTACTATTCTCAGAGTATGGGATAGAAAACAAACCCGCTTAAAAGTATGAAAGTTGTTATTTTTAGTATTTCTACCCAAAGGACCCTAATAGTCATGCTCTTTGGTGATCTATCCATACGTCTACTATGTACGTAACTGCATTTTGGAAAATAGTTGAGAATAGAAACTCAAATTTCACATATCAATTGTTTAATAGCACTTACTAGGTACTAGATAACTTAAATATTGATGTTAATATCATTTTTGCGTATGCCCGTAATGGTTGCCAGAAGCAACATTATAGTTCTATCTGTTAGAAATATGTAAGCTACAAGCGCATATGTAAATAATACTAATTGTATACAATATTAGCTGGGTGCGTGACATCAGCGCCGCCTAGCGTTAGCAGCTTTGTAGGCGCTTCAATTTTATTAGTACGCTTCAAATTAATGCCTCTGGTAAATGTTTATGTGAATAATATAAAAATAACGGAAAATATCTAAATAAATACTTTTATTAACGAATGATGACAAAATTTTAGCTGTCCGTACTCAGAATATACAACATATTTTGTGTTTAGCTCAACAAAATGTGTAATATAATAAATGTATTACCCATATTATAATATTTCAACCACAAACAATGTCAGACGGAATGTATTTTATACCAGTTATCAATTAATTTTTTGTTATGTAATTTCCAATTCAATACTGGAAATTTGTAAAATTAGAATTTGTTACTACTTGAAGTATTTTTACAAAATAAATATAGTGTTAGAAAATTTGCTTTTATGCATAAAACTAATTTTACTGATTTACAGCAAAAATACTGATTTTAGTGACTTTTTATGTTATACTTACATAAAAATGACATTTAAAAATGCGACTCGGCACTGTAAAAATTTATTTCAAAAAATTTACTTACAAAAATATCTTTATTTTGTTATTGCTGAAGTATTTTTCACTTTAAATATATTATTACATTCTACACACTCGAGAAACATTTAAACAGAAATGTTAATAATAACGATTTACAAAGTGTTAAAAAGATAAATAATTATGACCTTTAAATATTTAATTTATTATATATAAATTTTGTAAATTATATTTTCATGGTTCCTCTTTACTTACTTTAAATATCTTGTTTTTTTTCTTGATAAACAATGAAATTCTCATTGTTACTAAAATACATTTGTTCCCCGTTATTAATATATAATTAAGAACAATTAACTAAAGACTTAATAACAAATTTTTAAGACTGGTAGAACTGAATGTTTTTTCTTAATATTAAATGAGATAGACGTCATCTTTTTAAAATTTCGTAAATTGTTATTAACCTCTTATTTAACTTTTTCTGTTATTAGCACCATTCATATTTATATGTTTGTTAAGTATGTATTTAATATCTTATATGTAGTATGTATTTAATATCTATAATTAAGAAATGGCAATTTTTCGTAATAAAATAATCGAGACCTATTTTTTTAAATAAGTACATCGTTTTTTTTATATTCTTTCAATAAGACGTCAGTGGAATTCGCATTTTTGCTAAACTGCACTAGTTCCAGAAGGAAATATGTCAATATACGTAAGTAAATTATATTATTTATAACAATATTTAACAGGCGCCTCTAGACCATTCCATTAGTTGCCTCTAGACCATTCCATTCCATTAGTTCCATTTCTGCACTCTATGGTTTGCACCCGGCCAATATTGTCATAGCTGTTAAATGTTCAATTCTTTCCTTGTCAATATTCTTTATAATAAAATTAGTCGAAACACATTTAATTGGAAGCAGAATTCTTGTTTTAATTTATATAGATGACGTGCCACAGATGAAAGTAAAAACGTATTATCATAACAAAAGTATCGTTTTGAGAACTATTAATACTCTAAAATTAACGTTCAATTTAAATTATTTTTGTTAACAATTTTTTATTAAAAAAAATGCATTATTACAAGAAGGAGGCAAAAGGGTAAGATAGGTAAAAGATTTCAGTAAACTGTAAAATTTATTTTTTTCTAACAATATTAGAGCTATCTACACTTTAAACAAATCGATGTTTCTTAGAAGAAAAATTCGATCTTCAAAACACAAAACGATTTTCGTTATGAAATTCACTTACTTGAACAAATATAATTAAATTTTTACAATATTATGATTCAAATTTACAAATTTACTTATAACTAAATAAAACAATTAACTATTCATTTAAATATTCCACTGCATCGAAAGCTATTACTTCTAATATATGTGAAAAGCAAAATAAGTGCCTAGACAAACAAGTCTACTAATAAATATGTTGCGATTTGATTTTCTAAGCATCGATAAAAAACGGGATGTACCTTTTTGTTTTTAAAAATATTCAGACAAGTCTGAGCACCACACAAATACTTACAAAATAAAACTAATGATAATTATAAACTATTTAGAATATTATAGAGTATCACAATAAAACACACATATTTTTTAAATTATTCTCAGGTTCATAATAACAAATCCGAAAACATTTATGAGAAGGAATATCCGGTTTACTTCTAAAATTAATAGTTTAATATAATAAGACAGAGTAATTACACTTTAATAAACTTTATAAATATATCGTGACTAAATGGTCTCAAAAAATTAGAGCCATCTATCGGCTATTAACAACGTTTCGTGTTAGAAATGATTGTTTACTGTCGTTCGTTCATAGATGATGCTTAAACAATTTTTAATTTTAATCCGAATGGAATTAATTTAAAATAGAAACGTATTTAAAAAAAAATTAGCGTCAAAAATTAACGAAAAAATTTATAATATACGTTAATTTGTAAATATATTTCAGTGATTAACTAACACTTTCAACGTAATATTGTTGTAATGCGCCATCTACTAACATTCATATTCTTAATTTGGAAATGTAATAACGTTACCAATAACGTTATTGTTAACCAAGTTCTTCGTCTTAACGACGATAGATTGCGCTATAGTTTACTGTAAGTAAATGATACTAGTATTTATATAGTTATATTAAGTCTATGTTAGTTATAAATAGAAACTGGTGTCAAAATAACAACAATCGGTTTTTATACCATATTTATTTTATTTATCTGTGCATAGAATAGAAATATAGCAATTTCTCGTTTCAATGTTGCATTGAAATTAAAAATTTTGGAAATGTTTTTCTGATCGTTGCTGTTTATGACGCTAAAAAACTTTTCGTATAACTAACTATAGTTTAAATAAATTACCGATTCTCCTACATAACTAATAAATGCCCTTGAATACATATTTCGATATGAAATATCGCTAATAAAGTGTTTTACCCAAAGTAAAGATATTTTAGAGAATTTTGTGGATTTTGTTATTGTGAATGATAAATGACTCTATAGTTGTAAAAACAAAATGTTCAAAACTATTCAAAACGAAAATCTAAAGTTTAATACTATAAACAATCGGCGTAAAACGGTTGATACCTGAGTGGAACGCAACAAAAATTTGTGTGGTTTTTGCAAGTTATCTTACATTATTTTATTAGTGAGTATTTCATGTACAAATACATTTGGTGTACTTATCGCTATACAAACAATCTTCCCCATGTATCAAAATTGTATGTGCTTTAAAATTATAAAGATACACTGCACGACCACTCAGTACTTATATTATTATGCTCTGATTTTTATGGCAGGGCGGCCACGCGGTAGGCGGAAACAAACGCGCCACGTCGAAGCTGGACTGGCGCACGATTTTTGTAGTCTTTTGATATTTTCCGCTAATCGATTGAACCGACCGCCCACGCTGCGCCATCAGCTACTATTGGGAATTACAACAGTGATTTTTTTCACCGATCAATCAAAATTTCTAACAAGTATGGCAGAATTCAAAGTAAAAGAAAATTATTTTGAAACATCCAAAACAAATTGGGTTCCAATAAAAGAGCTCTAAACCATATTGTGGACGATAACTTTCACTGGAAACCAAGATGCGGCTTCCATAGCGTCGAAAGTTTTGAGCTTCATCTGCGGCCAGTAAAAGAAACTGGAAAAGCTAGAAATCGCTTAAATAACTTAAGGGTCATTAAATTCTATCATCCTTTTTCGCTATAACAACACAATGGACGTTGCCAGCTCCATTAATATATTTGAGGGCCATAATAGCGATAATGAAACTCTTGAAGATGACATTAATATTACAGAAGATAATCTCCTCCTGCATTGTTGATCTGTGTATTCGTATTGCATTATTGATCTGTGTATTCGTAGAAGGACGGTTTATTAGTTTTATAACCTTCTTTTAATAAATCGTTTATTCATTTTATTTTCATCGTGCAAAACATTAAATTTTTACTGTTAATTTTTCATTTTAATTGGACATATTTTTATCAAGGAGAAATTTCAACATATTTTTCATAACATAATGTCATCCCACGTAAACTACTCTAAAAAGAAACAATATCAATATGATCTGAGTATAATGATATATTCGGATCATATTGAAATTGTTACTTATGCTGATTTTGTTCTCGTCCATAAGCTTTTAATATATATTTAATTTATGGAGTCTGTCATGCATATAATTTTACGATATCTGAAAACAGGACAAGAGACTTTTTGTATTATCAATTCAATTGACTACTTTTTAAACGACAATTTGAATATTTCATTGACACCTATATACAATGACCAATGGTGTCAATCGAATTTGTTGTTTAATTTCATTTTGATGTAAGAAAATGTAAATTTACATACTTTTATTAAAAACATTTAAAATTTACTAAAAACAGCATTAATTAGTAATACACAGAATAAACTCAACAAACACTATCGCTCCACATAATTATTTCTCGCTCACGTAGTGACAACAGTGATCGTGCGGCTGATAAACTCAACAAACACTATCGCTCCACATAATTATTTCTCGCTCGCGTAGTGACAACAGTGATCGTGCGGCGAAAAACTCAACAAACACTATCGCTCCACATAATTATTTCTCGCTCACGTAGTGACAACAGTGATCGTGCGGCCGATAAACTCAACAAACACTATCGCTCCACATAATTATTTCTCGCTCACGTAGTGACAACAGTGATCGTGCGGCCGATAAACTCAACAAACACTATCGCTCCACATAATTATTTCTCGCTCACGTAGTGACAACAGTGATCGTGCGGCCGATAAACTCAACAAACACTATCGCTCCACATAATTATTTCTCGCGCACGTAGTGACAACAGTGATCGTGCGGCCGGCCGAATTGATCATTCACTCCTCCTCCTTTTGCATAACTTTTACATGCCGCCGTTTAATATTACCAACACCAACTAAAAACAACCCCAGTTATATAAATCTATGAAAATAAAGTGTTTTATATTATCTTTGAAGTAAATAGTCACAGAATTATTAAGTTTTTCACAACAATGAATATTTTTGATTGCAAAGACATTTTTTAGTTCAAATATTTCAGTAGTTCAAAAATTTGATTAGTTTATCAACAATTAACAATCGAAAACATAAAATTAATTTGGGTGAATATAAAAATCTAGTTTTCAACCAATCTAAACTGCTCGATGTGGTTTTCAAATGGTTTAAAACAAAAAAAAAGTTTAAAACCAAATGGTTTAAAACGTTTAAAATCTACTTTACATCTACAAGAATGACTGTTTCCATAGTGTCTAGGTGGATACAATTATGTTCCTTAAAATCTAACAAGATAAGTAATTATTCAAGACATTACTTAAAAATCAAACGAAAAGCATCGATACGGGATCTTGCGGGTAAGGCTATCTCCTTTCATAGATTATCGCCCTTGGCGGGGCTCACGCCATCCGCGGTACTTCGCCATTCTGATCGGTCCTGTGCACCACGAATTGCTTCATTCCAGGCTTTGCCGATGCTATTCAATTATGCCAGCACAATCCGTCGTTGGGTCTACTTGAGATTTCCAAAGCAGAAACTGTCTAGGTATATGGACTTGTTTCCTTCTGAGTGTATGGCCCATATAATTGCTTCGTCGGGTAATACAGTTCTAAGTGGCACTTTATTTTGTGCTCCATAGCGACATCATTCTAGCAAGTCTTCGTTAAATATCTTGTTCCTGGCATCGTTCTAGCAAGTCTTCGTTAAATATTTTCTCAGGCCAAGATATTCGGAGAATATATCTAAGGAAACGGTTGAGGAAGACTACTAAAACCACAATAGTCCTACGATCCATGAATTTGTGTACATGTTTTACTTACTCTGTACGTAACAGCATCAGATTTGTGTTCTTCACACCACATCTCATTTGTTGAGGCTTCTGTGTGTGAATTTTGAATCCAGTTTCTTCGCAAGTCTTCCAATTTGACTTGCATATCCATGTGGCTCTGGCTCAGCGGACAGAGGTCATCAGTATAATCCAAGTTTTCTAAGATCGCTGACAAGCCCACATCATTCCGCAACGCTTTCCATAGTTAAGTAGTACATCATGGCATCAAGAAAACTCGGAAAAAGAAGCGACCGGAGAAGGCAGCCAGCGAACACCCGTATACACCGTAATATCCTCAGAGATAAGGCCGTTGTGTGTGATCTTACAAAAATACTTGTCGTAGATGGTTTTTAGTATATTTGAGGTCGTCGGTAGAAAACCAATCATGATGAGGCTAACCCACCTCAAAGTATAAAAAAGTTTTCGAAGACAATAAAAGTGAGAAAAGTCTCGCTTTCTTCGAGGATAATGCAAAGAATGTTTATGTGGTCTATATATTGAGCGGTTTGGATGGAAATCAGCTGACTCTCTATAAAGAAGTATTTCAACGACTTCAAAAACCTGAACAGTATAATTTGGCACAGCACTTTGGAAGGCCTCGAAAGCAAAGTAATACCACTCCAATTGTTGAATTGGCTAACTTCTCGTTATTGGTAAGTAGTCAGGAGCCCTTTATTCCAGTCGCCTAGGAATTATTCTGCTTTCTAGATGTTTACTAATAAGAAAGTTAGGACTGCGCGATAGTACATAAGCATCAGCATTAAGCATCTCCGCTGTCATCAAATCCATTCCCAGGACTTTTTCGGTTTTAAGGAAGGAATAGCTCTTGCCATTTTATCTACAATTAATGCTGAAGTATTTATATCCGGAAGCCGAGGTGGAATATTGACGATAGATGATGCGTCAAGTGTATATGTTGAAGGTGCGAGCATACCAAACACCGCTTCGAAATGCTCATGCCTTCTTTATATCCGAGAGCGTCTTCTTGAAACTAGTTTTTCGCGCAATTTTTTTATGTAACTTTATAGAAGTCATTCAAGCTATCAGTATTTGCAGTACGCTGTGCGCGATCAGCCATACCATCAGTTCATATCCTCCTGTCTCTCCGAGTACTGCAGTAAATACTTTTACAAATCTAGATGTTTTGCTCCTTCAGTTTGTCTCGTTCTGTGGTACTAGATGTTATTATCAGTTACAGAGGGAGTTTTCTACATCTTTCTATATGGTCCCAAGTACGTTGTAACATCCAATACTCACGTGAACTATATTTACGTGCAAGGTTGGCGTAACTAGCTTCTGAATAGACTGCTTCAATTTCGTTCCACCCCTCTCTCTATGTTATAAGTACTTTCTTTAAGATAAGGATATTAGTGAAATTAATTAGTATTTTTAGTTAAATTACTTGTGTGTAATGTCTGTACTAATCTTAACTGAAAGTTTCTGCAGGTTTTTTTATAACCCAAATATAATTAAATGACTACACTGTTATGTATAACATTACAGAGACTACGATTTATTCGACTGCGAATTCAAACACTGGAATGTAACTTATTTCTTAAATTTTCGTTGTTTATTTAGATATTTACTTTAGTGTCGGATATAAAACAAAATCATCATCAATTTTTTAGTTTAATTATTTGTTTTGTTTATTTTTTGGGTGGTAGAATGATGTAGATAATTTATTATTAATATTTTAATGAATTAATTATTGCTATGTTTCTTTGTTTGCCTACCTACTTGACATTCTATTAGACGATTATATAATAATCCATAGTAAAACAGTAGTAGTATAATTTTGAAATATACAAATTGTAGTATGTGCAAATATTGAAGACTGGGTGGATTTCAAATTCACTTAACGGTTATATCCTTCTTTAATTACATTTTTAGGTAAATATAGCCTAAATAAAATAAACAATTTTTAAAACAAAATCAAGAAATTTCCAATGCAATGTCTGAGTAAATATGAATTTTTCGTTAAGTTTATCTCTAACAGCAATTATATGTTTCCAATACATTCTTATTGTACGATCCTGTGTGTGCCCGTACAGTGTATTCACACTGAATGACAGAACAATGAAATTAATTAATTAATTACGAATTCAGTCTTTGATTAAACACTTCATGGAAGGCCAATAAACTTGATATTGAAACAATTAGAACAATATAATAATTTATCATAAAATGGTACAACATCCACGTGTATTTGAATGAAGAGAGGAAGTTTATAAGAAATACGAAAGGAGTTCTCCGACAAGCGCAAGGTTTGAATACATATTCATCAATACAATACGATCTCATCAGGTATTTCAGTTTGTGTGGGAATCGAATCTAGTAGAGCTTGATACTTCTCAGGATATTATAAGTTAATATCAATTTGAACTTATTTAGTAAAAGTATACTTAATTTGCACAAACAATCTATATATCAGTCTATTTGAGCAATTTGATTTTTTTTTATTCTAAACGGAAATAACTAAATTATTTAACTATAAGGTTTCATAGGTAGTTAATTAGGTACTTCAATTTGCGTTAAAAATAAAACTGATTTTTTTTAAACGTTAGTTTAATTTTTTGTTATCTTTATAATTGGAAATTCTATGTGTCGTATTATTTACTTGATATTCTAATGGATGATCGTATAGTAATTCCTGTATTATTGTTGAATATAACTCTTTGATAAATCAATAATAAAATCGTTTCCCTCTATTGAACGTTCAATTACTATATATATATATATATATATATATATATATATATATATATATATATATATATATATAAAGTATGTTCAATTACTAGTAAAAATCATCTAAACTAAAATAATACCTATAAGTAAAATCATGCAAATTTCACTAATTATAATATTTGACATAACTACTGTGTTTTCATATATAATTCAAGTTTTTTGAACAGCTAGTTCTCCATGTAGTAATTATTGATTCGATAAAACTTTATTGATATTGACAGTTTCAAAATGAATATTCCTCCTAATAATCATCGTGCAGTTAATAAAAAACAATAGCCATTTTGGCATTGTTTAAAGAGATACTAAATAATTCACATGCAAATTCAGAACCAAAATGAAAAAGGGGAGAGCAGTGTAATGGAACAGTAAAAGATCACAATAGTCACCTAACTCGTGAAAGATTACATCATGAAGAGTCCGGATAACAGATACTTGAATTTGAATTGCTGGAAATAATATAGGATTTTCCCTTTTTAAACACAAACTACCAGAAAAACTTAAAATCTCTCTAGTAATTCTGTGTTTATTCAAAATGAATCAATACAGTATCCAGTTAAATTCTAAGACAGAAAATTAAATTTAATGCTGGAATTTCAATTATATTGCTCCGAAATTAAAATACCCCAAAATTTGGCGGTGATAGAAAGCTCGGAAATTTAATTACAGAAAATGTTGCTAAGGCCAAGTTCTAAACTGTTAGTTCCGGAAAAGATACGCCGTTTCATATTCCAAATTCCAATATTGCCATGGAACTGCACATATCAATTTCAAAACCTATTATTTCTGATTTTAATTGGTTTCGTTATCATATTTAAAATCCAAACTCCAAAAATCCAAGTCCAAACTCTGCGAAAAGTTGACACTGAGGTAATTAAAGACTGTTTTACTCACGGCCAATTCACAATACAAACAATGTTATTAATTTATCAAAAAACTATAAAATCCCAGTCTAAATAAATATCTTAAAATAAATAAAATATAAGAAGTTATTTTTTTTATATTTGCAGTCAAGTAAAAGGAAAATAAGATAGCGATTATAAAAATTATTACTTGACCTTCAATTGTACAAATAAAGATTTTTTTCTTTATAACTATGGTTTTCACAGATCACTCTATTTAATGTTTATGTCCAAACTTGTTTAAATTTGGCTTGGACATAATAATAATTACAAACAATTTTCCATAAATAATATATCTAATGTAGTAATACACACTTACTTTTAATTAGTAAAGAAAATTAATAAAATGAAAAAAAACAAGTGTTAAAAAATATAGGCACTTACTCCAAACTTTTCCACAAATTAAGTTAAAATAAAACAAATAAATTGTCTGTATTAATAAGAACACATTTATTTCAAGTAATTCATCTTTATTCTTATATAATTAATATTATCCTAGTGCACTTTTTTACATTTTTATTTACTAGCTATATAATATATCTTGGTACATACTTCGTATATTACAACAAACCCGGCTACAATTGTGTTCACGACTGTGAACTACCCACGGAGAGACTATGGTCTCTGTCCAAACACACATTATTTTTTTAAAATGTTGCATCAACATATGATGTTAACATAATTACCGAAAGGGTAAATAAAGGCAATGAAACTTAATTTATTTACTTTCCAAGCTGCTCGAATGAACCATTCACTTGAATATTATACCGATAATAAATAACAAATGATAATATACCACTAAAATACCAATGAACGTGATATAGCAGAAGTCATATTAAATGTAACAAAATGTAATTAAACTAACAAATATCTGATTTCTATAAATTTTAAACTTAACGTGTGAAATTCATAATAATGTGTATGGTACTTACAATTTCCATCAAATGAAAAATATAAACCGGTGGTTTATATTGGCTAATTGCCATTATGAAAAATTACTCTTACCCCTCCCCCCCTTTTGTTGCTATATTTACTGTTTTTACCTAATATACATATATAACGTATAAAATATACCTCAATACGTATTTCAAAGACTTTTCTATGACAAATTTCCTTATATACAAATTAACATATAAGAAATATCATATCTTTGGAAGTTAATATATCCTCGAATCCTTTATCCTTTCAGAGATGATTGTAACTTTCGTATTGCGAAGGGCTAAAAAGTTTAACGAAGTAAAAATAAATAAATTTGTCATTCTGGAAAATTACTTATTAATAATGTTTTGTATCGTTCCATCAAAAAGCATAATTAGCCATTATCTGTTTGTTTAAGTTTGTATTAATAATCAGTGTTACTATATCAATCATAAGAATGTATATATAAAATCAACCCATCCCTTTTGCTTCTTAGTGAAAATTCTTTAAGATTATCAAAGCTCAGCAACACATGTGCTATTTTATTATTACAATAAGTGTCTTAAATTGTCTAGAGTATTTGAAAATCTATTGATTTTTAACACTCGTTAAGTGGTAGTTTAAGACTATAATGCATACCATACTTCTAGTAGCAAATTTAAAATTTTGAACACAAATTCAAAAAATAAATAATATATCTTTGGGCATCATAAAGATATTATTCAAAGCCTTATGGCTTAAATATATTTTCTAAACAACAATTGTGCTTCAAATGTAAAAAACGAAAGTAAAAATCTATGTCATGTTTCTTTAATTACGTCATAAATATTACAGTTAAAAATAGAAAGTATAAATTACCATTGAAATTTTTTGTAACCTATGTTTCTGCCCCAAAAAGTTCAATCAGTACAAACATTAACCTTAACGCAATATTTTAAAAGCTTCTCACTAATGTGAAATTTACTGCTGCAAAATTATACATTTCGAAACAAAGAAGCAGCATTTTGGAACGACCGAAGGCCACAAGTTGTACTGATCGATAATTAAAGAGGTGGAACCAATCGCAATTTTATAATTACTGTAATTACATCGAGGATGTACTAGTACGAACGGTTGCGGATAAATTGTTCACGACTTTGTCTTTGCATTGATTCTCTACATATGGCTATCATTAACGTCGAAAGGGTCTATAATGAATAAACTCCATATGAATACATACAGACTTATGTTTAATAAATTATCTTAAATATAATTAATTAACACAATGCTTCATTGCTTTATATGATAAAATTTATTTTAATGAAAACAATCGTAAACAGTCTTTAATCGTTCATATCCCGCAATTTATAAATATACTCACAGTGAAATGGTTACTTTGGCGTTCTCTTGTAATGACCATAGGTGATACCACCGGTAGCTGTATGGTACATCTGGTTAGGTAGAAAACCTTTTTCAAAATGCTTAATGTACGGCAGCCCATGTTTTTGCCCTATGTTACCGCTAACTATTGCGTCATATGTCGAAAGCGGATCTTTGGTTAGACCTCTATTTAAATACTCCCACTGAAGACTTGAGGGTATGTATGAATCCAACAAGGAATGTGGTCTTCTTTTCAGCACTGTGGATTGCGTTTGAAAATGCGATTTAAAGGGAATTTCATCGGGGCCATACTGACCTAAATTACCTGCTATGTGTGAATAAATCGGTTTTGACAACGGCCTATTGTTATACATCGATAAAATTTTGGGGACACCAATCAGGTGAGGAGGTTGAGGGTCGTAGAGAAGCGGTGTAGGTCTGGGAAGTTCTGATATTGAAGAAGGCATAGGCCGCCTTGAAAATTTATTGTATTTTCTAGTATAGTCACTAATCGGAATATCGTTTGCAGACTGCTGTCTTTCTGCGTAAGGGTTATTGATAGATTTAGTCGAATCTTGTTCGTTTAATACTTCGTTTTGATTCTTATCGGAATATTGCGATTCGTAAGTAACTGATCCTTGGGTGTGCAGGACTGGAGCTGGTAGAATAGGTGTCGGATGAGACGTCACGTATACCGTTGGTCGCTGCCTATAAGTATCTACAGATGGTTGAGCCATTTGATTTACTGGTAAATATCTCAGGGAAGCTTTTTGTGTTGAGACTGGTATCTGGTTTATGAAACCACCAGTGGACTGTGCTATATAAGCTGGATAATTAACGTAACTTCTTTCATCATTTACCTCAACTGGAACAGGCTGCACATTACTCTTTGCCACGTACTGAACGGCTGGTTGAGAGGCAGCTTCAGGTTGGGCAGAACTTTGTATATATTGTGGTACGTGATAAACCAACCTCAGCGGTACCAACACCGTTTGTGGTGGGGTAGCTTCATTCCCCTGTTCTGTCACGGCGTACTGCTGTACGTAGCGGACTGCCGTCGGCGCCTCATATATACGTGCTAATCTACTTTCTAAATAATCTGTTATACGATCGCTTTCCTTGTGAAGCTCTGGATAAATGCCGCTGTCGTTAGAATCATCTCGATTAGCATTATGTTTCTCCTCCAGGGCTTTTGCTTTCTCGCTCTTCAGATTATCTTCTTCTATGTCTTGTAGTTCAATTTTCTTCTCGGGTGAGGCTAAAGCAAAAGTCAATAACGCCAGTGGCAGCAACACGTGGAACGAACCCTGAAAGTAAAAGTGGAGAGGCAAGGTCAGTAAGTGGGCTGTTCTTGTCGAAAGAGCCTCCGCGTAGTGAGCGGCGGATCTCAGTACACAGTTACGTCAGCTGCATTACTTTACAGAATGTATTAATTGATATGGCGATATTCTATAATTATTTCACAAGTAATAATAAGTCTTGTTTAATTTCCATTGACTTATCGGTCTGTACATATCTAATGATGAAACACGAAAGGTATCTGCCGTGATATGGCATAATGTACGTGTGTGTTACAGTAATTCAACACCTAAATGTATTGTGATATATATCTTATCAGATCACTTGTGCAGAAGTTTTAAAAATTTAGCTCTTATGTTAGTATTAATAATATTAATCAGAGTTCGACCAAATCATAACTTGACGTGCAGATGTTGAAATAAAACTATAGTATATTCATCAGTTATAAGAACCATGAGTTTCTGTCCATATTTTTTACAATTTTTAAGACATACAATAAGAAAACATGACATATGTTTTCTATTGGATTCCTCTACAGATTTTTATTTTTTTTTAATCAGCATGACATTTTTTATTTAGCGCCTGACATTCTTTCTTCATTTTTTTTCCTAAATTTTGCACCAAACTATCATATTAGTTTGACTTTATAATTCACCTTTCCTTTCTGTCAAGAAAATGATATATTGATGTAATTTGTAAAATTAATTGTTAATATATTATACAGATTTTTTTATCTTTTGTGACCATGCAGTTAAGTTAAAAAATAATTAACGTCTTCATTTTGAAATACGTTTATTAAACAAAAATATCAATACCGAGGACTGTCATCATCAAAACATTGAAAGGAAACTTTAAATGATAACAGCGAAAATTTTAAATTAAAATATTCATCGTATTTGACGTAAATTCTCTTATAAAACGCCCGTACAAGTCGTAATTTAATCAATTCCTACTACAGTCGACTTACTATAGACTACAAACGACTATAATTTTATTTTTAGCATTCCGTGTGGGCTGAACTTACGTAACGTCGTCTGCCTGTCCATCTATGTGTATGTCCAACTTCTAACTTCCAAACGAAATAAGAAACAAATTTGAAATTCACATATTACGTATAGTTCCTACGCCAAAAACTGAAAATGGCATTTAAAATGTCTTAAATTTATATTTCGATGAGAAATATGTTTTTTTTTTCTGAAAATAATGACCTGATGTACCATCAAAGTAATTTATTAAAAAAAAAACTTTGTTCATAGGAAATTTTACGTTTTTTTTATAGGCATGTTTTTTCGAATATCCTATATTTAAGAAGCATACAAAATATTGCTAAATATTTAAAAAATTATGAGAAGCGAAACCAGAATATTTTTCATGAATACATGGTATTTTACAACTGTAAAGGTGTGCTAGGCAATATAATTTCATATTATAATTAATATTAATATTTTTAAATACTTCAATAGAAACATTATGTATCCTAATATGTACATAACCCTAATATTACCTAAGCATCCCTTCAATACTGAGTTCTACTTGTACTTGACATGTTTAAAACTATGAAGGAATGGAGGATATTTTACATTTTAATTTAGAAAGCATTTGTTTGTATGGATACCTTATAACTACTGAACAGATCCATATATTTACCATTAAATAATTACGTTTTTACTTCCCACTTCAAAGCACTAATAGTGAAATGCGAAAACACCATGTATTTGAACACTTTTATACAGAACTTCTACAAAAAACTATTTCGTGTTGAGTTTCTTTTTTAAATTATTAATATCTATAATAACTCTTTTTATATATTTGATAAAAACTGCATTTCGAAAGTGTGTTTTCTAGTAGTTTTGTTTAATTTCGTATTCTATGCGAGCCATTATTCTATATAACATATTATTCAGATTAGCACTCAAAAAAAAAACGAAAACTTCTTTAACCTAAATTCACCGGTTTACATATATACATAAATTTATTCCTGTAGCATTCTAACTTTATTTGTAAATACTGTAATTAGATCATTAAAATAAAACAGCAGACCATTATTCGGTTGTAACAACTAAAGTCATCAACGTCTTAAGGTTACTATTACTGCAAAACTATTTACAATTACTACCAAACAAAAAAACGCTACGCCTTATGAAATAAAAGCAAATCAAATTAGAGTAGTACCCGCGTAATGTGGGCTTCTCTACGAACCATATCGCAAGTCACTCTACAGAATAATAATAATGAATAAGTTTTATTTCATAACTGCGCATGTTGAGTTTAAAAAGCACTTGAAATGCTCAAGTAGTATTTAGCATTAATTAATTACACGGTAACTTTCGTCATTGCCAAATATTCGCAAAGAGAACGATGCGAGTGAAAAATGGAGTAGTGGGACTCGTAACTTAACCCTTTTGGAGAAACGTTATTGCTCAGTAATATTCTGGTATTTTAAATTAACTTGTAGTTTTAAGGTACAATAATCTTCTTAATTGACAGCAAAAGCATAACGTAATCGACGAGATTCAGACCGTGCCAAATAAAATATGTTTAATGCACATAAATATTTACGCACATACTCGTATGCACAATATATATAGCACGTAATCGAGGAGATTCGGATATCTGTCTCGCGATAAATAACTGAAAAATATGTTTAATGCACGTAAATATTTACGCACATATACACAATATCTATAGCACTGTTAATGTCGTAATATGAAATGTAATTGAAAAGTTGTCTGTTTTTTTGTTTATTCTTCTTTCGCGCTTAAGGTAGTTGTCCTGTAAAAAGCGTTGTGATGAATTTCACTGATTTTTTTATATATTATTCAAACTATAAATATTTAATTTATTTTAAAATTTAAAAATTATTTACTGTTTAGTTTTGGTAGAAATGCTCTTAAAAATTAAACAATTCACATTACAGAAAAAGTAGTTATTTCAGTACACTTATAATTCTATTTTAAAAACCCGTCAAGCGATTTGTCTAAAAAACTAAATCAATGTAAAATTAATATATATTACACTTTAGAAAAGAAAAGAAAGAAGAATAATTATATATTACACTTTAGAAAAGAAAAGAAAGAAGAATAATTATACATTACACTTTAGAGAAGAAAAGAAAGAAGAATAATTATATATTACACTTTAGAAAAGAAAAGAAAGAAGAATAATTATATATTGCACTTTAGAAAGAAAAGAAAGAAGAATAATTATATATTACACTTTAGAAAAGAAAAGAAAGAAGAATAATTATATATTACACTTTAGAAAAGAAAGAAGATTATTTACACTTTAGTTTTGGTAAAAACCGCTCTCAAAAATTGTAAAATCAACATAACAGTTACATACAAAAGTAATAATTTCACCACAATTTCCACTTTAATTAATAAACGCGACGAGCTATTTGTCTAAAAAACTATGTCAGTATAAAATGTTGTTATATTAAAATTTTCAAAAAAATTATTTACTTTTAGTTTTGGTAAAAATCGCTCTCAAAAATTGCATAATTAACATTACAGGAAAAGTAGGTATTTCATGACGTGAAGCGTGGTCATTATTTAAAAAAAATGCAATAAAAGCACAAAAATTATTTCTTTTCTTACAAACTGTTAAAATTATGTTACATTAATAATTTGGAAAACAATAAAAAATAATTTTCGATGAAAAAATTATAATAATTTTTAGATCTTACTATGAAACTATAACTACCTTAAACAACCCAATGTATTCCAATGACATTTTGCATAGAGATATTGCACATTCTAAGTTAAAAGATGGACTTAATTACTTAATCATTTAAAATAGCAGAACAATAAATATAAACGGTAAAAAAAAATATTACACCTCCGCACGAAAAATTAAACGTGCTACTATTCATTTCCTTTTCAAAATTAGTGGAATATATTCCATTAAACGCGTCAAATTCAAGAGTTAAATTATTGCACGCCATTTTAGTCCAGACTACCATCGTATAACTCGCACGATCCATTGCGCTACACCATAACAAATAAAAATCAGGTCTACATCTATTTCTTTGAAAAAGATTCTTATATTTCCTCGCAGACGAAGCCGGCGAAAGCTAGTATATATAGTATAGATACAAATAATTAATGTAAAAATACATATTTCCTACGCTCTCTTCACCAATTACGTAATTAACCGAATCGCACGTCTGTAAACATTTCTAAACGCCGCTTCAACAACAATCTTTCTGTTCCGGTTAATCGTCTGGCGAATTTCTATAAAAACGAAGTCACTTGACACGTAAATAAAACTCTACGTTGAAATTAAACAAACAAGCTCTTCGCTAAGTTGAGCGATAACCCGACAGCACTCGAGTAATATATTGTAGTGAGTTCAGCTGCGCTGTGAACCTGAATCAATTAACATGGCCTGCCGTGAGATAAAATTACGCAACGTTATTTTGAATCAAATTGATGTAGCGAGAAAAAATTATCAGAATCCCAAAAACATCATGAATCTACATAAGAGTGATCAAATAAATGGCAGACAATTTGTTTAATAACTTTCCTAACAAATTTCCGAAAAAAACCAAGTTATTTTCCTCAAACTTCTACAAATATTCAAGAAGTTACGTTATTGATCTCGATTCGAAGTAAAAAGTTTGACGTGGTTAAGACCACATTGTAGATGAGAAACTTTAGTAAGCAATATAATCGTACTATGTGTGTCAGAAATTGTTAATAAGAATATAAAGGAAACCAAAATAACTAACATTAATAATAACCATTTACTACCTAAACATTCACGGAGACACGTGATAAACCAGAACAATGGAGTGCGCATTGAACTGACCACTTTGACTCCAAATAATATGATATCAATAGCACACGAATAAACTGAATTAACTTATAAAAGTTTTGCCTTTATATAGAAAATACAGCACATAAACACATTTATTTACAGAGAAAAAAGTCTTTATTATAAATGTGAACTTTGTAATAATAATAATAATAACATTTGTACAAAAAATGTGGTATCAAAAATAAATTTGAACAGTGGGATTATACGAAGACGTGATAGCCCTATCTGTTTTTTTTCATTAAATCATATCTAGATATAACACACATAATTACTAGTGTGAAATTAAATAAATTTTAATGAATTTATATTACAAAAATGTTGATTTCAATTCAATAAGAAATGTTACTTCCTAAAATAAAATCGGAGAAGAAAGGAACAAGCGTCGAGATTCGAACTCAGACTTCTGTCGCGTTCCGTAGGTAATCCAATATGCTTTACTGCCGCGCCCGTGACTTACTGGACATAGTCACGAAATAAAAATTAAATTACTAATTCGATATTTCCCCTCGCTTAATTATCCCCTAGGGCGGAGTATACACGAAGTGCGTCACACTCCTGACGTGACGCGAATTCGCAACTCTTTTCCCATCAAACAAATTCAAACAAATTTTGGACAAGGTGAGCCAAAAGAGGTTTTCGCTTCAGAAACCTATACGACGATATAACACGCGAATAAAAATTAACACTACGAGGATACACGAATAAAAATTAACACTACGAGGGTACACGAATAAAAATTAACACTACGAGGGTACACGAATAAAAATTAACACTACGAGGGTACACGAATAAAAATTAACACTACGAGGGTACACGAATAAAAATTAACACTACGAGGGTACACGAATAAAAATTAACACTACGAGGTTTCCGTAGAAATTTAGGCACTTACAAACATTTAAGTGTATGCAGTGTTTCTAATAAACTTTATAATATTTGTAAATAGATATCTAAAAAATCTACAAATATTAATTTTTCACTTTTTTTAATATATTGCCTACTAATCTTTCACAGGCATAAAAACATAATGCATATTTCAAAAATTATAAGATCTAAGATAATTTCTATAGCTTTGCGTATAAACTTTGCGTAAGCTTCTAAACCATATTTTTTCATAATTTTAAAATTAAATACTTTCGGAAATAAGAGGAGAACATGTTTTTTGCAAATGTTTGAGTATACCTCTAAATTGTATTACGTAAAATTATGAAGAAAATTATGAAAAAAGCCCATAATATCTATATATGAAATTAAAACAAAAACGTCCAGTACTTGATTCGCCACTACCTAAAATTTTCATACAAATATTTTTGAGTTTAAGCTATTAAGATATGTACGGGTTAATTATGTTTTCTTTCTATGTCAAATTGCAAATTCCTATGTCAAATAGTTTCTGAGAAAAATGGACAGCCGTTTTTATGTGTACAGCCAAAAAACATACAGCCGTTTACAAATTTAAAGGTAGTGATTGATCTTATAAAGATTCCGTATTTCCTTTCGAGGTGGTTCCGTATCTAATAAAAAAATCGCCATTAAAATGAGAATTGATAATTAAATATAAATAAATACATATTTATTTCGGAACAACCAATAACCTTGCCTTTCCTCTCGTCTCTATTCATATAACCCTTGTTTCGCCTGTTCACTCACTGTCTACACAATAAAAGACATACAGATTATGTACGCCATCGATATTACATATAAAAACATCGGCTACCTTAATTTGCTATTAATGATTGATGTAACACAAAAACATTGCCACAATGGATGAATAGCTATCAGCATGCACAATACAGCACTCGAACAGCAATATTGAATAACGTATTTATTAAAATGGCGGGTGTAACTGATACTATATGTGCGTGTAATGTTTATTTCATCACACCATTCACATGAGATACGAATTTTGCCAGGCTTGGGATATCAAGACATCAATCATGAGGGAAACGAGGGATTGGGCGACCTCGGTGAACCCATCAGTTTGCCGCGTAGATCCGTCAGTAATCAATGTCCGGCAGCAACCGTCAGTTGACGTTTACAGTCGACACATCTGTCTGCCTGTAGTAAATCTGGCAGGTGATTTCATAACCATTTTCTTTAACATTATACATTCATACGAAATTTACTCATTCGATATTTATGACATTTTCTTTAAAAAAAAACCATCACATAACATGTAAAATCGAACTCGGTACGTTTTCTAACGTTCTTATTTTTATAAAACGCGTCATGGAAAATGTTAGATAGTAATTTCGATATTATAATATATATGAAATTCAATCCATGGACCTCATGTAATTAATAAAGTCTGGCCGCCGATAGTTTCAGATTATTAATGTAATATTATTTTTTCAAACACAGAAATTTCAGATTGCATACAAGACTACAATAAAATGAATTCACCTTAGACTACAGCACAATGATTGTACACAAGGCTACAGTACAATGATTTTACACAACGCTACAGTACTATGATTGCACACAAGGTTACAATGCAAATATAGTACGCAAAACTCCAGTACGATGATTGCAAACAGGACTACAGTACAATGAGGATCATTGAGTCCTTCTATTGCCGTTAAAACTAATTAACCGTCGGTTACATGGTGGAATAAATAATACTTTTTAATTTTTTGATACCGTATTCAAAAGAAAAAAAACGAAACCTTTGTAAAGTGATTCAGATGTGCGTCCGTCTGTGTATAAGGTAAAAAGATATTGCTTAAAAGGTCCACAAAAAATATCCGCATTCCCCTACCCTTCATAATCGCCTATTTCGAAGGTGTTAACGTCAAAATTTATGAAAAAAACCACTTATTAGAATATACAAGACTACAGTGATAACTCTAAATCTTAGTTTTTATGAAAATTTCGTGATATAAATATTTATATATTCCTAAATGTATACAAACTCTCATAGTTCAACATCCATACATTCAACATAACCAAACTATACCAACATTCCTTTTTTCATTCCGCAGGTAATGGAAAAAATACGTATGTTTAAAAAATAAAGTTTATAAAACAAAAAGTAACAATCTTCAATCTTACTGTAACAAAAATAGGTTTTATTATCTCATTTGCTAATCTAGGAGCAAATAATTGGTAATAAATCTTATCAAATATGTTGAAATATTTAAGCACTATGTTGACGACGAAAAATAACACATAAAATGCAAACCTACTCGTCTTACGCATCATAAATATGTATTGTCATTTAAAAACATGTGTATTTTATTGTACAATTGTATTTTTAACCAGTAAAGTCTATAAAACAAAAAGTAACAATCTTCAAACCTACTGTAACGAAAGTCGTTTTATTATCTAATTTGCTAATCAAGGAGCAAATAACTAGTGATAAATCTTATCAAATATGTTAAAATTATTAAGCACTATGTTGACGAAGAAAAATAACACATAAAATGCAAACCTACTCGTCTTACGCATCATAAATATGTATTGTCATTTAAAAACATGTGTATTTTATTGTACAATTGTATTTTTAACCAGTAAAGTCTATAAAACAAAAAGTAACAATCTTCAATCCAACTGTAATGAAAGTCGTTTTATTATATAATTTTCTAATCAAGGAGCAAATAACTAGTGGTAAATCTTATCAAATATGTTGAAATAATTAAGCACTATGTCGACGACGAAAAATAACACATAAAATGCAAACACACTCTTCTTACACATCATAAATATGTATTATCATTTTAATTGCGAATAACAAGCGTGCCTTTTATTGTATAGATGTATCTTTAAAAAATAAAGTTTATAAAACAAAAAGTAACAATCTTCAAACCTACTGTAACGAAAGTCGTTTTATTATCTCATGTGCTTATGATTTAAAAGAGTGTGCATTTAATTGCATAGATACTCAGAAATATTAATATGAATAGTAAGTTGATGAATAAACTTATCACAGACCTTTCATTACCTTTTATTAAACTTTGCCTATTGATCTGTATTAAACGAATGTTAGACAATGGAATTAATAATTTAATCATCACATATGAAAGAATTTAAAATTAATTATGCACGATCAAATTATGAAACGTAGCCTCGAAACTTATTTAAATAATAAAGCTAAAACAACCGAGTGTATAACATAATGGTAACTGATTGTGTAACATTTAATTCAATTATCAATATATAACCATCGATTTTTTTACTTAGCAATTCAAATTGCAGAAATCTTGTCTTTCAACCTTCACGTTTTTGTCTACTATATTAACGGTAGAGCCAAAGCATTTTCTTTCATACAAATAAAGTGTCTAGTATACAAAATATGGAGTGGGTGAATCAAAGAAATTATTATATCCAGACAAAAGAAGTTGTATTAGTGTAAACACTCTAAATAATTTCAGCTGCGGCATCTGATCAAGCTTTTCGTAAGTTCAAGCCATTTTCAGTTTGAGCAGTATAAGCAGCGACTGTAAAACGTCATATTTCTCTGTGCTGGCATAAGTCTTTCGTTTTACAAATCCTTATCACGCTCTTCTATTTTCAAAACTCCGTCTTTTATATTTTTTTAACTTGTCCTCCCGCATTTTTCTTAATCTTCTACGTTTATTCATCTCATTTACTGTTTACAGCTACATCTTATTTCATTAGACTGTCATTATGCACGTTAACGATGCAACTAATGATGAAATGCAACCAAACCGCCTCACCGTCTCTTTATAATCAAGATCATAGATTTTGACGAGATTGTATTCCCGTTGGTCTTCTTCATGTTACTTGGTTTTCATAATAGTTTAATTTTGAGAAACATCCCTATTTTATCCTAGACTCGCTACTTGTCAATGTAAGTGTACTAGCTTGTTTCCGAAAAGCATCTTTCAAACGATTAGTCACATAAACTAGCCAGTTCTTACAGGAGAAATTCTTGCACTTGCAAAATAGGCTCATTTTTCAAAAACAATTACTGGTTTAACAATGCTGAAATAAACTGGTTTTTACAATGCTGAAAAATGCACAAATTTTGATCTCTACGCATTAAAAGTTTAAGATGTGGTGAACATTCGCCAACTTCGGTGACTTCATCAATGCTTCTGTCATTGATGTTTTCAACAATAAAAACATTTGATATTAATGTTTTAAATATTTCAAATATATTTTTTTTAAATTCGAATATATATTTTTATACGCTGAAAACAGACCAATGTGTCTTTCAATTTTAATACGTAATGTACAAAAAAACGAAGCGTATAAATTCTAGTTTTGTGCCTAAGTGTAAATGCGCGATTTCTAGATCAAGTGTTTTAACTGTAATACGAAATTAAGGGGGCAGTGGTTCAAAGTTGCACTAAGGTTCCTATGATAATTATTACACAAAAACTGGCATTAATTTTTCTGGAAATCACTTCAATGAGCATTAAAAAATAGTCTATGCGCATACAGATTAGCAAAAATGAATTTTCTCCTTTTCTTTTTTTTTAATTTATAGAAAGTTAGAGTGTGTAATGTTTTTGATAACGACAAACGCCACTTGCAACTTTATTTAGTAAGCAAATTAATTCAAAAAACCATTTTACCACTGGCTGATATGTCAAATAAGTGATGTTGCCGAATTTAAAATTTAATTTTACGAAATTACGAAAACTTTCGTAATATGTATAGTAAACTTCTCGTAAAATCCATTTTTAACAAATTATGTCACGAACGGCGCTTGTAATTGAATAAAATATGGTTAAATGTGAGTTTTCTCTTAAATAAAACTAGAACAATAAAAACTAAATTTTAGTTAAGTGCATTTGTTACTGGGAAATTATTTTATGTTTTTTTTTACAGTAATTTACATTTTGTTACAATAATTTAAATTTTATTACAATAAATTACATCATCTACATTACATGTTATACATGTTATTTGCACATTTACATGTTATTTGCACATAACGGATTTGTTTCTTTAGCGCCATTTCTACACTCGAAAATTCCGCACTGCTTATGAAAAGACCCATTTCCGTATCGATATTAACTCTTGGTAAGTTTCTGGAGGAATTTTTAACAATTTTAAACACTAACGTATTTTAAACATTCTACTAACGTAAAAGTAATTAACTATTATACTAAATAGACAAAAGGAGTACTATCGATGATGTCCCTTGAAACTTATTAGTGTTTAAAAATGAGATCTAGTTTACATAAATTAAAATTAAAATTTGGTAATGAAAACCTCAATTATTTTAATAGAAACTTCACTATTGTTATTCTTTTTACACATTTTTCTACTTCTTTAAGATATACTAAAAATACTTAATGGTAAAAAACATTTTATCAACAATCTCTAAACAAATCTGAAACAGTAAGATCTCCATAATCACTTGTATCTTCCATACCCATTATATTGTATGTAGACGGTAAATAAAATTATTGTTCCGCATATAAAAAATAGTAAGCAGTTAATATAGCTATTAAAATAAAATCTTGAAGCTTTTTACATCATGTAGAATAAATTAAATCTATTTTTGAAGATAAAGAAATCGCGCTGCTATTTCGTTATAACTTATAAAAAACCACAAACACTGAGTCAATGGTAAAATTCGATCATAGCTTACGTAACCAATATGGATTTGAAAGTAGCGTTCAGCCGCATTATTAGTAATCTTAAAATCGCGGTAAGCTCGTATAGAGTGCTTATTATTCGTACCATCTGGCATATTATATACACTACCAGATAAAAAATAAAGAAATAAAACGCAGCTGGTAAGCACGAACTTTGATTATGTATAGCTAAAATTTTTGATATTTTTAATTCAAATGAACTCGCTTTTAAATCGAATAAACATATTATCACATGAAAAAGCTGTGGAAATCTATTAGAAGTCAAGACGCACTAAAAATATTACGACGTAAGAAAATGATCGTGTTACAATTTCCATGTCCCTAATTTATAATTGCGAACGTGGTCATATAATTCGTCCGACTGAAAAATGTTTCTCCAAATTGATAACACGATCAAACTATATTTTGATTTATCGGTTTGAAAAAAATATATCAGGTAACAAATTATAAAACTGATCTCTTTCGACTTTCGGTTGAAAATTTATAAATTTCATTGGTCATACGTCTAAGACAGTATTATTCAAATCTTACAAATTGTAACCCATAAAAATGATCTATATTTGATCTGAAATTTTTCAAAAAAGAAATAGGTTTCCATTTATTTGTTTAGTCACGAGACTTTTAAAAAACATTATAGCCATTGTCAAAACCCATTCCCATTGAAACTTTCATATTAATAACAGGAATCTTACGTTTAATTTCTTACCTATAATTTAGGTTTTTAAATAAATTATAATAGTTTTAAACTAAATCTCAGCCCATAAGATTATCATGTCTTTACTAATCTAAAATTACATTGGAGCTATATAAAAACGTGTCGTAAAGTGTTAACATAATGTTTAAAAAGAGATGGCTAAAATAAAAAAAATGATACGAAAATAACAAGGATACATTTTTCTTATGAATAAAAAAATACTCTATGATTTCGATATAAACCCAAAGTGTTCGAAAACCTTTAAAAGTAAAACAAGTATAAATTACTTGTAGCTATGAAATGTATCGTTAAATAATGATCGCCTTCGAAAGTTTGGGAAAAATATTATTTTACAATATTCTTTTCCAATTTCATCTTCCTTGCTTTACCTTTTAGTATTTTAAAAAAGTTATTGAGTTTAAACAGTGGCTTAAGGAAATAGTTATACAAAGGAGGAGCAAACTAATTTTCCTTAATTTTTTGCATATATTTTACATAATCCTACCTAACCTGTGTATTTGCATAACTCGATAGCCAAAAAGAACTCAGCGAGTAACTGCAATGTGGTATTGTGCCATTATTTCCTGGACATTTTGGTGGGTGTCAGTCTATATAAATTACAAGTTTACTTATGGATGGATAACACTTAGCCATATATATTTTCGGAATACCTCATTTTTCGTCTTTCTCGTTTAAAAACTGAATTCTAAGACACTTTATATAATGTAAATAATATTATTATTGTATATTTAAACCAACCTTTACAACGCGCTTTTATTTTTTAAAGCGTCATCTTACAAAATTATGTCTTTCACATTTTCATGAATTGACTTTTAAATTACATACAAATGTACATAATAACATAATTAATACATATAACATTACGGTTGCTACGTTTAAATTAAACATATTTAAAAGTACATACTTAAACCTATTTAAAAGTTATAATTCACTTTAAAAATATATTATATCGTATCCATAAAGATATATCGACAACATCTTTGCACTTCGATTGATCTGAAATTCGATTCGCATGTTACTATCGCTTTATCAGGAGAGTACGTCACTACTCAACTATAAAGCGGCGTCCATACTACGCGCTAACCGCGGCGCGGCGGTACGGTTGCTCTCGTACCTGTACCCAATTATTTCTACCTTATCTTAATCACCACAACGAATTACGTTCAACTCAACGTAACGACTCATTAATCCCATAAGATGGCAAGTTATTAACGTAATATCGTTATAGATTTAGCAAGCTTAGTTTCATATTAAGAATAATCGATTAACTTGTTTAATGTTAAGACATTTTTTGGTAGTTTATTTACACTTAATTACTCAATTTATTCACGATAATTATCTGTAATATCGTGTTACCAATTTGCATTATATTATGTACATGATTTGCCATTTATATTAAGTATCATTTATTGATGATGGTTTAAAAACTGTTTGATAGCTTTACAAATAAAATACACACATGCGTTATTAACTTATAATCTCCATAATTAGCATATAATTTTCATTTAGTCACATAAAACCTCGTAATCAATCAATGAACTATCTGCGGATGGTAAAATGATAACCATTCCAACAGAATTGAATTCACTGTCAGAGGACATCTTATTCTAACACTTCTAATCGTGCAGGATTTCTGTCCTTCTTCAACTATTGCCTTCAATTATTTATTCTTCAACATTTGTCTTCTTTAATGTAACTATATATAAACTATACAACAATCATAAAAAATACTTAATTAATTATTGAGCATTACAGTTTTTATGTTAAGTTAGATTTTTAGTTAGTGGCTACACTAAGAAGTAAGACATAAAATCACAAGTTACTACGGAGAAATATGTTCCATTGTTAAGGACTATGTGAGATTATATAACATACATATAATATGTAAATTAATCATATAGACTAGACGTTTATTTAGTGTAAGTTTCACTAAATAAACGTCTAGACTAGACGTTTATTTAGTGTAAGTTTACAGAACCGCAGTGTAAGTTTACTAAATAGGCAACCTGTCAAAATAATGTTTTTTAAATTGTTTTATGTTCTATATAAAATAATCAAGATCTATATAAACTTAAAGAACATTTTGTTTACATTTTCTTCTCCATTTTTTCCAATACTACGAAAACTGTAGTTCTTTGCATCTAACTGTAGTTATCCCATAAAAATTATGTGAATATTCTTGCTTCTGCGTCTTTAATTTCAATTAATTCTATTACATTTTTATTCGTTGTTATAAAAAACTAGACGCGACTCGATAATAGGGCTCAAGGGAGTTTTGAGAATTAAAAATAGTTTTGAGAATGGCTGATCGATAAATGACATCCAGCGCTCTCTGTGTTTAATATTATATAAGCAGAAACAACACTGATTCAACTGTTTGCAAAACATTTAATTTAATTCTTATTTCCCCCATATTAACAACCTTAACTTACCTTTTGTACCTATTGGAGAGTATACGGATAACTTTCTTACCTTCTATTGTTCAAGTGAACTTCGCGTTCAAGTTTATTGCGATCGATTGAATTGAAACTAATTGAGTTTTTCCGTTTGAATAAGATAAATAACAATAGCTTCAAATAAAGGTACCTCTTTTAAATTCGGATTTTATCTAAAATATTATTGTGAAAGTTTAATTCTCATATACATTTGAAGATCTTTGTAAGTAATCAATTATTATGTTTTTGCATTCAGCTGGTAAACTTGATCAAAAAAAAATCCGCAGCATATACAAACATAATGATATCTTTGTAAAATATGAGCAGCTAAAATAAAATCTTTCTATTATATCCTTGTATTCTGTGTAGATAGATTTTGTATTTTCGTAGTCTACCACTACCTTTCGTCACTTTGAGATATAGCTAAACTGTCCTTCGACATACCCATGAAAATGATCTTAGCTATATAGATTATACAGTGTTAAAAAACCAAGAACTCAACCACTGATAAACACAACATATTGTTAGGTAGACAAAATATATGGTATTAACTGCTTTGTTTGGAGCTCGATGGATGAAGCAAGCAAGTCTTAAAGCACACTCGCCTTTTATTAATGTAATCCTACTTCATAGTGGAACTAGAACCATGGCGGTGACGCTAAGTTAAGAAATAGCAGTACACGTTATTTACAATCACAACCTTACCATTTACTTATGGCATTATTAAAGTTTTTGGTTTAGTCTTTTGAAACATAATAAATCACTTAGGAAAATGATTAATCATTTTATACCAAGATTGAAAAAAAAACATCTTGCTTTTGATGAGGGGTAAGATAGGGTGGAAAAATGAGCCAGCTGGGACTTATTTATTTTCAAAACTATACATATGTGGGCATCTTCGAAGTCGTCTTCGTTTACACCAACGCAAGCACGAACTCAACGTCTACACAGCTGACATTCAACCTAATTTTCATCGGGTTGGATGTCTCCATGTGGACGTTGGGTTCGTGTCATTTCAGATGACTTCAGATATGAGCTATTTAATCGTTGCAGGAAAGGCGAATAGTATCTTTGTGATTTATAACTATATATAGTATAGTAATTTATACGATAGTTCTACCTTTTTTATATTCTTAGCCTTCTTTTTAATATCAGCATGTTTGCCGCTGGCTTTTTCATATATTCTAGCTCCTTCTTGTGGGGAAAACAATTAATAACTGTTGTTTTTTCTCTACGATACTGTTTCCTCTTTTATTTTGCCTGAACTGAAGAAAGGGGTATAAAGTCTCAAGAAGATACGTTTTTGAAACTAGACCCAAGATCACTTTATATTGTTCTTTAGCATATAAACATGACGGATCAGGTTCTAGTTCTTTATGAAGTTCAGAGGCATGACAAGTTTTAGCTGAAGTTTAGAAAAACCAAAATGACAAGGTAATCTGGTATTCGTATGGTGATCCGGAAGTACATCCCATCCGGTTAACAACAGGTTCAGGAAGAGCTGGTACTAAACAAAATGAGATTTCTTTTCAAGTGCAGATATCGACCCTTTTTACCTGATTACTGCAGTTGTCTTTCAATTACAGGTTGAGTCTCAGTTTGTATGTCTATAGATGTAGATCGACATGATTTGATGTTAATGGACGTTCGTCATTAAGTGAAATATTGGTTGTTAGCAATAGTTGGTTGTTAGATAAAAATATTTTTATCGTGTGGTCAAATACCACATTTCTTCAATATATTAATTGCTGTGGTCATTGTGGCTGCCTGGAGGTGTGCATGTCCAAATATTTTGCTTATTTGATATACATATGATAAAAGACATGTCGTTATACTCCTCATGGGTTCCATGAATGCAACATATTCAGGTTACAATCTATGGATCCAGTGAAGAAGAAAAAAAGAATTAGCACACTATTTTCATGGGCCAGATGAAGAAATTCTATATTTTTAATGAAAAGAAGCGACACCTTATTATCAAGCTCCTGTAAACTGAACAACTTGTTTGAACTAAACCGTGAAAATTTTAGTTGTTAGCCAGACTCGTGCAATGCAATCCACATTCAATGAAATTCAATTCATAATAGTGCTACCTTTCGTGGGGGGGGATGGCCTAATAATTAAGCTTTCATGCAGTTTCTGGAGAATATCATGAGTGCCACCACTCATATCACTCTATATAGGTTCCAGCTGCACTAAAGTAAATTTCAAGGGTGATAGTCTGACTGCTTTCTCTGGATGATAAGAAAATTACTTGCCTCCTTCCTTTCATAGCTATTCTTTTGCTTTTTTTAATAACAGATATTCCTGTTTCATTACAGTTTTAAGCTCTATTCGGGCTCAAGTTACGTTTACCCCTTCGAGTAATTAAAAAGGTAATATTAAAAAGGTAAAATTATTAAGGTAAAATTTTTCCAAAATTTTTCCTCAAAGGTAATATTAAAAAGGTAAAGTTATTAAGTTATTGAAAATAGATCTGAAATGACCCAATATTACTCCTATGGTCACTTCTCCCCTTACTAAATTGTTTTCAAAATAGCGCTCTAAAGAGTTTGTGGTATACCGTACTCGGAAGAAGTTTTCTGACCCCTATTTTTTGGTTAAAATCTGTTCTACAGACTTTTTCATTGCTTCTATTGACCGTTCCCCTCTTTTCCTTTTTTTTATAATTTCTAAATATTGTAATTACCTAAAAGGATAAAATTGTAGTTGTTTTTGTTATGGTTGGCATAATGGACCCTGTGTTTAGTCAGTCCGTATTTGATCCACCTTGCACCCACATATGTTTAATGTCGTCTAACGCAAACCGCCATAATCGTACGAAATCAAATTTAAAAATCAGTATAATCTAAAATAAAAACTATTTTGTAGTTGCAAGCGGATCTTACATTTATATTTTTATAACAATTTGTTTAATCACAAAATAATAGATCGACTTGACGCGTAAACACTTTGTCCCTTGTGAAAAACCAACGTGTGCACCTCCACCTACTTTCGTAACCGTAATGAAGGACGCCCAAAAATGGCTTCCTAATGGCAAGTTCTTTTCGCTGTCTCGAAGTCTAGTTTCTCGAGGCAGTGAAAGGATAGGATCTTGCCCCTCACGCCTTTAGTTCATCTATCTTGTGAAATTTTCAATTAACGCTTTTTACCTATATTTTTCATTTCTCGTCGTATTCAGTAATGAACTATTTCTTACCAAGCTATTTTATTTTATTTTATTTTTCTTAGTAATTAGTCGTTAACAAGTTCTTTTAATAACTAAATTTCAATAAGTCACATAGGTTATGTGACTTATTGAAATATAGTTATTAAACTTTATATTATATTACTTACTTGATATTTTGAAGTATTTATAAATTATGTAAAAGGCTTACCATGCAAAAGAGAATCCGCGACCGCTATCCGAAAAAAACCTTGAGTTGTGCTCCGCCTATAGGTTACCAAACAGCATACATTTCAGAAAAATATAGACATGTTAGATTTTTAATATATAATAAAAAGTCTATTGTGAACATAGCCTAAGCTTTGCAACAGTGGCAAAATAGCATATTTCTCTTCTCACTTGTCAACCCACTTTCATCTTTATTACTTATGCGTAAGATATAATTTATTTGCGACTTTCGAATGACTGAACTCGAATACGCAAGGTAAAGTTATTAATAGTAACTTTACCTGGCAGTAAGGTGTACGTAATGAAATATGTAAGGATTCGTGTAGACAGTCTTTCTTGAAATTTTAATCGTGCTGCAATTTCTAAACCCCTTGAGATAATAAATTCCGGTTTTCACCAATAATCTACATACATCCAGGAGATTGATATTCATTAAGGGTCGGATAAGGATCGCGGACACCTTTATATCATTAAAAAATTCAATTGTAATGTACAATTAATTTTAACCGTTAGTTTACAACCAAGTAAAACTTAATATGTTTTTCGAAATTTTGTATATCATGTATAAGTCTGTTATGTTACGAATAAAAAACAAAATAAAAAAACATTACTTTACTTGCTTCGAAATTAGCTTTATCTCTTTATAACTATCAGAAACCAGAGCCACGTGTCGTCTATCAGAAACCAGAGCCAAACGTCATTGAAACGAGCCTCGTTTGCAAAAGGCAACAATTATCATACTATTAATTTGACGACAATCTGCCTGAAATTACTGTATTGCAATAATGACTGTGTCACGTGAAGGTATTTGCTATTGCGGCTGAAGAAGAGTAAAACCACAATACTGGTGTACAAATCTTATTTTTATTCGATGAAACCCAAACAATATAAAGTGAAAATTTTCAATTAATTAACCGAACTATATATGAGTATACAATATTTTGTTATCTCATTCCACCCTATTTTTAGTCTACTTCTCTTTGTGTATTTCTAACTATAATTCTACCATTTTAATTCTTCCCATACTTTTGTCATCTCTTTCTGACTACCATTTCATTTAATACAACTGATATTTGTGTTACTAAATTATGTTACTATTACCATACATTTATTAGTTATAACGAGGTGTAATTAAAGTATAAAAAATTAAAAACTCGATTACATTAAGTTTAATTACATTAACATTAAGTAAATTTTCTATTTTACGATGACTCTCAGAAACGTATTTATTAATCGATATTAAAACCGATTCACATATATATGCTCTTATAATTCTGTATCGTCGCTTCTGTAATAAATATTTATTTTAATTTTAACTTTATTTTCTGTTAATTCATGCAGAAACGTAATGAAAAATATGCGTATACCTACTTTAGATTACTCGTATGTTCATATATAACCTAAGTATTGAGAAAAGGATCAATGAACTTTAGCTACGATGTAAATCTTGATCTATGATTAAGTTTTTGCTAATACCGGTAACGACTACTGTATAAACATGTTTTTGTTAAAATTTAATTCTCAGTATATTAAAATTTTTTGGTACGATCAATGGAGAAATAAACAACATAACACATATTGCAAAATTTAGCATTCGGAAACGTATCATATCCTAAAAATATAATTACATATTGGAATTTAGTTTTTAATTTATTATTAAAGTCAAAGCATATCACATAATATTAAATTATGTTTCGGTGAGCATATTTTCAGAGATATATACTTTACTCATATGATTACTTTTCATATAACCACTGTGTTATTTATCAAAATAAATTTGTAAACCTTGTAATATTTTAATTATTAAAAGTGAACCACGAAAGGTAACTCACATCTAATTATGAACAACTATAACCATTATTGTGACAAAATTACTGTTGAAAAGTATTTTCTTTTGTTATTTTGTTTCATGTTAAATCTATAATTCTTACCAGAATTATAAACGTCCAATCGTTACTTATGTTCCTTAAACCTGTGATTACAGCTACTAAATTAAGAAAGCAATAAGCCTTATTAACGAAACTCCTTTCAACGAACTTTAAATTGCTGCCTCAAGTCATTACCGACAATAACGATTCTCCTAAATCCTAAATTAATTCAGGTAATTTTATTATTTTCTGATGTATCGAGTTCATTGTTCTTACAAAACGTCGATTTCGCGAAATCTGATGCCGGAACTTGAATCGCGTTTGTATTAAAGACGCTATCGAGACATCTAACTTAGTGGTAAATTAATCCTGCATCCGTCATTAAATTGAGTTTTGGAAGTTGCTAATCTCGATATAAAATCGAGTGAAAGTCGTAGAAAATGCAGAGTTCAGGGCCGTAAATGGAATGTGTAAAATTGCTATCGAAATAAATAGCAATCTAATGAGAATTATTTTTCATACCATAGCTGTCAATGAGATGTGAAAGCGATGAATCTGTGTTCACCCCGATGGAGAACTGGTGCGCGAGCATCTGTCTTACGATTGATTGATTGCATTCACATCACTCGAAACCGGAAGCTATTGAAAATGTTATAATTTACCACAGCTTGATTTCGTTGAACTGTGTTAATGGTATGTTATAATGGTCCTCTTTAATTTATATCCCTCAAGATCGATTAATCTGTTTACAATATGTTCCAAAACCATATGTTTATAATCATAGCCATAACCATATGTTTATAGTCATTATATATTTATTTTCATACAAGAGTATTTAAATAAATATATATAGATGCACAGTGACTATTTTGAATATTCGAACTGGTACCATTATATTTCCAGTCAACAAATTCACTATTGTAGGAGCTTAGCAAATATCTCATAACAATGTCTTCACTCATGACAAACAATTTTGGAAATTTAGCTTTTCAGAACGCAATAAGGATGGTATAAGATCAGGGCGAAAAAAGCATAACTTTAATTTTTTTCTTCTTCTCAGTTTCACTGTCTCTTCGGCTAATTAAAAGAATGCACGGATCTTCTGTGCATTTGAATACAGGTTCATAAAAGTCGGTTTCTCTCTGAAGCTGGAACTACAGAACGGAAGATGGAACTAGAAAACTGAAATAAAATTCATTTGGCATCCTCTTGCACAATTGTAACTCCCAAATAATTAGAATTTTTATACTTTTATCTCATATTTTTCGTCACGGCCTGTGTTGGGCCCTGTTTTCCTCCAGAAACTTATTTCATGACGACTTATCAATGACAGATATTTTTCGAATCTTCATTTTGATGGTATTGAGATCTTTTTTCAGACAATAAAAAAAATCTGGGCCTGGCTTCTTGATAGCGTGTCATATAGCTTAGACAGAAGTTTATTTTCAAACCTAATTCTCTCTTCATTTATTCGAATAAGACGACCGGTGAACATGATGACTAGCCCCAATCAGTCGTAAAAATACTTCCCAGTATTTCCTATTAAAACCTTAAAAATATTACGTGCTAGGGTAAATTTCACCCTAAGAACTAATTCAGTTTCTACTAAAGTCATAATTTAACATATTTGAGTGGTCACGATTTCATATTTGTTTAATGAAGCTACTTGTTATGACGAGACTGTAACAAAGAGACAAATATTTCATTTACTCGCGGACGAAAGTGGTAATGAGGCAAATAGTATCTATGATCTTATACGTGAAAATTGAATTTCCATAGTAAACCTTTACTAATCACTCATACACACAAATCACTATAAAATATAATCTGCATATGACATTAACAGTAAAAAAGAAAAAAAATTAATAAAACCACTAAGCCGTTTTTGGATTCAGAAGATGAATCTCTAGGTTCTAAAATATAAAAATCAATAGAGATTTATTTGATAATGTTTTCGCTCCAAAATACACATTATATTATTTAATCGCCAATCTCTTAAGCACTCCTTGCAATGGCAAAAAATATGACCGGTTCTGGGTCATATAATGTCAATGACCCTTGTAGCAATATTTAGTATAAGCGTCTCCAGTCAAAATCGTTATAACAATGCTAAAGTTAGTCGATACCTTTTTTCAATACTTAGGGTATCAACAAACATAATGTAAAGTAATTATACGGATATTTTTAGTTACGTTTCTTAATGTATTAAAAAAAACTATAGCAGGCAAATTAAAAAAAAACACTTATTGCATAAGGGACAATAGAAACTGTTAAGAGTGTATGTCTGTGAATCGGTTTTATATTTCATGTGTGTGTGTTTATTAACTATTTGCGAGACGTTTGAAACAGTGATTCTTTGAAAGTCCTGATAAAATTTAAAACCTTATTTAATGATATAACATTAAATAAGGTTTGGAAAATTATGGATATGAACTTAAGCGAGGAGAAATAGGTGGAAAGTGAGTCGAAAATAAGATAAGACAATGACAAGAAAATAAGATAACTATGTATATACTTACAAAACACCCGTCAATTTATCAATTGAAAATATTCACTTAATGTAGTGTGGGTCTCACCAGACACAAATGAGATTTGTATGGCAGCATTGTGGTTTTAATGTTTTCCAGTCGCCACAGCTAATAGCTTCACGCGAGACAGTCGTTATTGCAATGCAGTAATTTCAGGCAGATAGTTGTCAAATTAATTATATGGTGCTCGTTGTATTTTGCGGACAAGGCTCGTTTCAATGATATTTTGGAAACATGTGACTCTCGTTTATTTCTAATAGTTACAAAAAGATAAAAATAATTTTTAAGTTAGTAAAGTAACGTTTCTGATTTAGTTTGTCAAACGTAATATAGCTTTCCTTATACACGGTATAGTAAAATTCGTTAATAATAAAGATCGTTATATGTTTAACGATCTTTTTTATTTGATTGGTAAATAAAATATTTCCATAACTACAACTAAATATTTAAGAGAACGTGCCTTTATAATTATTACACCTATAGCATCTCTCTTAATTTTTTTCACTATTAAACTAACATCATATATTCTGTACAACATGAGAAACGTTTCGGCCAAATCGGTATGCCTATTTAATATTTATGCCGGTCTATTGCTGCTTTCATTTTGCAAACAATAATTTTTTTTATTACTAAGTGTACTTTCTTTATTTTACAGATTTCAAAAGTTAAGAAATGGTATTCTACAAACTATTCTGTGCTAAGTATTGCCATCTGCCAAATTATATTTCCGCAGCAGAGGTGAGTAATGCACCAAACTATAGAATAATGATCGGTAATAACTAATTTTTGCACTTCAATGAGAAAAGAATTATAACTGAGAGATGATGTCTATACGTGAGATTATTATAAGGACAATAAATGTATTTTTATATGTATATGTTGTTGAATACTTGGCATGCAACATTCCCATGATTTGCATGGCATTGAGTGTAATATGTACTCATATTGAAGATATGAAATAACTTATGTCTCGTATTGAAGAAAATATTGAAGAAATTTATTAGATTTTAATTTACGGTTACTACCCTTGTTTATTTCCTTCCGATTTTCTAAGAGCGTAGTTGCATATCATTCATTTTAGCTCTGACGGGACGGCTTTTGGTCATGCATTATTTTATTAATTATTACATAATTATTTCAACAACCTTGAGATCTTTGGGTTTGGTAACGCTTTGTGCTCCTGGCTATTATGTGAGAGAACAAAGTCATAATTTATTTCGCCTGCCTAGAGCGCATACGAACATCCCACAACGTCAACTTATTTTTTGCGCACTTACAGTTATTTATTAATGCGATTTTGTGAGCCTTTATATGGTTCAGCTTGTATATTGTTTTTTAAACCAATTGTATGTTCATGAAAAACATCATCTTAAAAAAACTTTGATGTTTTTCATATTTGATTAGTGCATTCATGCTCCATTAGTACCTGGGAGAAGAACTATATTCATATTCTACTAGTACATTCATATTCTGTTAGTGCATTCATATTCTGTTAGTTTATTCATATTCTATTATAGCGTTCATATTTTATTAGTGCATTCATCTTATATTAGAGCATTCATATTCTACTAGTGCATTCATATTCTACTAGTACGTTTATATTCTATTAGTGCATTCATATTCTATTAGTGCACTCATATTCTATTAGTTATTTCATATTATATTAGTGCATTCATATTCCATTAGTGTACTCATATTCTATTACCGCATTCATATTATATTAGTGCATTCATATTCTATTAATGTATTTATATTCTATTAGTGCATTCATATTTTATTAATGCATTCATATTCTATTAGTGCATTTATATTCTATTAGTGTATTCATATTGTATTAGTATACTCATATTCTATTAATACATTGAGGACATTAATTAATACATTGAGAATAGAAAGGGCACTAATGGGTACGAATAAAGTAAAAATAAAATATATACGTGTTTATATATGTATCCGCTACCCGATATACCACCTAAACATCTATAATAATTTTGGTAAAATTTGGTATTTATTTTTCATAAATAAAATTTGAGGGCCACATACATTTTTTTTTCAAAAATGGCTGTCGATTTTCTTCAATCTTTTCATATTGTAATTTAATTATAGGCACAATAATAAACCAGAACTCGTTGTCACGAAGAAAAATCCGACTGCAAAATGGAAGCAAATTGTACAGACGTAAGGAAGTCGGTGTGTGGCTGCAGGAGGACGAGCGAATGGTTACTACTACTTTACAAAGTCAGCAATACAAATACTTTGTAAGCCCAACAATACAATCGTTAGTAAGACCAAAAGTGCACGCGCCGCTTCTTTTCATTGTTTATTAAATAAGCTAATAAAAGAAAAAGTGAATGTTAAAAACAGCATTATACAAAAAGAAGGAGTAAGTAGATACGCAAAGAACGAAGACTGTGAACAACCACCGAGCACGAAAAAAGGATTTTTTTAGAAAATTGTTTATAAGAATTAAACTATAGGACAAATCATTATTAAAATCAACAGGCTTCTATTCTGCTAGCTAATCAATTGATATAAAAAGAATTATTAAAATCAATAAGAAATTACGATCTCTAGCGTTTCTTCTTACATCATACACCAACGGATGCAGATGTATGATATTTTTCAAATGCAAATTTAAATCATAACCGATATTTAAAAAAATTAAAGAATGGTATATATTATATGAACGTCTTGTCTATCCAAGTAACAATATTAAAAGTTCATTTCTTATAAAAAGACCCAAGTTATAATTATTTCTACCGTCAAAACTTAAAGTTGGCGCGCTAGTCGTAACCCCCCGCGGAGTGTGAAATAAAACAATGCAATTTTACCACAATATAAAAAAGGCACATAAACAAGCTTAAGTTCCTGAGAAAGAAAGTAAACGCATTGTTTATGTACAGTTAATTTGTATTATATCTTCAAATTTTCTTATTTTTTCTTCCTGTTTTTGGCATATACGAGATCATCACTCAAGTGATCTTGTAGAAACCTGGAATATATCCCAGTAATATTAATTTTAATAAATGGTTTATTAAGCTCCAAAATTGTTTATTAGTGTAACTTTGAAAATACATGTATATAAAATACAAACCTTTAAAAGACAAAATCTGCAAACAGCAAAACAGGGCCCCAAAAGACATTTACATTTATCGATTAACCTAGTTGCAACATATTTGCATCCTTAAAGTGCACGGTGTGACTAAATCTTATTTTTAAGAAAGTAAACCATTAGAGAGGACATCGTTTTCGATCACGAGATTCGATTTCGACAATGAGAACCTATATCAAAATATGAAGTCATAACAAAACCTGTTTGCAGAGTTTGCAACATTGGAGGTAATAAGGAAAGAATGAGTCAAATATGCACGAAGGAGGGCGAAAAGAGTCATTTATTTTTAAATCATTCAACGTCTCTTATATTTAAGAAATAAGTATTATGGAAAAGAGGAGGCGAACGGACATTGCCCCAGCAAAGAAAAGTAAGTATCAGTAAAATGAGTATCGTGTGCTAACTCGTGTATAAACTCATTCCCCTTGCTATTTTGAATATAGAACTTTTATTATCTAGTTTAAAAAATAATTATCACGGAAAAGAGGAGGCGAACGGACATTGCCCCAGCAAAGAAAAGTAAGTATCAGTGAAATGAGTATCGTATGCTAAATCGTGTATAAACTCATTCCCCTTGCTATTTTGAATATAGAACTTTTATTATCTAGTTTAAAAAATAATTATCTCGGAAAAGAGGAGGCGAACGGACATTGCCCCAGCAAAGAAAAGTATCAGTGAAATGAGTATCGTATGCTAAATCGTGTATAAACTCATTCCCCTTACTATTTTGAAGATAGAACTTTTATTATCTAGTTTAAAAAATAATTATCACGGAAAAGAGGAGGCGAACAGACATTTCCCCAGCAAAGAAAACTAAGTATCAGTAAAATGAGTATCGTGTGCTAAATCGTTCTTCTAATTTTAATAAAAGTGTTAATACCTATTATATTAAGTGATATATATATACATATACACACATACACACACACACACACACACATATATATATATATATATATATATATATATATATATATGTATGACGTGATAAATATTTAGTTTTACAAATGTTGAATATTAAGAATAAAATATGGTGATCGATCCATCTGTACGAACTTAAAGAAGAAGAAGAAACTTAAAGAAGATAGAAATAATACTACATCACGTAGTTTCATTTAATTGTGAATAATGCATTTCTACAAAATTAATGACAAATATTTCAAGGTTTGTTTATAACAAATGGATTGAGAGGGCGAAAAAATAACATATTCTTGTGAAAACACTAAATTAAAAGAAGAACCACTAAGGGGAATTTTATGTGACGAAAAAGATAAACAGATTTTTTATGATAATGGGCTTTTTACACGATAAGTTTTATTAAAAAGTTTATTACTATAGTTCATTGCATCGAATAGTTTTAATGGCATCCATTAAAATTCCGATTATGCCAATAAATAATTTCATGGTTCATATAATAATATTTATTGAAGTTTTAATTTCTTTGGTTTTAACTAAAATGTCTTCCAGGTTTTTGTTTGTTTTTCTGCTTTCAGTGTGTTTGGCGTTACATCATATACTCATAATTAATTTAAGATACTCAGTTTGTAGATACATGGAAAAAAGATTTTGCAAAATACGGGAAATGGACGTAAAACTATGAAAAATTTAAAGTAACAATACTATAAGGCAAATCATATATTGGACACGGAATTAGGCATAAAATATTAAAATTTAAATATGTTCACAATAATATATATATATATATATATATATATATATATATATATATATATATATATATATATATATATACACATATATATAACATAAATATTTGTTCAATCCACTGTACTTAAATATGTAGTATATACATATAGATTCTTAGTATACCAATATTTAATCTATAATAAGTGATACCCAAATGTTGTGACAATACAAGAAAAATGTCTGACTCAAACTGTATATCATGGTGACAGGTACCAAATAAAATATAACAATCTATTACAACAGTACAATGGGCACTCAAATTCCAAACAATAATAGCTCATATTATTCCCAAACAATGACATAAAGCGCACACAACAATGAAAAATATTTAGGTACCTTCCCTAACAAGCTCTATTTTTAATAACACCTTCAAATCTTAAACATTTTTCTGATCTAAATACAATACTTTATTTTCCTTTCTTAACTCATTATGGCATTAAGTTGAAACTATTTCTAATATCAATAAAATGTAAATAGATATTAAGTGTGTATTCCAAAATAAGTAAATTTATATTCAAAACTAACGTTCTACCTCTTACCATTTCTAACATCACAAACAACATGCAACCTCTACGGTTTTTTTACTCTTATTCCTATATATGTCAACGCCAGTATCAGATGTAACATAAATAACGAATAAACATATACTTAAGTAAAATTAATACACTTCTAATTTCAATAAAACGTAAATAGATATTAAGTGCGTATTCCAAATTTAAACAAATTTATATTAAAAACTAGCATTCTAGCTCTTAATTCCATTTCTAACATCACAAACATCATGCAACCTCTACGGTTTTTTTACTATTCTTCATATATATATATATATATATATATATATATATATATATATATATATATATATATATATATATATACTATATAAATATATTTCAACGCCAGTATCAGATGTAACATAAATAACGAATAAACATATACTTAAGTAAAATTAATACACTTCTAATTTCAATAAAACGTAAATAGATATTAAGTGCGTATTCCAAATTTAAACAAATTTATATTAAAAACTAGCATTCTAGCTCTTAATTCCATTTCTAACATCACAAACATCATGCAACCTCTACGGTTTTTTTACTATTCTTCATATATATATATATATATATATATATATATATATATATATATATATATATACTATATAAATATATTTCAACGCCAGTATCAGATGTAACATAAATAACGATTAAACATATACTTAAGTAAAATTAATACACTTCTAATTTCAATAAAACGTAAATAGATATTAAGTGCGTATTCCAAATTTAAACAAATTTATATTCAAAACTAGCATTCTAGCTCTTAATTCCATTTCTAACATCACAAACCGCATGCAACCTCTACGGTTTTTTTACTATTCTTCATATATATATATATATATATATATATACTATATAAATATATTTCAACGCCAGTATCAGATGTAACATAAATAACGATTAAACATATACTTAAGTAAAATTAATACACTTCTAATTTCAATAAAACGTAAATAGATATTAAGTGCGTATTCCAAATTTAAACAAATTTATATTCAAAACTAGCGTTCTAGCTCTTAATCCCATTTCTAACATCATATACAGCATGCAACCTCTATGTTTTTTTTCTATTCTTCAAATATATATTATATAAATATATTTCATCGCCAGTATTAGATGTAACTTAAGTAACCATTAAACATATACTTCAATAAATTAATACACATTAATTCATTATTTTTACCTGTATTCTTCCCATCCTTAAAGTCGATTCACGATTGCCACAGTTCCCGAGCAGGACGCGAATGTCACAGAAAATTCTTCAAGATTCACCTCACACTTTTTAAAAGTCGCCTACTCACATCAGATCCGTCGACAACGTTTCCCCTTCACGGACTGACAGTCGAATGAATCACCTTCGCCCACGCCGGTCTATTGATACCCGACAACGGTATCCTATAATTTCAATGAAATCGAAGAACCATGAAAGGAAAAATGAACTTTTACTCGCACGTCCAGTACAGTAAAAGCCAGTAATTGAAACGTTTGACGGAACATGCAAGCGAACATCGATACTAACTATAGTGCGTAAGGCTCAAATTGCTATTCACGTTTACGTAATAGCATATAACTTCGTTTCGCGAAAACTATGCTTCTTTTTCATATATGCAATTTCCAATTGAGTTTTTGTAAAAAGAAGTAGCGTCGTAAAGAAAAGTGCACTACACCCGGCGGCCAGATACAGAGTGGTCAAGCGTAACCGGCTGGCTTAAGTTAAATAGTGAAGGTAAATCGGATCAAATGTGCTCCGAGATGCGAGACGCATCTCGGAGCGCGATCTGCAGATGTTCCCCCCTACCTGCGCTGAATTTGTCTTCAAATCGTTTGATGAGGTAATAACGAGGTAAATATGATACATTATAATTAGTTTAATTTTGTACATTCGAGTAAATGAGTGTTTACTTGTATTCAATATAATATGTAAAAAAAATAAATTAAAAGTAACAAATTTAAATTAATTATATAGAAAAATTGTTTACATACCTTTCAGTACTTTTTTTATATCTCTTGAAATATTTGATGTAAGTTAATAATTTTATTTGGAAGTTCTAATCAAATGCTATTATTTAGAATTTTCTTTACATTTAAAACCCATGGTTTAATAATAATGAATAGTGAGGGGGAGGGGAGTGTCATTAAGTTTCTCTTTGAAGTTTAATATTTCCAAAATGGAGTTTGGCAATGGTAAATGAAACCTAATTTTCATTTTTAAAAAACCTATTCAATATTATACCTCTCAGTCGATTGTAAGAAAACAATTATATATACGAAGCACTTATTCGTGAAATTCAACGTATATCATTTTTAAACTGTTAAAGATGTGACAGGAAGGAAGGAAAGATATTACAAAATTATATGAGTGTCTTATTTTACAGAAAAATAAAACTGTGGCGGAGTCAAATAATATAAAACAATTATAATAATATTATATTTTTAGTTGGCTTTGAGAATATTTTATGGCATGAAAGCAAGAATTTATTTAAAAAAGAATAATGCTGTTATTTTATAGATTTGGAAGACATCATATATAATTAAGGTATACTTAATTAAAGCTTGTTTTTTTAATTATATAATTGTCCTATCCGTCTGTCTATATATTGCAGCCATTTAACTCTACTATTAGTACTATATAGACGAAATTTTAATGGTTTTTCTATGAACCGCTATACAATGTAATAGTAGAATTATGAAAAAAATTATATGAGGAGTGGCACCCCAAACACGTAAATGAGAGAAGAAAAAACCTGTGCATGTAGACGTATGAGGTATTATTAGATAGGTCTTAACAATGATACTGAGATTCCAAAATAACTGTTTTATTAAAGTCCATGTTGATGAGATAAGCGTTTCCAAGATCTTAAAAAATGTCCCACGCTCTAAATTTTCAACTAAGATGTGCAAAATTCTGAAAAAAAATAAGATAGTAAAACTTAAAATAAACTTTCAACGAAAATTGGTTTCAATAAGATATGTTGTGTAATTTTTAAAACATGGGATATTTTCGGTACCGACCGAAGCAATAACTTTGCTTTTCACGGTGTCTTTAAGAGCCTTGCGTGGGCGAGCAGCAATCGGTTTTTTATATCTATTGTCCACACGTGTATTCGAAACATTACATAAGATTTTACAAAAAGAATTCTTACCAGGTATTGGATAAAAAATAATACGGTTTGAAAATAAATATTTATTTCAAGAAAACACGTGTTCCAAATATGAATTTTACCAAGAAGTACTAAAATCAGATGTAATGAATGGGCAGACATGATTTTTTTCAAAACATTTTCTAGCACAATATTATTTTGAAACCAATATTAAAATAGCGACAATATTTTAAGTGATTTGAAGTTTGAATTTATTTTAAAACGGTTATTAGACGAGCGATATTAAATTATCAAAGCGATATTTTTTAATTTTGACAGATTTATGGCATGCTCGTGCCGTGATCTTGTTACCAAACCGGATATATATACTACATGAAATGGAATATAACTCTTTTTAAATGCTTGAAAACATTAAAGTTGTAATTTTGAAATTTTTTTTATAAATATTTCCAATATTATTGCAGAAAGTAAAACAAATAATTTAATAACCTAATTTTAGCATAGGACTAATGAATTGTATATGCTAAATATTACTTCGGAAGAAGTTTACTGAACTTTTGAGGATAATTACTTATGTTTAGCTCCAGTCCTCGCTAAAGGTTTCCATAGTAAATGAAATATAATCAAAAGGTTACAAGCGTTATAGAAACGATATAACGAATAGACTTTGCTTCAACGCATGTCTAAAATAATCACTATGTAAGAACCGATTTTATATCGGTTTGACTCTGGCAAATAACATATTAAAATATAAATAAATCCGAATTTAAAATGAACTTGCCCGAACTGGTTGAAAGAAAATGCAATAACAGTAATCAGATTGATAATTTTATTAAAATTATTATAAATTAAATATAATAATTATTTAAAATTCAAGGTATTTTGTAACGTTTACCATAATAAGAAAAAAAATTCTTTAAGTAACTTCGAAAACTTTATTTTCAATTTTATACAAACGTATGACGTGCACCCCCCCCCCCCCTTCTCCCCCCGCTTTCTCTACTACGCCCCGCTAATATCGTCTGCGTATACACGACCCCATGAATGTGAATCTATCATAATCTCCACTACACTATTAGAGCATCATTGAAAAGTGAACTTCATATAATGTTATTTGTTTTGAGACTTTTTACAGATGAAAGCTTAAATTTTACATACGTATGTATAGCTAAATGTTAATTATAATAAATATATAAATACCATATTTCATAATATGTACTTCATGACATGCGTTAATCCAAATCATTTCAAATATAATTTGCTCCAAGACGGTATGCGTGGAATAAATATTACGAACCATTCTCGTTACACAATTTTGTACCAATGTCCTAATCGAATACACTACGAAGCTGCCAATCTCTCTTCGAAGAACTGATCTATTTCGAAAACACTTCAGTGTGCTAAGAGACGAAATCTGAGTTAATAATTTAAGCTTAGTGAACTGAAACGGACTGCGAAGTTCATAAGAATAAGTAAGAATTGTTATTTTGATGTGGCTTTATGTGGGACTATTATCATTAATTAACGACTAGTTATAGACATTTGAAACGTATGCATGCGATAATTGCAAGCAAATCAACTTATTGTAATTTATACGTGTATTTAACAATAAATGTGAATGTCTATACATTTAAAACATTTTCGAAAAAAAAATTGTTGGAGGTACTGTAAATAAATTAAAGAGTCTGCCTGGCATATTATACTGCAAATAAAATATGCGAAATTTAGTGGACGCGTTGTAATGGATTTTTCAATATAATGCAAGTTGGGGTCTAGTAGAAAATAAGGTAAAATCAAAAAATTGAAATAATGTCTTCTTATCTGTTCATTTGTACAACCTGTCGTACCAAATTTAATAACAAAATTTAGATGTGGTTGCTTAGAATCACTGCGCTTAAAATTCAAAAAAATTAATCTGAAATATGTCCCTTATTGTATCGATTGAAATACGTTTGGATAAATGATTATTAGACATTATGTCAGTTAAGGAAAATTAAAATATTACGAAAACATGCTCTGTGAGGAGTTGGTAAAAATGGACAGATATTAACTATATGGCCATAAACAAATACACTAATATTCACTATACATATCGTATACATTTAAAGTAACAATAAATATCGACATTCAGAAAAACAGTAAAAATTGAAGGACTAAGCTTACTATTTAGAGATTGCCTTCACGTCCACACGATAGTAAAAGCAATTAGATATTATTATTCTGCAAATCGTGTTAGCTTGTTAGTAGACATTTAATTATAATAGGGCAATATAGGGACGTAGGTAATACAGTTGTTATCAATGCCGTTCAGAAATATTTCACTTCCGTATAATAAGTAAAAGTATTCTAAAAGAGTTGTCAATATACACGTAATTATTAGATTAGAAAATAAAATTGCTAAATAATGGACCACAAAAATTCTATGGAGAAAATGTTGTAAAATTATTTTCTCATATCTTTAAGCTTAATTGTATACAATAACCAATTCTGTACTATTCCCATTAATAATTTTTTAGGCGAAAAACAACTGGCATTTCATACATTCCTTTGACCAGTACAGGCATTGTTTCGAGTGCCCACATTCTTCGCTGACGATCCATCGTTCGGTCTTACGTTTTTGTATTCAAAATGTCATATAAACAATTTTCCCATAAATAATCATCATATAAACAATTTTCCCTTCATAATCAATGTCTACTCAACCTACTCACTTATGTTGAGTAGACATTGATTATTTCTCACTAAATATCGCGTGTTATCGGTAATACGCCACTAAAATTATCTACAATTTCCTGAAAATTTAATACACTTTAAAGTAATAACATTATCATTGAATAAAACTTGAAAAAAAGGTAATCAATTATTAGCCTACATCAATTGTAAAAGATGCGCCAACCGTGGGACTGAAATCGCGTATTAACCCTTTAACACATAAAAACATTGGACAATAATTAAATGAAACTACGTGTTGTAGTATTATTTGTACTTTCTTTAAGTTCTTTACCACGACCTAGGTTTCGTTGTATTACAACATCTTCGGGTGGGTTATTAGCAAATATATCTTTGCAACTTTGCTAATAACCCACCTGAAGATGTTGTAATAGAATGAAACTTAGGTCGTGGTAAAGAAAGAAAGTAGAAATAATACTTACATCAGGTAGTTTCATTTAATTGTGAATAATGAATTTCTAAAAAATTAACGCCAAATATATTCAACATTAGACCTTTAAAAAAAACCAGTAAGTTAGTACTGTCCCGACATGATCTTTTCTGCTGTCCTGTTGATAGAACCGAACCTGATCACTTCTGCTATCCTTAATTGTTAATAGTTTCTTCAAAGTACCAGCAAAGAATGCCTAAAGTCGGAACCTGTAATAGTTTAAATATACAGCAGATATATATCCAAACATCATCCGTCATTTTATAAACATAAATATTTTATACATAGTCCCTGATCATTAATCATTTTTCATCCCAATTAGAGATCTATTTCCTAATTTCTTCTATTTACTTTTTTTATTTATTAACGACTTATTATTTATAACATTTACATTTTACATAATCTACAAAAAAAAACCACGACAAACACAAAATCTTGAAATCGATTACTTTCTTGAGATGAAATATCTACAGAAACCATTAAAACCTGCTACGGATATCACTATCTATCAAGAACTAGGCCCGATAAAAAGTTATAAATAATAGACTTGCTGCAGACTTTTAAAATTTATCGATTTTCTTAACTAATTGCCCCGATATATCATACAATCTACAGATGGTTTAATAACCCTATGTATCCATTCAACGAGGCCGTAAAACCGTCTACTAAAGCCATCAATATGTAATGAATTATTTTGATGCCATCTGTTATTTAAATATATAATTACGTTTTGGCTCATTGACAGTTTCGTTATTCAATTTATTTTACATGTCAATTGCCGTAATTCCCTTTTACTTTACAAAAAAGCGCAAAATGTGCTTTTTTTACTTAATATAATAAATAGATTTCGTTTGGTCGAATTTTATTAACACAAATTCATTCGAGTTCATTAGACAGTATCGTTATTCAATTTATTTTCCATGCTAATTGCCGTAATTCCCTTTTACTTTACAAAAAAGCGCAAAATGTGCTTTTTTTACCTAGTATAATAAATAGATTTTGTTTTGTCGAATTTTATTAACACAAATTCATTCGAGTTCATTCGACAGTATCGTTATTCAATTTATTTTACATGCTAATTGCCGTAATTCCCTTTTACTTTACAAAAAAGCGCAAAATGTGCTTTTTTTACCTAATATAATAAATAGATTTTGTTTTGTCGAATTTTATTAACACAAATTCATTCGAGTTCATTCGACAGTATCGTTATTCAATTTATTTTACATGCTAATTGCCGTAATTCCCTTTTACTTTACAAAAAAGCGCAAAATGTGCTTTTTTCACCTACTATAATAAATAGATTTTGTTTTGTCGAATTTTATTAACACAAATTCATTCGAGTTCATTCGACAGTATCGTTATTCAATTTATTTTACATTCTAATTGCCGTAATTCCCTTTTACTTTACAAAAAAGCGCAAAATGTGCTTTTTTTACCTAATCTAATAAATAGATTTTGTTTTCTCGAATTTTATTAACACAAATTCATTCGAGTTCATTCGACAGTATCGTTATTCAATTTATTTTACATATGAATTGCCGTAATTCCCTTTTACTTTACAAAAAAGCGCAAAATGTGCTTTTTTTACCTAGTATAATAAATAGATTTTGTTTTGTCGAATTTTATTAACACAAATTCATTCGAGTTCATTCGACAGTATCGTTATTCAATTTATTTTACATGCTAATTGCCGTAATTCCCTTTTACTTTACAAAAAAGCGCAAAATGTGCTTTTTTTACCTAATATAATAAATAGATTTTGTTTTGTCGAATTTTATTAACACAAATTCATTCGAGTTCATTCGACAGTATCGTTATTCAATTTATTTTACATGCTAATTGCCGTAATTCCCTTTTACTTTACAAAAAAGCGCAAAATGTGCTTTTTTCACCTACTATAATAAATAGATTTTGTTTTGTCGAATTTTATTAACACAAATTCATTCGAGTTCATTCGACAGTATCGTTATTCAATTTATTTTACATGCTAATTGCCGTAATTCCCTTTTACTTTACAAAAAAGCGCAAAATGTGCGTTTCTTACCTAATATAATAAATAGATTTTGTTTTGTCGAATTTGATTAACACAAATTCATTCGAGTTCATTCGACAGTATCGTTATTCAATTTATTTTACATGCTAATTGCCGTAATTCCCTTTTACTTTACAAAAAAGCGCAAAATGTGCTTTTTTTACCTAGTATAATAAATAGATTTTGTTTTGTCGAATTTTATTAACACAAATTCATTCGAGTTCATTCGACAGTATCGTTATTCAATTTATTTTACATGCTAATTGCCGTAATTCCCTTTTACTTTACAAAAAAGCGCAAAATGTGCTTTTTTTACCTAATATAATAAATAGATTTTGTTTTGTCGAATTTTATTAACACAAATTCATTCGAGTTCATTCGACAGTATCGTTATTCAATTTATTTTACATGCTAATTGCCGTAATTCCCTTTTACTTTACAAAAAAGCGCAAAATGTGCTTTTTTCACCTACTATAATAAATAGATTTTGTTTTGTCGAATTTTATTAACACAAATTCATTCGAGTTCATTCGACAGTATCGTTATTCAATTTATTTTACATTCTAATTGCCGTAATTCCCTTTTACTTTACAAAAAAGCGCAAAATGTGCTTTTTTTACCTAATCTAATAAATAGATTTTGTTTTCTCGAATTTTATTAACACAAATTCATTCGAGTTCATTCGACAGTATCGTTATTCAATTTATTTTACATATGAATTGCCGTAATTCCCTTTTACTTTACAAAAAAGCGCAAAATGTGCTTTTTTTACCTAGTATAATAAATAGATTTTGTTTTGTCGAATTTTATTAACACAAATTCATTCGAGTTCATTCGACAGTATCGTTATTCAATTTATTTTACATGCTAATTGCCGTAATTCCCTTTTACTTTACAAAAAAGCGCAAAATGTGCTTTTTTTACCTAATATAATAAATAGATTTTGTTTTGTCGAATTTTATTAACACAAATTCATTCGAGTTCATTCGACAGTATCGTTATTCAATTTATTTTACATGCTAATTGCCGTAATTCCCTTTTACTTTACAAAAAAGCGCAAAATGTGCTTTTTTCACCTACTATAATAAATAGATTTTGTTTTGTCGAATTTTATTAACACAAATTCATTCGAGTTCATTCGACAGTATCGTTATTCAATTTATTTTACATGCTAATTGCCGTAATTCCCTTTTACTTTACAAAAAAGCGCAAAATGTGCGTTTCTTACCTAATATAATAAATAGATTTTGTTTTGTCGAATTTGATTAACACAAATTCATTCGAGTTCATTCGACAGTATCGTTATTCAATTTATTTTACATGCTAATTGCCGTAATTCCCTTTTACTTTACAAAAAAGCGCAAAATGTGCTTTTTTTACCTAGTATAATAAATAGATTTTGTTTTGTCGAATTTTATTAACACAAATTCATTCGAGTTCATTCGACAGTATCGTTATTCAATTTATTTTACATGCTAATTGCCGTAATTCCCTTTTACTTTACAAAAAAGCGCAAAATGTGCTTTTTTCACCTACTATAATAAATAGATTTTGTTTTGTCGAATTTTATTAACACAAATTCATTCGAGTTCATTCGACAGTATCGTTATTCAATTTATTTTACATGCTAATTGCCGTAATTCCCTTTTACTTTACAAAAAAGCGCAAAATGTGCTTTTTTTACCTAATATAATAAATAGATTTTGTTTTGTCGAATTTTATTAACACAAATTCATTCGAGTTCATTCGACAGTATCGTTATTCAATTTATTTTACATGCTAATTGCCGTAATTCCCTTTTACTTTACAAAAAAGCGCAAAATGTGCTTTTTTCACCTACTATAATAAATAGATTTTGTTTTGTCGAATTTTATTAACACAAATTCATTCGAGTTCATTCGACAGTATCGTTATTCAATTTATTTTACATGCTAATTGCCGTAATTCCCTTTTACTTTACAAAAAAGCGCAAAATGTGCTTTTTTCACCTACTATAATAAATAGATTTTGTTTTGTCGAATTTTATTAACACAAATTCATTCGAGTTCATTCGACAGTATCGTTATTCAATTTATTTTACATTCTAATTGCCGTAATTCCCTTTTACTTTACAAAAAAGCGCAAAATGTGCTTTTTTTACCTAATCTAATAAATAGATTTTGTTTTCTCGAATTTTATTAACACAAATTCATTCGAGTTCATTCGACAGTATCGTTATTCAATTTATTTTACATATGAATTGCCGTAATTCCCTTTTACTTTACAAAAAAGCGCAAAATGTGCTTTTTTTACCTAGTATAATAAATAGATTTTGTTTTGTCGAATTTTATTAACACAAATTCATTCGAGTTCATTCGACAGTATCGTTATTCAATTTATTTTACATGCTAATTGCCGTAATTCCCTTTTACTTTACAAAAAAGCGCAAAATGTGCTTTTTTTACCTAATATAATAAATAGATTTTGTTTTGTCGAATTTTATTAACACAAATTCATTCGAGTTCATTCGACAGTATCGTTATTCAATTTATTTTACATGCTAATTGCCGTAATTCCCTTTTACTTTACAAAAAAGCGCAAAATGTGCTTTTTTCACCTACTATAATAAATAGATTTTGTTTTGTCGAATTTTATTAACACAAATTCATTCGAGTTCATTCGACAGTATCGTTATTCAATTTATTTTACATGCTAATTGCCGTAATTCCCTTTTACTTTACAAAAAAGCGCAAAATGTGCGTTTCTTACCTAATATAATAAATAGATTTTGTTTTGTCGAATTTGATTAACACAAATTCATTCGAGTTCATTCGACAGTATCGTTATTCAATTTATTTTACATGCTAATTGCCGTAATTCCCTTTTACTTTACAAAAAAGCGCAAAATGTGCTTTTTTTACCTAGTATAATAAATAGATTTTGTTTTGTCGAATTTTATTAACACAAATTCATTCGAGTTCATTCGACAGTATCGTTATTCAATTTATTTTACATGCTAATTGCCGTAATTCCCTTTTACTTTACAAAAAAGCGCAAAATGTGCTTTTTTTACCTAATATAATAAATAGATTTTGTTTTGTCGAATTTTATTAACACAAATTCATTCGAGTTCATTCGACAGTATCGTTATTCAATTTATTTTACATGCTAATTGCCGTAATTCCCTTTTACTTTACAAAAAAGCGCAAAATGTGCTTTTTTCACCTACTATAATAAATAGATTTTGTTTTGTCGAATTTTATTAACACAAATTCATTCGAGTTCATTCGACAGTATCGTTATTCAATTTATTTTACATTCTAATTGCCGTAATTCCCTTTTACTTTACAAAAAAGCGCAAAATGTGCTTTTTTTACCTAATCTAATAAATAGATTTTGTTTTCTCGAATTTTATTAACACAAATTCATTCGAGTTCATTCGACAGTATCGTTATTCAATTTATTTTACATATGAATTGCCGTAATTCCCTTTTACTTTACAAAAAAGCGCAAAATGTGCTTTTTTTACCTAGTATAATAAATAGATTTTGTTTTGTCGAATTTTATTAACACAAATTCATTCGAGTTCATTCGACAGTATCGTTATTCAATTTATTTTACATGCTAATTGCCGTAATTCCCTTTTACTTTACAAAAAAGCGCAAAATGTGCTTTTTTTACCTAGTATAATAAATAGATTTTGTTTTGTCGAATTTTATTAACACAAATTCATTCGAGTTCATTCGACAGTATCGTTATTCAATTTATTTTACATGCTAATTGCCGTAATTCCCTTTTACTTTACAAAAAAGCGCAAAATGTGCTTTTTTCACCTACTATAATAAATAGATTTTGTTTTGTCGAATTTTATTAACACAAATTCATTCGAGTTCATTCGACAGTATCGTTATTCAATTTATTTTACATGCTAATTGCCGTAATTCCCTTTTACTTTACAAAAAAGCGCAAAATGTGCGTTTCTTACCTAATATAATAAATAGATTTTGTTTTGTCGAATTTGATTAACACAAATTCATTCGAGTTCATTCGACAGTATCGTTATTCAATTTATTTTACATGCTAATTGCCGTAATTCCCTTTTACTTTACAAAAAAGCGCAAAATGTGCTTTTTTTACCTAGTATAATAAATAGATTTTGTTTTGTCGAATTTTATTAACACAAATTCATTCGAGTTCATTCGACAGTATCGTTATTCAATTTATTTTACATGCTAATTGCCGTAATTCCCTTTTACTTTACAAAAAAGCGCAAAATGTGCTTTTTTCACCTACTATAATAAATAGATTTTGTTTTGTCGAATTTTATTAACACAAATTCATTCGAGTTCATTCGACAGTATCGTTATTCAATTTATTTTACATGCTAATTGCCGTAATTCCCTTTTACTTTACAAAAAAGCGCAAAATGTGCTTTTTTTACCTAATATAATAAATAGATTTTGTTTTGTCGAATTTTATTAACACAAATTCATTCGAGTTCATTCTACAGTATCGTTATTCAATTTATTTTACATGCTAATTGCCGTAATTCCCTTTTACTTTACAAAAAAGCGCAAAATGTGCTTTTTTCACCTACTATAATAAATAGATTTTGTTTTGTCGAATTTTATTAACACAAATTCATTCGAGTTCATTCGACAGTATCGTTATTCAATTTATTTTACATTCTAATTGCCGTAATTCCCTTTTACTTTACAAAAAAGCGCAAAATGTGCTTTTTTTACCTAATATAATAAATAGATTTTGTTTTGTCGAATTTTATTAACACAAATTCATTCGAGTTCATTCGACAGTATCGTTATTCAATTTATTTTACATGCTAATTGCCGTAATTCCCTTTTACTTTACAAAAAAGCGCAAAATGTGCTTTTTTCACCTACTATAATAAATAGATTTTGTTTTGTCGAATTTTATTAACACAAATTCATTCGAGTTCATTCGACAGTATCGTTATTCAATTTATTTTACATGCTAATTGCCGTAATTCCCTTTTACTTTACAAAAAAGCGCAAAATGTGCGTTTCTTACCTAATATAATAAATAGATTTTGTTTTGTCGAATTTGATTAACACAAATTCATTCGAGTTCATTCGACAGTATCGTTATTCAATTTATTTTACATGCTAATTGCCGTAATTCCCTTTTACTTTACAAAAAAGCGCAAAATGTGCTTTTTTTACCTAGTATAATAAATAGATTTTGTTTTGTCGAATTTTATTAACACAAATTCATTCGAGTTCATTCGACAGTATCGTTATTCAATTTATTTTACATGCTAATTGCCGTAATTCCCTTTTACTTTACAAAAAAGCGCAAAATGTGCTTTTTTCACCTACTATAATAAATAGATTTTGTTTTGTCGAATTTTATTAACACAAATTCATTCGAGTTCATTCGACAGTATCGTTATTCAATTTATTTTACATGCTAATTGCCGTAATTCCCTTTTACTTTACAAAAAAGCGCAAAATGTGCTTTTTTTACCTAATATAATAAATAGATTTTGTTTTGTCGAATTTTATTAACACAAATTCATTCGAGTTCATTCGACAGTATCGTTATTCAATTTATTTTACATGCTAATTGCCGTAATTCCCTTTTACTTTACAAAAAAGCGCAAAATGTGCTTTTTTCACCTACTATAATAAATAGATTTTGTTTTGTCGAATTTTATTAACACAAATTCATTCGAGTTCATTCGACAGTATCGTTATTCAATTTATTTTACATTCTAATTGCCGTAATTCCCTTTTACTTTACAAAAAAGCGCAAAATGTGCTTTTTTTACCTAGTATAATAAATAGATTTTGTTTTGTCGAATTTTATTAACACAAATTCATTCGAGTTCATTCGACAGTATCGTTATTCAATTTATTTTACATATGAATTGCCGTAATTCCCTTTTACTTTACAAAAAAGCGCAAAATGTGCTTTTTTCACCTACTATAATAAATAGATTTTGTTTTGTCGAATTTTATTAACACAAATTCATTCGAGTTCATTCGACAGTATCGTTATTCAATTTATTTTACATGCTAATTGCCGTAATTCCCTTTTACTTTACAAAAAAGCGCAAAATGTGCTTTTTTTACCTAATATAATAAATAGATTTTGTTTTGTCGAATTTTATTAACACAAATTCATTCGAGTTCATTCGACAGTATCGTTATTCAATTTATTTTACATGCTAATTGCCGTAATTCCCTTTTACTTTACAAAAAAGCGCAAAATGTGCTTTTTTCACCTACTATAATAAATAGATTTTGTTTTGTCGAATTTTATTAACACAAATTCATTCGAGTTCATTCGACAGTATCGTTATTCAATTTATTTTACATTCTAATTGCCGTAATTCCCTTTTACTTTACAAAAAAGCGCAAAATGTGCTTTTTTTACCTAATCTAATAAATAGATTTTGTTTTCTCGAATTTTATTAACACAAATTCATTCGAGTTCATTCGACAGTATCGTTATTCAATTTATTTTACATATGAATTGCCGTAATTCCCTTTTACTTTACAAAAAAGCGCAAAATGTGCTTTTTTTACCTAGTATAATAAATAGATTTTGTTTTGTCGAATTTTATTAACACAAATTCATTCGAGTTCATTCGACAGTATCGTTATTCAATTTATTTTACATGCTAATTGCCGTAATTCCCTTTTACTTTACAAAAAAGCGCAAAATGTGCTTTTTTTACCTAATATAATAAATAGATTTTGTTTTGTCGAATTTTATTAACACAAATTCATTCGAGTTCATTCGACAGTATCGTTATTCAATTTATTTTACATGCTAATTGCCGTAATTCCCTTTTACTTTACAAAAAAGCGCAAAATGTGCTTTTTTCACCTACTATAATAAATAGATTTTGTTTTGTCGAATTTTATTAACACAAATTCATTCGAGTTCATTCGACAGTATCGTTATTCAATTTATTTTACATGCTAATTGCCGTAATTCCCTTTTACTTTACAAAAAAGCGCAAAATGTGCTTTTTTTACCTAGTATAATAAATAGATTTTGTTTTGTCGAATTTTATTAACACAAATTCATTCGAGTTCATTCGACAGTATCGTTATTCAATTTATTTTACATGCTAATTGCCGTAATTCCCTTTTACTTTACAAGAAAGCGCAAAATGTGCTTTTTTCACCTACTATAATAAATAGATTTTGTTTTGTCGAATTTTATTAACACAAATTCATTCGAGTTCATTCGACAGTATCGTTATTCAATTTATTTTACATGCTAATTGCCGTAATTCCCTTTTACTTTACAAAAAAGCGCAAAATGTGCTTTTTTTACCTAATATAATAAATAGATTTTGTTTTGTCGAATTTTATTAACACAAATTCATTCGAGTTCATTCGACAGTATCGTTATTCAATTTATTTTACATGCTAATTGCCGTAATTCCCTTTTACTTTACAAAAAAGCGCAAAATGTGCTTTTTTCACCTACTATAATAAATAGATTTTGTTTTGTCGAATTTTATTAACACAAATTCATTCGAGTTCATTCGACAGTATCGTTATTCAATTTATTTTACATGCTAATTGCCGTAATTCCCTTTTACTTTACAAAAAAGCGCAAAATGTGCTTTTTTTACCTAGTATAATAAATAGATTTTGTTTTGTCGAATTTTATTAACACAAATTCATTCGAGTTCATTCGACAGTATCGTTATTCAATTTATTTTACATGCTAATTGCCGTAATTCCCTTTTACTTTACAAGAAAGCGCAAAATGTGCTTTTTTCACCTACTATAATAAATAGATTTTGTTTTGTCGAATTTTATTAACACAAATTCATTCGAGTTCATTCGACAGTATCGTTATTCAATTTATTTTACATGCTAATTGCCGTAATTCCCTTTTACTTTACAAAAAAGCGCAAAATGTGCTTTTTTTACCTAATATAATAAATAGATTTTGTTTTGTCGAATTTTATTAACACAAATTCATTCGAGTTCATTCGACAGTATCGTTATTCAATTTATTTTACATGCTAATTGCCGTAATTCCCTTTTACTTTACAAAAAAGCGCAAAATGTGCTTTTTTCACCTAATATAATAAATAGATTTTGTTTTGTCGAATTTTATTAACACAAATTCATTCGAGTTCATTCGACAGTATCGTTATTCAATTTATTTTACATTCTAATTGCCGTAATTCCCTTTTACTTTACAAAAAAGCGCAAAATGTGCTTTTTTTACCTAGTATAATAAATAGATTTTGTTTTGTCGAATTTTATTAACACAAATTCATTCGAGTTCATTCGACAGTATCGTTATTCAATTTATTTTACATGCTAATTGCCGTAATTCCCTTTTACTTTACAAAAAAGCGCAAAATGTGCTTTTTTCACCTACTATAATAAATAGATTTTGTTTTGTCGAATTTTATTAACACAAATTCATTCGAGTTCATTCGACAGTATCGTTATTCAATTTATTTTACATTCTAATTGCCGTAATTCCCTTTTACTTTACAAAAAAGCGCAAAATGTGCTTTTTTCACCTACTATAATAAATAGATTTTGTTTGGTCGAATTTTATAACCTTAATTCATTCGAGTTCATTCGCCAGTATCGTTATTCAATTTATTTTAAGTGTGAATTGTCGTAATCGCAAATACTGTAACCAAAGCTAGTATTAAAAATTATAAACATTTAAATTTTTATCCTACTTTATTTCAAAAATATTTGGGGGAAATATTAATAAGAAACATAGACTCAGTTTCTAATAGTTTTTAATTTTGTAGACCTTTAAATGGAACCTTTCAACATCACCTCCCGGTGCTTTCATAGTTCTAATAATTTCAAATATAAATGTAATTCTGAATGAGAAATGCTGGACTTCTACCGAAATTCTGCCTACGAAATTCTTTCTACACATCGCATAGATAAAATAATGCATTGAAATAGTGATGATTAAAAATACTGACTTTAAAATGTAGGTCTAATTAAAATGAGACGCTTTTTAATGTTTTTTTTTAAATTTAAACTAACTATTAATGAAAGAAAAAAAAGAGACAAATTGATTCCCATCATCTCAAATATCTTGGCTTCAAAAATTCAAAAATGTCGTGGAAATTGGACTGTATTCTCTATTCATTTAATCATTATATGCAAGATAAAAAAAATACAACTGCTCAAAATTTATATGTGGACCAAATTATTTAAGTGACCTATTTAGAAAAATAAATTAGTTAAAAGTCTACAAAACCATGGTTAATTACGTCATATATATCGAATCATAGGTATCACGTATTGAAATTATTATAAATTTTCCTTTCTTTATACATCAATTTTCCTACCTAAACCCATAAATTATAAATAGGTACCATTGCTACTGTGATTGGAAACTCAATTCGGACATGAAAGTGTTAACATAACTGCACACAGTTGACTCGAATCGTTCGAGACGTTATTATATAATAAACAATTAAACACGGTACCCGTCACGTTTAAACTATTTCGGTCAATTATAAAATAAATACGTCACCCACAATGGGTGCATCGCTGAGCAATCGCGCTGTATATCACGTAATTATAACGCAATGCAGTGATTCAGAAGACCCACTTAAAAGGCTATAGACAATAAAGACGGTCATTTTATTCTTTATTTCAACACTAATAATATTTTGTCACAAAGTTATGTTAATGTAAATTAAGTTTTGTAAATATTTCCATTGAAATTAAATAAACTGCTACAAAATACGAAGAGTATAAATTGTTTAAAAAAAATAAAAAACATTACATAGATATAAGTTGTTTTTAAAAAATAAAAACATTACAAATATTAATGAACAGGTAATCAATAGGTCGCAGTCATAGTTAAGATTAAATTTTATTTTATAGAAGCATGTCAAGTGCATGATAAAATCAAAATTGTTAATCGATTACATATGATATCAGACTTTGAAAGTAAATAAAATATATAATCATTAACCATGGTTTAAATAATTTTAGAGATTGTTCCAACACTTAAACGTTTTTTTTTTGCAGAAGAAGAAATTATTAAAGGAACACATTTATTTAAGTAACTATTTAATAAATTAATTTTTTGAAACATTTAGAAATGTGTCTTTTAGTTTTAGAAGAAACGGGCTAGAAATCAAGAGACGGACTCAGATCGCAAAACTTCAATAGGCCAAATAATACGGCTGTGGCAGTGCAAGGAGATCTCCGATATCATCAAAGTGAGTCTGAGTGACGTGGCTCAGAACCGTGAATGATTCGGTCAGTGGAACAAGGAAGCCTTTGAGATATGTTGCTCGAGAAGGATTCTCCGGATACAATGGACCGCCAAAAACGAACAAGTATGTCCCCGAGCGGTTAAACATCAAAACAAAACTTCCGACTATCTGTTACCTTGGTCACATTGTCGCCGGCAAGTAGATAACCTCGACAAGTTGGTTATGGTGAGCACGGTGGGAAGAAAGAAAACCCGCGGCCGATCAACTAACCATTTGTATGGCTAAGTAATAGCAATATCATTGATCTTCCTGTCACCCTGAGGGAAGCTGGAAACCGGACAATGTGAAGGAAATACAAGTGGAGGATATATAAAGCCGCGAATCTATTTCAAGGCTACGACTTTCATAAATGAAGAAGACGGCCAAGAAAACTGTGATGAAGAATATAACAAGGACGAAGCAACAAGATAAAAAAGAGTGCACTTCCAAATTTCGTTTTATTGAATAAGTGCCAAATAACCATTACTATCTCTTAAATAAAACATCCATCCCAAATTAATCAAAATATTAGTTTACACACACAACATTCATATCCGTTTCGTAAATTATTGGTTTAGGGAATACTTTTTGGTTATTGTATTTTCATATCCGTTTCCTTCAAGATCAACTTTGGATATTTTAATAAGTCTCCGTGATTTTAATTTCAAAGTATTTTGTCTTCATGACATAATTTCAAGTTGTTTTTAGTAACACCAATATTTGTAACGCTCATAGCGTTACAAATATTGGTGTTAAATATTCCTTGGCATATTTTTTCATTGTTTTATATGTATATTAACTAATATTATTGCTTTCCGTTTAAGCTTATTTAATTTTCCTAAAATTCTCGAGATAAAATCAATCCGTCATCGTTAAATATGAATGCATATTTGGGCCGATAAAATAAAATAACGGAAAGGTCATAAAAGCCTAATCTTCACTAGTCCAAATTCAATGAATTCGAAATAGATAATTTCGAATTAAGCCAGTTGAAAGTAAATAAAATTATGAATAAATAATCTTCATCGTCCTCGTATTACGATGAAGATTATTTATTTATATGCTAATACGTGTAATAAAAATAAATCACGTGTTTCAAAATTATCATAATATAGCAATTTGAAAACTCACTTATATAGAAATCTAAATTTCTTAGTAGCTAGTTTACCTATTGATCATCTATAGTTGATGGTTACTTTAGTTTTGACAAGAAACAATGAGTTTAATTCAAATTTAATTATTTAAATAACTTTGAAGTTTTGACTGTCATTTAGGAATTGACAATAATTATCCTCACAAATGATCCTCATAAATGGTAAATTTATTTAAATACTAAATTTTACATGAAATGCTTATTATGTCACTTTCAGTGTAATTAACGTCCACTATAGCCAATATAAAAAACTGCTTATAGCCTTTCCAACAGTTCATTAGCAAAACTTAATTATGTTCAAACTTTAGCTCTAAGCTCTTAAGCGACCACACCCATCGTCTGCTCAGTACAATTAACAAGCCGCCAAATTTAAGTGACTTGCCGTCAATTAGCCTATCAAGAGCCATAAATACTCTACGTGAACGTGATACTGTCACAGCTGCGTCGTCACAGCACGGTCACCGCGGTCGTGAAAACCCCAGTACCGATTTACGTAACCTCATTAAAAAAATTTAACAAACATAAAAGCACCGCCAGTCACGATTAGCCATTATGCCTTTTGTAGCATTTCTCACGCTTTAGGTATCCAAAAACATTACCATAATGCTCACTTTCGAGCTGCGCATAGTGGCCCGCCTGTCTCCTCTGGCTACTTGTGTGATGTACTTTTTATTTGTTTACGTAACGATCTAGGCACGATCTAGATTCTAATTTTAAAGTCGGAATCATTTGACAAAAAGTACCTAAACGATAGTAAACATTTCAAAGAATCCAAAATCAAATCCGATAAGAATTAAAGTACCCAAAGGGATTTGATTTTGGACTCTTTGAATTTTTTTTTCTGACCTAAGATTGATACTTGATCGTGGAAATAATATGTTCTAACTGTTGTTAAAGCCCACTTTTTAACTAAATAATACTAATATTTTTAGTGAGATTACTTTTAGCATTATTTCTAGGTTCACGGTTAAAGAAACTATATGCAAAGTTACTTTCTATTGATAAACAAAAAAAAAATAGTTTTGCAATTAACAATACAAATTTATGAGATGATTTATTTTTGTTTAAAGTTTTTAACTGTATATTTTAAATAAGTACATAAAACCTCAATCCATTTTTTTTTCTTACTCCAAATTGAAATAGAGTAAAAACTCTATTCTTCACCAATATCCGTAATTCATTTAACATCTATGCAGCAAAAATTCGTTCTTAGTCATAATCTTGATACGGATATTAACCTGTATTAGAATGTGTAAAGCGGTATGTCCATAGTTTTAAAACAAAATTTCACATCAGATCAAATTTACGTAAAGTTGATAGCGATAATACTTTTTATCTATACGTAAAATAAAGATATGGAGCAGGCATAACTATATATTGAAAATGATCGATTTTACGGAAAAATATTAACCTGTATTAGAATGTGTAAAGCGGTATGTCCATAGTTTTAAAACAAAATTTCACATCAGATCAAATTTACGTAAAGTTGATAGCGATAATACTTTTTATCTATACGTAAAATAAAGATATGGAGCAGGCATAACTATATATTGAAAATGATCGATTTTACGGAAAAATATTAACCTGTATTAGAATGTGTAAAGCGGTATGTCCATAGTTTTAAAACAAAATTTCACATCAGATCAAATTTACGTAAAGTTGATAGCGATAATACTTTTTATCTATACGTAAAATAAAGATATGAAGCAGGCATAACTATATATTGAAAATGATCGATTTTACGGAAAAATATTAACCTGTATTAGAATGTGTAAAGCGGTATGTCCATAGTTTTAAAACAAAATTTCACATCAGATCAAATTTACGTAAAGTTGATAGCGATAATACTTTTTATCTATACGTAAAATAAAGATATGGAGCAGGCATAACTATATATTGAAAATGATCGATTTTACGGAAAAATATTAACCTGTATTAGAATGTGTAAAGCGGTATGTCCATAGTTTTAAAACAAAATTTCACATCAGATCAAATTTACGTAAAGTTGATAGTGATAATACTTTTAATCTAGACGTAAAATAAAGATGTGGAGCTGGCATATCTATATATTGAAGATTATCTATTTTACGGAAAAATATTAACCTGTATTAGAAAGTGTAATGCGGTATGTCCATAGTTTTAAAACAAAATTTCACATCAGATCAAATTTACGTAAAGTTGATAGCGATAATACTTTTAATCTATACGTAAAATAAAGATGTGGAGCTGGCATATCTATATATTGAAGATTATCGATTTTACGGAAAAATATTAACCTGTATTAAAAAGTGTAAAGCGGTATGTCCATAGTTTTAAAACAAAATTTCACATCAGATCAAATTTACGTAAAGTTGTAATATAAATACGTAAAGTACCTAAAGTTGTAATCTATATATTGAAGATTATAGATTTTACGGAAAAATTAATAAAAGTTATAAAACACATAAATTCCGTTTTTAGAATTTTGTGTGTTTTTTGTTTGTTTGTGAGTATGTGTATTTATTCGCGTATTACGCAAGAACCACTGACGAATAGTTCATGGAGGTTTAACTTTTGAATTTTATAAGACGTGAGGCAATATACAGGCCAGTGAGGCAATATTCAGACTTGAGGCAATGTTTCACTGCGATCAAACCACTAGAATATAAGATATTTAGAAAAAATATTGTATAATGATTATAGATTACATTACGTGTATTTTACTTTTCAGTCTATAAATTTAAATTAATGTTTAGCGAAGGTACCACACCACGTCAACTGAGAAACGGGCATAGTCGCTAAAAAATAAGTTTATTTTTCAATAAATATTAATTTTCCACATTAAATACGTAATGTAGTGATGCATGATTTAAATATTATGTAACATTATAAAAAATCTCGTCAGGGATGCTTTGTTAAAAAGGGTTTTCTTATTTTGCTACAATGTTCAGAATTTTTAGGCTATGTTTTCTGCTAAAAAAGATAAATTATAAAAAGCACCACGTCTTATCCTTTCTTACTTACCGTCACAAACATTTTTTCATGAACTTACCAAAGTCTTATTTTGCTCGAAACGAAATAAAAATTCAATTTCGGTCGTACTATATCGAAATAATATCATACCAATTCAATTTACCAAATCGTGCGCCCTACCGCACGTGCAACATATGAAATTATCTTTCTATAATCACGTATAAACAAAATTATAGAATGTAAGAAGCATGCAAATCGATGTTAGCAACGAGATTGGGCGATTGCTACACGTCTCACCTTTCTTAATGTATTGTATGATGAAACTGATACTTTGACCAAACCGACTTGAACCCGATAACAGGCAACCGTTTGAAGAGTACCTTCTAAAAATTCTGTTCATTAATACCATAATATTCACACGTGCGACCAGTTTTTAAAATAATAACGGGTTGTCCAAAGAGAAAATGATTGAAAATAGGAGAACTCGCACTACGAGGGTTCCGTACACATTTAGACATTTATAAACATTTAAAGATACATAGTATTTCTATTAAACTTATAGTTAATTTTTTACGATGAAAATTTGTTGCCCACTGCTTCTTTCACAGACGTAAAAAATTGGGTATCCTTCAAAAATTATGACTCTAGAATCATTGTTACAGTTTTCCTACTATCTTTATATAGGCTTTTAAAACTTATATTTTTTTCATAATTTTAGGTCTAGAAGTTCCTAAAACAGAATTAGAGGCAGGAACATATTTTTTTTTAATATTTTTCAGTACATATCTAAATTTATGAAAAAAATATTTTTGAGGCCTTATTATTTATTAGCCCTTTGCTAAATTGTACAATTAATATTATAGGAAAAGTAAAGTATATAATATTTCACCTCACTTCATTTTATTTAAAAAAACGCAAAAATACTTTTTCCTACGAACTGTTAAATGTTATATTAATAGTTCAGAAAAAAAATTTTAATAAAAAAATTATAATAATTTTTTATCTTACAATACATTAATTTGAGCCCCGTAATATTTTCATGTAAATTTTTTTGAGTGTTTTTCTTCTCAGTCGTTACACTCTTGGCAGAGTGATCATTGTCATTTTTGAGTATTGGCTTTTAAGACATGTGCAACTTAACATGTTTTATAACCATGCCTAATTTCAGATTCCTTTCGAAGTACGGAACTCTGAAAAAGTGACAGCAGTATCATATAAATGAAAACATTAATATTTTAGCACAAATTTAAATTCAAAAATATTTCCGACTATCAGAAACTAAATATTGAATGGTCGCAAAACAACCATTTTATTATTTTTCCTTTATTATCAGTGTCTTTCATTGATCGTAAATCATGTCCAATTGCCCGTCGTAAAGGTTACATCCAAAATTCTTATATAACTAGAAATATTCCTGAGCTTATAGTCTTTAATATGCATATTTGAATAGAAACGATATCTTACTAAATTTTATTTCACGCAAACCTAAAATAAAATCTAAAAACGGGTTATAACTTTTTATAACGTTTAGAAATGTTTAACCGTTATTAATTTTAATGTTTTTTTGAAAAATCATCAAACGATCATGTCCTCGTGAATAGATTACCCGCTCATACATATATATATATATATATATATATATATATATATATATATATATATATATATATATATATATATATATATATCTTTCCCTGCTTATCGTATGTTTTTATCGTTTAACTAATTTAATGTAAAATAAAACGCTTTTGTAATTGAGCGAAATTTGACGTTGTATAAAGCAGTGTGTGACGAAGCGTGACACTCTTATTCAACAATCACCTCAATTCTCAAAATACCAGCTGCGTCCTACTTAACTCAACGCATGGCTTTACCCGAACACCCAGAGCGGAGTTCATTAAACGCCCCTGCACAAAGACTTCATTCTTTTGCACAATATCACAACTGTGCGGTGAGTTACACTTACAAAATGCGGTGCAACGACGCGTCAAACCGATCCGTGTATGTGTAACTAACCCATATACGATACAAACCAACCTGCTATTAAATTTTGTACACAATAGACGTAAATAAGAGCATACAATTACAATTCGAAAAACTATTTTAAATATAAGGTTGACAGCCAACTTTTCGTCATGAATAGTCCACTTTTTACAAATTCTTCATGCTCGCTCTAATAATATATGTATATATATATATATATATATATATATATATATATATATATATATATATATATATAAAATTAAATGTCTGTAACCAAACACGTCAATTGAAAAATTTATACAGATTTAGTTAACAGCATAAGGACTTTAATAGACGTAAAGCTATTATCGTTTTTTTATAATACAGGATTTTAATATTTAAATGAATTAATATTTTACATAATTTTAAATATGACTACAGTAAACAGGCAGTACATGAATTAAAGCGAGACATTTTCCAAGGATAATAATTAGTCGTGTTGACCCCAGTTTACACTTGTTGCTTTCCATACTTCGCTAAGTTTAAACATATTAAGTATTGTGAAAACGACAGACGTATGTATTTCGATATATTTATTTTGTAATTATTTTTTGGAAAATACATACATCCAAAAATTTCTTCTATCTCCGAAATTGTTTAAATAATCTTCTGGTATATACTGAGTGGTTGCTTTCTACCACTGTATTTCTTCTTTTAGTACTAAACCTCAAAGCTCATAGGAGACTCGATGGGTACGGATAGGGTTGAATAACTTCTACGTAGTTCTCCAAATTATTTCAGAAAATGTACCACCTTTAGTACGTGGGCCACTTAGGTTTGTATAGTTCGATTACGAATACTACGACCTAAATCCAACTAAAAAGCAAGCAAATTAATTATTTGCGTTGAGTCTCTTGACCTTTTGTGTAAGTGTTAAAGTGCAAGAGTTGATCGAAAAGTTCCCGGCCTGACAAAGAAAGCACAACACTTTATTTTTTTTCTAACGTAATCACTTTATAACTTAAACCGCCAACTTTTCAAATTTTGAATATCTTCAGTATCTAAAAGTAAAAAATTTCTTGGTTTTCCAAAGTCTATCCGCTAATTTTTCATATTAACATCGACATACAAACTCACAAACAAATTTAATTTTTAAATAACTATTTTGATGATATGTATAACTGAAAATTAAGTGATTGTCTCTCCTCATCATCTGAAGCAAAGCTTCTACCTAACAGGTACGTCTTCAACTTTGAGAAGAGGAAGTAATCACCGGGAGATTAAATCGGTGAATACGGTGCATTTGGAAACACTTTAAAACCTAGATTATGGTGCATTGCAGCAATAAACCTAATAGTATAAATTACGTTTTAGCTAGATATAGATGTTTAACCTCTATATCACACTGGCCCAGAAGTAAAGCGTATTATTCACTTATGATGATTCTGCCTTTCATCGGCTAGTCTAAGGGCATCACACCACGTAAATCCTAGGAAACTTAGCCATGATTTTTATGCAATTGGAACCGATTTCGCATTCTTTGGCGAACTTCCACCTATTACCACTCAATATTTGGGTTGTTGCTTCACCTTTGGTATATAATTATGAATCCATGTTTCATTTATTATTATAAAACATCGAATAAACTCAGCAAAATTACGTTTAAATAAGTCAAGTACTCTTAAGGATTGTTAATTCTATTTTTGTTTGTTCGATTACTAATAAACATAGCAGCCATTATGGGGAAAGCTTTTCATATCCGAGTGTTTTGTAGAACGTAATGCACTCTCAAAATATTTGTAATGTCAGCAAGTGTGCGTAGCGTAGCCATAAATAAATACAACATTTTCCATTTTTGTGATGGTTTCATTGGTCTCGAGTTCTCTATCCCGGGTTGCAAGTTTCGCGTTCCAGGATTCTAGATTCCGGATTCTTGAGTGTACATCACCGAGCGCTCTTCCTCTTGAATGGGCCTATGAACAAATTTAAATTCAGCAAGCTACTTTTTTATCGTGATGTATCTAATTTAATTTTGTATGGACAAAATAAGCAAATATCGTAAGACCACTCGGTTAAAAAGTTCGTAATACTGAAGCTCGACGGATCAGATTTAGCAAATATTCTCCACGTGTTCGGCGGTAACCTGTTGACCTACCAGAGACGGTCAATGGTGAAACGTATTTCAAGCTCAGACATGAAAACAAGACCCGAGGTGCGGGGTCTCTAAGCGAAGTGAAGTTTTAATTCCAGTGCGGTGCGACTCCGCATTAGGCAATGGTCACGTTTGACTAATTGATGTAGATATACTGTTCACCGTTTTTCTGTGCCCCTAACTGGGCCAATGTGCTCACCGATTTGGAGTTAAACTTTAATACATATGTGCTTTTATGTACGTGTTTCTATAGTGGTTGGAATGCATAGAGTGTTTCATTTTTAAATTAATAATTAATGCGATTCAATATTTAATTCGGATGTTATCATGTACCAAGTTTTTTTTATTTTAACTTTCGGCAGACGCCAGTGGAGTAATATATATATATATATATATATATATATATATATATATATATATATATATATATATATATATATATATATATATATATGTGTGTGTGTGTGTGTGTGTATATATATATGTGTGTATATAACAAACAAAACATTAAAAATGTATATTTGAGTGTATATTCACGTGTGTGCAATTTTGGTAAAATTTCCTATTTGACAGATTGTTGTAAATGCCATCAACAGTTTATTTTTAATTTTTATTCTAACTGCCAAATTTAAAATACTTTATAGAAAAAACTTTAGAAAATCGTTTTTCTCCAAAGCATGTTCAACGAATTTCTTAAGGAATTTTTTCTAAGCCGCAACGTTATTGAATCACCACTAAAACTAAACAGAACTTAGTAATAACGATTATATTCTGTTAAATTAATTATCCATTTGAAATAATTCTTATTCGCTAAATTAGAAATATCTTACATGGAAAAAACATTAGAAAATTGTTTTTCTCAAAGGAATTTTCAAGAAATTTCTTAAAATTACTCAAATTATTAGTTACGAGATTCTATAACAAATTGATTTTTATGTATTTAATTTACCCTCAGTGATGTTTGAATTAAGCTATACCAGTTTTTATTTCTATCGTCACTATATCAAAAAGAAGTGTTATCTTTAAAGACCAAAATAATTAGAAACGCGTTTTTAAATACCGTATTGTCACTATTCACTTTATATTAGGAAATGGAGTTCCACTTTTCTATGTTGTTGAATGTATAAAACTAAACCATCGATAAAACCTAAACTGTACAACTTACAACAATTTGTTGAAACCATTTCAAGTCTACATAATACCTACCCATGTTTAAAAAATTTGATCAAAACCAAACTAAAAGAAAACGAACATATTCAGGTTTTATAAATTTCATTCATATCGCAAATATTAAATTTTTGATAGTACTATTTTTATTTTGAACAAATATGTATAACAATTGATTTCCACTGATGAAAACATGAATGGCAGCGTAAACTACTGAGTAAAATGTAACAATACATATCGAGTACCTGATGTACTCGTATATGTATTGTTACATTTATATACCTCATTTTTATATACCTCATTTTTGGAGATGGTGACGCCTTCGACGAAATGTGTCGTTTATTCGTCTCCATCGGTTGCGGTCTTCTATCTGATAATACACTGTGCTTATGAATAGTTTTAACTATCTATAAACCATCGCTGATCTGACCGTTGTTTCGGTCTTCTCCCTCTTGGCCTTTTGCCCCCTATTTTGCCGGTCACCATGATCTTCTCAAGATCGTGATCACTTCTTCGTGCAATGTGGCCTTGTGCGAATATTGAATATTGAATTATGCGCAAACAACAGGCAATTGTTGCCGATGGTCTAGTGTTAACTAACTCCTTTAAACTAACCACATACTCGACAACTTAAGCAAAACATTACGAACACGTCAATCTCTTTTTCTATCTTTGACTTTCATGTTTCAACATCAGAGCCATAGAGGACGATGCAGAATACAATGTATGCAAACTAAGTAAAATGTTATGCGCTTGGAGATATTTCTGTTTTTCCATCTTTTGTTCAGTCGAATTATAAACCGGTTGTGTGTAAATTATTAGTTTATTTTATTTTTGAACTTATAAGGTATTTGCAAAGATGGACTTGAAAGGAAATAGCGCCGCACATCATGCATACCGTTTTGCCCTCCACGAACGCAGCCAATTATTTTAATTTCCTGAATGTTAATAGAGGCACCCTTATCACATTTTTTTCCGGGGAGATGAGTTATAACATACCATTGAGATTATAAAAATAGAAAATTTTTAAAAATTAAGAAATTCATGCAAAAAACAGATTTTGGAGAAATAACCAATTTTGTCATTTGTTTTCTTTGTAAAGTAATCTAGTCGTTGTCCAAAGGGTTAACATAAAAGTTAATGAACGCATGATAGTAAAATGATTGTAAAAAATATATAATTTTAACATGGAGGCGATAGCGGTGGAATTGCAACCGAAAAATCAGACATTCAATTAACCCATCACATTTTTGATTTTTGCTTTTGACAGGTACCGCTACGGTCATAATCAGTTCGTTTCAATCACGAGTCTTCGTACGCAATTACGCTGCGCTACGCAATTGCGTAAATAAATCAGTAACGTAAACATCCAATGGGCTCAAAAGTACAAGCTATTTCAGTAGTTCTCAATCATAAATTTAAATTTAATATTTTTTTTATATTATTTATGTATTTATTATACATGCAATTAGAGGAAGAGAATGAAATTAAAGGACATTGGACAATGAATAATTATCGCCAGATATATATATATATATATATATATATATATATATATATATATATATATATATATATCTATCCGGGTCCATCATTGTGCCATGATTTCGCTAAAGGGCTTATTTATGCCGTGCTTAGTCTGTTCAAAACTTTAAAGATTTTATTACTAGAATATCGTCAGACCTATATTATCCAAACTCGATCATTGCTTCTGTACTATACATTGTGGAGGAATCCTTTGTTATACTTTCGATTTCTACGGTAAAATTCTAACCAATTTTATAACACTACACTAAGACCATTCAAATAAAAAGACCGATGCTAGAGATATAAGTATAAGTTAACAAACAAAAAACAGGTCGCACCACCGTAGCATTTGGCTGAGGAACTGGAATTCGCAATTCAATAACAGAAATTATGGTTGAAATACATAATTCCTACTAATTTAAAAAAAACACAGCAGGTCTCATATTCTTACGATCTAAGTACCTCCGCAACATCAGAACTAAGGAACCTGGAATTCAATGTCAGAGTCTCTTCTTGAGACCCATAATACTAACTTAAAAACAGCAGATCCTGGATGATTGCGATTTAAGCAAGCAGTACTCCTAAAGCGTCAAGATTGAAGAGTTGAAACCGAAAGTTTAATGGCAGAGTCTCTGTTTGAGAGCCAGGATACTAATATAAAACAACAGATCCTCAAATTTAGACAGGCAGTACTCCTGCAGCATAAGAAATGGTGAGTTGAAAATCGGAGTTCAATGACAGAGACTGCTTAAAATCCACAATACTCTTTTAGATGCAGCCGATCCTCAAGTCTCACAATTTAGGCGTGCAGTACAAATACAATATAAGAATTGAGGATAAGAGACCAGAAATCAATAACAAAGTCCCTACTTAAGATCCATAGTACTAATTTAAAATCAGCAGATCTTCAAGTCTCACGGTTTAGGTAATACTCTTGCTCTTGCGCATCAGGATTTATGGAAAAAAAGTTGAAATTATATTGTAAGTACCCGTCCATATATACTTGCCTGCCAATTTACCCTGTTATTTTCTTGCTACATCAAGACAAGTCAAACGAGTCCAAACTCGATGAGTTTAATCCTCATCCTGTAACTATCTTCCGGCTTCATCATTACACTCTGTTTTACTAAGGATCTAATTTATATGACCCTTACTTGTGTCTTATTAGATTTAACCTAAACCATCGAAACTCGATCACGGCATATGTGCTGTTCAATATTGAAGAACTCTATGGTATATCTTCAACTTCTATGGTCAGTTTCTAACCAAATTTTCATGGGACCGTACTGGAAATATACCCTTCCAAATAAAAAAATCATTGAATTTTTTTAATCTACATATCTTATGGAAATTCGATCACGGCACGTGTGCTATTAAATTATGTGAAATTGTATGATATATCTTCAAATTTTATAGTCAGATTCTCACCAAATTATACTGGGATCTTACTGAGAGTATACTCTTCCAAATGCAAAAATCATCAAAATCGGTTGAGAAATGTCTGTGATATTAGGTAATATACTTAGAAAAAAACTTCCTCCTTTTTTAATATCCGTTAAAACGCGCTACGTTCGATGTTTCGTTTAGCTGGCAACCGAGTTTCAGCGAATGAAGAACAAACAAAATATGGGAATTTCACGAAGAGAACTTAAGGACGTATTTCTAAAATTCCACAGCTGGAGAACGGAATTTACTAGCCGTATACACACTTATCGACGCCCCTTGTTTGTTATATTTAAAATTAGCTATATTATAATTAAAATTAAAAAGTATGTTTTAATTTTTTTGACAATTAGTTTTATTTATATGATATCGATAGAACAGAGTCCACTAGTAAAAATTTCATCGAAATCCGTTTAGCTGTGTTTGCGTGTTGCGCAATTTAAAAAAGGCTCTTTACAAACGTTCAAAAACATTCGAAAAACAATACTTTTGTGTTATATTAATGTTTATTATGTTACCCTAAATATTTTTATCTTTGTAAATATCTTCAATGTTCATAAAATAAAACAATACTTTTGTGTTAGGTATATTAATTTTTATTATGTTACCCTAAATATTTTTATCTTTGTAAATATCTTCAATGTACATTCAATGTTCGTAAACACCTTCTCAACTGATAAGTAACAGACCGTAGCAGTTAAATGTATACAGCCTAAATCTAAAGCAACCAAAACGATTAAATTACGAATATTTACTATAGACTCAAATTTCAAATAAGTTGATGAAACAAAGTGTGTTTTATATTTACTTTCTGTATGGAGGACGCATTTGCGTTACTTGTTCACGCACACTTCACCTCTAGCCACGCCCATTTCGCCGATGTTTGTCCGGGTAGAAAATTGCATTGCGCGATATAAAATACGCATAGCATTTCTTTTTTGTTTTTGTACTAATGCAATGTAAATTAATTTTTGAAAATATTAAATTCCGATAAAATAAAACTACATCTGTATTAAATCCATAATTTTTACGTGTTGCATATTGAAACAAACATCAATCAGAATCAGATAAACAGTCAAAAATCCAAAAACAATATTTTTGGATTTCTTTACCTTTATTATATGGTCTAAGCCATTTCTTCGTAAATAAGTATATTCAATGTGTTTAGCCCAGGAATCCTCATTCCTTCCGAAAAATCCGAACTCTTACCCGAAATATCATGAACTCTTATCCGAAATTGAAAAATATACAAACAGAATGAAGAAGTAACATCGCAACGGAACAACAGGATGAAATGATTTTTGGAACGTTACATACGCATGAAAAGTAGCAACAGAATAATGTCGTTTAACGCCTAATTTAGGACCTTAATGATGATATCATAAATGCAAAAGTTTGTTTGTTTGTCCTTCTTTCACATCAGATCGGAGCAACACATCAACATAATTTTTAGCTAAGAGGTACTTGGTGGGTTGAGAAATGACACAGTTCAAAAAAAATGCTCACTAGAAATAAAATTGCCTTCTTTAACGCCTAATTAAAAGCAAAATATTTTTACTTCATTGTCGTTTGTATTATAACGCTTACTATTTAATTTATTTTAATGGCCCATATATATATATATATATATATATATATATATATATATATATATATATATATACATATATAGACACCATGAAATAATATAATTCCATTAAATTTTTTATCTTTTCTTATAAAGGGTTAATCGCCTCTTCTCTTACAGTTTTTTCAAGATATAAGATCAAGGGCGTCCAGAACAACCATTCACAAGAACATCTCAGTAGACAAGTCGAGTGAACGCGAAACGCCGTTTCGTCACAGCAACCTATTATCCTTTTTCTCTTTCACTATGGCGTCATTTAAAATGTTAAACTCATTGAATTCAAAAAAAGGAAATGAGCATTTTGTTTTTTTTCGTATTTCGAATTAAAGCGTAATTGCTTAGAATAAATCCTCTTAACTTGCCCATTTTTAACGGTTTTAGTGAAGATTGAATATTTTTTAGGGTGACGCTCGACATGAGTAAGTAGAAACTTGATTAAAAATTTGCAGACAAATTTTAAAAATTATTAAAATGATAAAATAATATTTAACCACAATGTTGCACAACACCAAGGTCTCCAATCCACATCGCCCCTGTAATCGTAACAATAAATTTACAACCTCAACGCTATTCCAGCTAATGCAAATTTCATACATTTCTATTTGTTAATTTCGCCGTACGTTAGCGATTATTGTGACTAAGTACAGCCGATGCATAGTTGCATTGTAGAATACACGACCAAGGGTCAAATGCAACGTTGCTCTCCTAATGCACTCTGACAGAGTATCATTTGCATGAGGCTGTACACCGGACTCTACTAAAGTAAAGTAGTACCCGAAACCGTCGTACAAATTAGTGACACTGCTTAAACTTATGATGTATAATATGTCATAATAGAACTGAATTAAACACAGCAACACTGGATGAGTATATGAAATGAGAATGAATGTTATTTTATTACATTCAACATAAACAAATAGGTATATAGCGCTTTACGATCTTGGATCTAATGTTAAATGTTGATTGTATAATTTAACGAATGCTGCTTAATGAGTTGAAAATAGTATATGCTATTACTAATTATTCGATTATGAGGATCATTAAATTTCTAATCTTAAAATTTATTATTGGAATATGTCATTAAAGATTATTCGATTACCGAAATCAGTCATAATCGCCCAAACTCCGCTCAAAACCGCATCGTCCGACTTCCACAAGCTAGCACGCGCACGCTGGGGCTCCCGTGCCGGTCGCGCGGAACCAATAACGATATCTACTAGTTACGCAGTACCTAGATAGGTACTTTTATATAGATATTCGTGTTACTAATACTCGGTGTGCGCAGGATCAGTTCTTTAAATAGAATTTACTTGCCCGCCATCCTCTACTCAGATGAAGCATAAGACTATACAAAGATAATTCTGAAAACAATATGCGATCTGCCTATTCCTGTATTTGTAGGTTTTTATCATATATATGGATAATAAATGATAAAAACCTCATATTTCCTCCCAATTAATTTTTTGTCCCCAAAATGTTCATGAATTCTTTAAGAAAATTTGAGTAAAATTAATGCAATTTGTTTTGAAGAAATAAATGTTTAACTTAACATTTCAATGTAAACTATGCGCAAAAGATATGACATAAAATTCGAAGTCGAGTCTTCGAGTACACGTGCAGTAATTGTACTTATAGTATCGCTAGAAGGTAAAAAAAGTACCAAAGCAAAAATAAATAGGTGTGTCTGCTGAGTGTCGGCCTGACCGTTTCATATAATTTTATTAAAAATTTAAAAAAAATATATATTTCACAAAATATACTACTAATGGTTTAATAACGCATTGAAATAAATTCTTCAAAAACTAAATGTAGATAAATAAATACATAATTCCTATTATCAATAGTGCTACTTGAAAATTAATCCATTATTTACTTTTGATAATTTTTGCAAGTTGTAAACGAATTTATTCTCGATATTGCTAAATTTATGTAAATGGGTCTTTTACTGTCATAAATATCATCGCATCATAGACATAAATAAAAGGATATATGGTTTCCATTTGCATATTCGATTAATAAAACGATCTGATGATAAAAAATATAGTCTCTATTTCGGTATGTCTATACGAACGGATTTAACTTTGGAAACTACTGAACCCATGGCATGAATTTTACATAGACTTGAGACATGAACCATGAGCGGATCAGCCGTCATGGTTCATATCTCAAGTCTATAGCCGTCAGCGGATTAGTCTATTTACCTGACCCCATCGTGAGATCAAATATAGCAACCGACAATCCCAAATTACTACAATAACGATCCAAGACATAAACAAAAAGCTAAAAGTGTTTAAAATTCACTGGCCATCTAGAAGTCCCTCTCCGTCGAAGATTATTATGGAATTTTCAACATGTTAGGAGACAACTGCATACTTGCGGACGAATTCCGAAGCACACATATAGCTGATCAATATTGACAAATAGCAAAGGCAAGAAACTTTGCCTGGCAAAGAACAAATTAAAGAGTGAATTCCTCTCCCCTGATTCGCCTACACACTGGCCCCCAAGCCCAAAAAAATAAACCGAACCTAATCGATTTTTTTATTATTAAGGACAATCGAGAAATCTTAATATACCAATTAAGGATAAAGTTCATCTTTCTTCGGATCATACACCGAATATATATATATCTTTTTAGTTATTATTGAGGAGTTAATACCAATAGAAAGCTAACAAAAATATATCAGTAAGAAAATTGTTTGTGATAAATTCAGTAAAACTCAGGAAAGGCTGATCAAATTAGAACTCCCAACTGAAACAATAGACCAGCCAGGTGAAGACTTTATTCAACTAATTACACAGTTCCCATTCTAAACAAAGTCTTATTTGTCATTAAATATTCGCCTCAAAAAAGGAAGCGAATATTAATAAAAAGGAAAGTCCGTAAAAAGTGGCAAACAACTAGATATCCGGACGATAAAGCAGTATTCGAACAGCTAAGTAATCGACTTAAAGAAAGAATCAGAGAAGCTAAAAACGATTCTTTAAATAAATTATTAGCAACCTAATAGCAGAAGAAATCGCCAACTATTATTTATGGAAATTTACCAAGATAATTAAGAGATCTCATGTACGAGATCCTCCCCTGGAATTTAAGACGGTAAATGGATAGGTGAACCTAAGCAGAAGGCAGATCTCTGTGCAGAATGTTTAGCTGGGATGTATAAACTTTTTCCGCAAAATGTCCCATAACTTTGGAAAACTACACAGTAATAATTACACCAAGAACTGCTATCGTACCGACCAATATCGCTACTTCCTTTTATGTAAAAGATATTTGGGAAAGTGTTATTTAAAAGATAAAATAATACCATTATTAAGGAAATCGAACTACTTCAAATCACCAATTTGGATTTAGAACTAAACACTCAACAATAAATTGAGTACATCGAATCACAAACAAGATCGCAAAGGTGTTTGAAGACAAAAAGGTCTGCGGAGCAGTGTCCTGGATGTAGCCCAATATTTTATAAAGACTAGCATGAAAGCTTGATATATAAACTTCAAAGAGATTTGCCAAAACAACGTTAAGATATTTATAAGTCTATCCTGACAACCAGTAACTTTAAAATATGTTATGGCGAACAATATTCAGAATCGAAACACATTCTTGCTAGTAATAAAAATAAAATATTAACGTCGCTCGAACACATTTGTTTATTTTTTATGTGTTTGTTATTAATTACTTTTGCTCGCAATTTTTTGTTATTTTCTTGCCACTTTGTTTGAGATTGTTTTTTTAATTTTATTTTGCAGTTGTACTTACAATCTGTTGCAGCTTTGCCCAAAACAAAACATATTTCATTACTTGATACTTTGGTTATCTATGACAGTCCACTCGCAGGTTGAGCTGTCGTAATTAAAGTGGTGTTTCTTTAGTGGGTAAAAATCCCACATTACCTATTGTTCCAACTTGCATATATTTTAGAGATTTTCTCACCTCCTGTTAAAACTAAAAAAAAGTCGTGATATCTTAAACGATTCCGAAGTTATAATGATGAAAATGTTACATAAAATATTAAAGAAAATCTTCGCCGCACGCTTAGTGGTCAGCGGCGAACTGTACGGAAGAAATACACGAAAATGGGTAAAGGAAGAGGAGGAAGAAGCGCAAGTCGACCCGCATTAACTAATTATTTGCGTCTCATATAAGCCACTAAAACAAACGCATTAAAACACTACATGAATTTCGAAATTTAATGTGGACGAAGTCGTAAGGCAATCGGTTAATAGTAAATTGAACGATTTAAATTTATTCGCAGGATGGTAGCTTTACATTTCGACACACATCGGTGCCGACTGGCTCGAGTTTTATTATAGCGATTATTCAAAATAGTTAAAAGACAGAATGAATCATAATGTGTGTTTATTCGAATAGTGAAAAACTGGTAAAATCAGTCAAGAATTATGCGCGGAATGTTTTCTAAATATTTTTCACAATTTGTGATTTTTTCCTTATTTAAAGGCGACGCCTTTTATGTAAACCAACCTCCGACTATATAAAATTACAACATTATTTTAAGAAAAGTTTCCTATTTTAGTAGTTAATTTTAAGAAATCTTGATAATTTGTCGCATGAAAGTATTTTAGAGCTTGTTTGTAGATGAATTTTATTTTTTTTTTAACTTTTATTTTATTTAATTTCAGTGGCGAGTTATTACTTGGTCTAGTAAAATTAATTTTGGTAATAATTTATTTTAACTTATATACAGTTGTCCGCCAGCGAGGCATAAAATTAGGTTTGCTTCGGCTTCAATTTTATCGTTACCTAATATTCAATTATAAATAAATTTGTAACCAAGCAAATCTCTGTGCAATTAAATGAAAATCATACATAAGTTGTGGCATTAGTATCGAAGCTCTTTAACGTATTATGGACATTGTAGCTCCAGCTATCGGTGATATTTCCAACACTTCACTAGCAACAGCTACATTCCAGTCTGATTGAAAAAAAACTTCTTCCATTCTCCTAAAATGGAATATTCCACACAACCTAAAGGTTTCAGTCTCATTTTCATATTTCCACTTTTGTCAAATGTCTTTAAGTAAATGACTAACTGGTCATGTCTTTAACTAAATGACTAACTGGTCATGTACGATGCCACATGACTAGTTAGTAATTTTTTTATGTTTACACCATCTTCTTTAATCCCTTTCAGTCAGGTTTCAGATCTAACCAAAGTACATCGATTACTCTAATTAAAATCAGTGATGATATTCATTTTGTTATTAATAATACTCAGTTAATAACAATTGTGCCACTCAATTTCAGTAACGCTTTTAATTTTGTTGGTTTTCACATTCTTGTCGCTCGATTATAATCACCAATTGTATCAGATATATCTTTAAATGGGTTTAGGTCCTGTTCTACTGACCATAGATAAGCTGTGAAAATCTGTAAGACTTCACACTTTCACTGCTTATCTAAGGTCAACAGAACAGGTACTAGTGTTCCTCAGGATGGAATTCTTTCATCAATGTTTTTTTTTAAATTTTTGGTCTTCCATGGAAAAATTTCCAAAACGGAATGCTACTGGAATCACTTCGGTGTTCGTCCAGCCGCCTTTCATAGGCGATTTTTTTTTCGGAAACTATACGACGTAGAAATTTCGCACAAAGATAAATTTCCTTGTGGTTCAATTATTGACGTAAAGTAAAAAAAGGTGAATTTTGAATCTGAAGTTAATTTCAGAGGGTAAACTGGGAAATAAAAAAAAATCTTTCAAGGTTATCGTGTAGGGTGTTAAACGAAAGATTATTGAAACACGTATTTAACCATAAATATCTTGTAATTTTTTTAACATTTTCCGGAAAAAACTTTTAAAATTGCGGTCAGCGGTAGATAGTGCAGCATATGAGTCCCTTTTAAGCACAAAGTTAGAGGCATTACTATTAATATTTAAGTAGGGGGGGGGGGAGAGAGCGTTGACGGTACGGAACACTTATTGTGCAGGCATAGGTTGCACTTGACCGGTTTTTATAGATACTTTTGTGCAAAAGTTTTGGTTCATTAATAAAATTAAGGCTAATCTATCTGATGGGTCAATCACCCTGCAAATCTCAGGCTATTGTCATTGGTAGTCGAAAGATTCCTTCAAAAATGTCGATGTTAGATTTATCATTTTGATCGCCTTTTCATTACTGTCAAAAATTTGAACATACCAATCGATCATAACCTCAGACGGTAGCTTCAAATAAATAACTTTAGTCTTAAAATTTAGTGTGTGTATGTATGTGTATGTGTCTGTGTGTGTGAGCGTCCGGGTGCGTGCTGTGCGTGTGCGTATGTAAATAAGAACACATTTGTTTATTTTTTATGTATTTTTATTAATTACTTTTACTCGCTATTTTTTATTATTGTCACTTTCTGAATTGCCACTTTGTGAATTTTTTTTTAAATTTTATTTTACAACTGTTGCAGCCTTCTTCAAAACAAAATATATTTTATTACTCGATAATTTGATTAACTATGACAGTCCACTCGCAGGCAGTACTGGGGTGTCATTTGTAAAAATTTGCCGGAGATTTTACGGACTGAAGGAGTTGTGAAGAGTTTACTACAGAAATGGTCCTACATGAGGAAATCATCACTGAAAATATATAAATACATACATTCATAAATAAGCAGAGTGTTAAAATAATCACGAATCATTTTGGCATCACCATAGTCGGGTAACAAATAACACGACATTAAAGTGTGCTCTTAATACTATTTGAGCACCACTGGTCTGAGGGCATTTAATTTCATAAAGCAGTGCCTTAACTCGCTAACGCATTGAACAGTGGTGTACTCGATCACACACAGAGTTTTACCTAGCCAAATGCCCGTGTGCTGCACGCAATGTTTTCGCACAAATTTTGTTCGCTGTCACTGTCGAATAATCAATTATCTATTTGCACAGCATGACCTCTTGTCATGAAAAAAGTTACATGTATATATCTTATCACGTGCATAGAATTTAAATAGCTTCATTACGTGTTTTACAACAGTAGTTTATTCATGTCAGAATTTAATTTGATATGAAATAAAATTACGTTAACTACATACAAATTAATTTCAATTTTACGACAAGACTTTAAAAATCTTGTTATTAAGATTTTTTAATACGATTTTGCCTGTCTTTGAAAGAAAAGTAATTTCTTTGTGTATGTGAAATTTGATTTATCAGTAAATATAATTTTTAAACAATGTTTTTTTAAAGAGCATGATTGCTAATATCTTAAAAGCTTAGAATCTTTTTCGATACCAACACAAAAGAAACTTTTTTGAATTAATTCAAACGGCGTTGCATCGTGTCTCAAGTAAGTGCGCAAATAAAATATGTATATATGCAGTGGTCATTGAATATGCTACGATCAATTACAGTTCAAGGAGCTTTCAGTACATTTAATATTATATTTCATGTTACATTTATATACACACGCATAAACCCTAAATTATTATCGCAAATTTTGGGTAGAGATTTTAAAGATATTCCCACTGAAAATTAAGCTAATATTTCCAGTAACACTGTAATCAAGTGTATATCTTTATATCTTCGTTAATCAACGAAGAGTTAAAGGTAACTGCTGTAAGGCTAGGAAATCCACATCTAACGTAACAGTGTATTATCTAACGAAATATAATTGGAGTGCTGGATATCTATTCACAGATTATAGTCCTATAAAACAACTAAGATACGTCTAATAAAGCCACAAATATGTAAGGCTTAGCCATTAGTTCTAATGTATCGACATAAAAATAACACCCGTGCAAACAACATGGCTGGCAATGCTAGCATACGATGAAATATTAACTAGACTCCCAATATCGTAAACTTCAATCTCTTATAGTCCTATAAAACAACTAAGATACGTCTAATAAAGCTACAACTCCGAAAGGCTTAGCCATTAGTACTATTTTGTTTACTTATTTTGATATCGATATAAAAATAACACTTGTGCAAACAAAGTGGCTTGCAATGCTAGCATACGATGAAATATCAACTAGATTCCCAATATCGTAAACTTTAATCTCTTATAGTCCTATTAAACAACTAAGATACGTCTAATAAAGCTACAACTCCCAAAGGCTTAACCATTAGTACTAATGTATCGATATAAAAATAACACCTGTGCAAACAAAGTGGCCGCAATGCTAGCATACGATGAAATATCAACTAGATTCCCAATATCCTAAACTTCAATCTCCAATGTATATAATCGAGTTGCATGCTACTATTATTAATCTGATTTTCTTCTATATATTAATGGTTATTTATATATTATATTACAGCTTTAATGTTTAAGGCCGGCGTGGAGATAAGTATAGCAAGATGATCAATCGGATACAAAAAACGTACCTGCGATGTCTGTATATGAAATGTTATGATAGATTATCTTTATAGTCTTCCTAGGTTTTCCTTATTAAGTTAATTCCATGTGAGAGTAACTTTTAAAATGAGGTAATAGGGGTAACGGCGTTATTGATTTTTTTTAGCGCTCAATAAATTTTCGCAGTTACGTAGCTATATTTTTGGAACATTACCGTCTAAAATTGAACGATATTGGAACACACCAATTTCTCACTAAACACACAGCTTAGCTTTTTTATGATAAATGAAAAGTCATTATCTATTTTGCTATAATGCTTAGGTTTAAAAACACAGAATTCGATAGAAAAATTCGGTAGAATATACGCACAATGATGGATGAAAGTGCACTTTTCAATACCGTAGCAACATATTAATCCCCAACGTTCAAACAAGGACATTTTAATCTTTTCAATAATTCTCGTCTAAGTCAACCCCGTACATTAAATTTAGAAAAATTTAAGAAAATTAAATTTGCATTATCTGACAGAGTTATTCTAATAACGCAATAGAAAAACAACTTTGAGGAAGATGCGAAAATATTCCATTTGGCTACTTCATAAATTAATAACACTAATGAAATGAGATGGTAGATTTGTTAGTAATTAACTTAAAATTATTGAAACGCGTACCCTTGTATTCTAACATTTCTATTATAGCAAATAAATGTATGTTTTATATTTATAATATTCATAAACAATAACTATGACACAGTTCGATAAATACACATTGCCTTGTGCATTACTATTATTCCACATAGCAATTCTTTTTAGGGTTCCGCCGTGAAATAAAAAAACCTTTATAATATCGCTATATCCATCCATTCGTCCGTCCGTCTGTCACAGCCACATAATATCTACAGTTTTCAACCTATGTGCATGGAATTTAGTAAAAAACATGCTTCACATGGAAACATCAATTAGTATACAATGTGGATTCTCATATGTCATATGGTGTTCCTCAACCGTACACCAAAATCAATCAAAATTCAGTAGTATATAGTAGCATGGTACAGAAATAATTTTAAGTGGTTTGTAATTTCAAACACGATGTAGATAAATTTAAACAGGCCGCGCTGCTTTGCTATCGGTGCCGACAAAAACAAGAACCGCGCGTCGCCACCGTGCGTCGCGTAACATAAACATTACAAATGGTGTTTACGCTTTGTGTATATTAAAATGCTATTTAATTTATTTAAAATTTTTTTTTTTTATTCATGGCGTAATCGTTTATTTCACTATTTTAAAATATTTATGACAACTAGTACATGATTTTCATATAAAGTCGAACGGTCAAATCCACATGTTACAATAAAATATTAAAAAGGAATAATTTAATGGAAATCTGTTTGTAATGTCCCCACAATACAAATATATTCTTTTTCCATTAAATATTCTATTCGTGAATGGAGCTTGCTATTTGTGAAATATTAGGCTTCAAAGTGATATAAAATGTAAGAATCCTCCATTCCTACAACTTTTCAACTCTAGATATTATTTTCAACTATAGCAATTGATTACTACTTCCAAATTATTAGGAGAATTCGCAAACAATTTTAGGAAATATATATAAATACGGAACCCTGCTTTGTGCGGGTCCTGAAATGCACTTGGCCCATTTTATAAAAACTTCTGATTGATATATTGCACCTTTAGGATGAAACAGACCTAAGTTAAAAAAAATGGAAAACTGATTTAATATTAGAAAACGACCTAACAAGCGATCTCCGTAACCCGTAGATAATAAAGTAATAGCAAGTTTACACCTGTATCTCATTCTTTAATCTTGGCCTCCTAGTACAAACTCTGGATCCCATTCTTTAAACTACACCCCTTAGTAGAAAGCTGGATATCATTGTTTAAACTTTGTCTCCTAATACAAACCTGGATCTCATTCTTTAAACCTCGTCTCATAGTTGAAAACTGAATCTCGTTCTTTAAATATCACCTGTTAGTTTAAACCTGGATCTCATTCTTTAAACTTCGCCTTCTATAAGTTATGATTATTGGATTGAGTCACTTTCGTTCTAAAGAGACGACACAACTAATCAAATTGTATTATTGTTATTTAACCACATCTTCTGCACTACTCTGCTGCATCACATAAATTTTAATTAGTCCGCCTATTCTTTATATAAGTCTATGTTCATAACAACTAAATTCTAAGACAAAGTTATTGCTAACTTTTAACTACAGTCAATTAAACCGTAACATAACGTATTAATGGATGACCGTTATGACAACTGATTATTTATTTCGCATTAAAAAAGACACTCACATGATAAAATGCAACAAATGAACGTGAGATATTGCTCAAATCATAATAAAACCAAACGAAGACAGCACTTTACAATGACAAAATCGGCATTAGGCTAAGTCTAACTAAACTAGTGAACGTCGGCTCTATCGTAATAATAATGCAATATAAATAACTCCGCGGGCAAATGTCTCTAAGATGCGCGCGAAATCTAAATCACCTACATTATTTAGTGAACGGTATTAGCATCCGACTCGACCGTATGGAACAACCTTTTTTTTCATTCTAATAACATAAGAATGACAAGACACAATTTAATCTGTGAGTAGAAACGGACCACAGTAAGCGATGGTATATTCGGTCTTAATAATATGGTATTAAAAATATTCAAAGTTATTTTCACACGTTGAAATTGCACGATATTTAAAAATAGCATGCAACAACAAAATGTCAGCTAAATACCATTTAAAAATGAGAGATAGCAATGTTTAACGAGAAGGATGGTTCGATTTACGTTACATCCCGTTTGATACGTAATCGAAAAGATTAAGTAACATACAATAAACACGTGCGAATACACAAAGTAGCATACAATGAATACATTCGATACGGCCCCTGATCGGAGGTAGATGTGCGACAACAAAATTCTTTAAAATCGAGACAAAATTAACCCAATAAATATGGTATTTTGTTACATGAGTAAATAAATTTTAAAGTTAAAAGTGATATATATATATCGTGTGATTTTTTATATATTTTTAAACGATTTCTTTATGTATGGAATGGAAATAAATATTCTATGACACTTTTTATAATACCGTTGTAATTCCGTGTAAGTTAAGAAATTACAAAAATATATACAAATTTTAAGCATTCGTTAATTTATGCATTAATAACGATTTCATATTTCTAAAGATATATTAAGAGAAAATGCTTATTTAGAGTGAAAAAAAAGATAAATTTTCAGGGTTGTAAACTAGAATTACTAAAACATATTTCTGAAAAACACATTTCTTTTATAACACAAAATAATCATTAAATATTATATGTGTTTTTAGTTATGTTATAAAATGTTGTTACGTTAAAAAATTGTCAGCAAGCGTTTTTCAATACTATATTTTCATAAATAGGGATTGCGTTGGTCACCTTTGCGGCATACTCATCTGTAGTAAAATAAAACTATAAAATACTTCTAACATATGATATTTTCTGGACGTTGACGGGATGATATTGACAAATTTTCCATTGAACTGAAAATGGCAGTAATTCAAAATTAACATTTTGATTATTTTTTGCAGATAAACAAGTAAGAGGCTCAGAAAAAGTCCTCTGATCAACAACATAATTTACGTATCTTAAAAAGTGTACGAAATTAAAAAGAAATAAATGTTACATTTCCCCGGTTGGAAAAGTATTGTTTTGAGAAAAGCGCCATTAAAATTTCAAGATGAGCTTTCACTAAAATAAAATTATTTATTTTTTACGTAATAATAAATTAGTTTTTTAATAAACCGGATATATAGTAACAATGAAGTAAATATATAAGAAATTCATCCCCGTAAATAAAGAGGTGGGACCATTGGCTTGTTTGACAGCCACCACCTGACCGCGTCTACCCGCTTCGAAAAATTCCACACGCAGCATACCTGCGGAATACAATTTTGTAATTGTTTTTTTCGTTTAACTTTTCTTTTTTTTTAATTCCAACTAACCTTAGTTAATGTTAAAGTCCACTGGTTATTTATTTTTACTAAAATTCCAGTAAGTACTGCAGAAAACGTTAAAAATTGCTTTCACGTCCCGACGTTTCCGAAAATATCCTCGCCGTTATTAGTTACGCCGTAAATCCGGAATTATCCACAGATCGAGTGTAAACTAATCCCCGTAACGAGGTCGATGCACACGAGTTGGAGACTGCGAGAAAGTGGACTAGCAATGGCCAGTTCCGACCGCTCTTATCGTTAGCGCTGCGCACTAGCTCCTCTCTTTTTATATAAACTCGTATTTTATTCTATCGCAGGAATCTGGAGAGAAAACCTATTCCGTAATATAGTTCTTAAGTTTAGTGGTGAAAGAATGGCATTTCAACCGTCTATTTATTACGAACCATCTCCATTGGAATTAAACTAATGAAAGTAATTGAAATTTAAAATTATCGAAATGAAGTTACGTTTAAGGGAAACTTAATTACAGTACACTATGTATATAGTATAGAAAATTATTACTAAATGTTACAGCCTATCTGTCTCTATAAAAGCGATCTAAAAAACTACTGTATCACTTTTGATACGATTTTCATTATTGTATATAAATGCAGATAAACGACGTTGAACAATTATAATCAACACCATGGTTTAGCAAATTGCTAGTATCCCTGTTATAAACTATTGGTTTAAAAAAAAATACTTTGATTTCATTTTGACAACGGAAATAATATTAATACTATATTGCGCTCATTATTGACTCTACGAATATTCGCATGCGAATAAAATGCAGGCAATAATGTATTATTTGTTTTATACCTGTTTCTTAACAAACATAGGTAAAAGTAAAGGTAAAATCATCTAGTGAATTCATTAAAAAGAATTAGTGAGAAACAAGAAGCAACAAAAAAAACAATAATTGGACCCCTTCACAAAGTTCTTAATCGTTTGTAGAAAAATATAAATATTACAAGTCAAGGTAACGTATAAAAAGAGAAAGTTAAATTTATCAAAAATACTTTTGGAAATATAAGCAGTGTAAAAAAAAAAAAATTTGTTCTATTATTAGCGTACGACGACTGAATTGGTAAAAAAATCGACTTCTGCTTAGCATTACTCGACTTTATTCGTAGATATCGCCGTGAATTTAGTCGATTTCGCCGTAAACTTAAAATGTATGTTCGATTAATTTCATTCGAGTTACCTTGAATATAGAATTTGGTTCTGTATAGTGAGGGCTGTAAATTTTTATTAACAATTAAATATGTTTCTTTCTGGTATTATTTTTAAAGAATTACGTAAGGAAAATTTTTTACTCAATCTTTAAGATACCACGAAATTCATTTTTTCTTATCATTTTTTCTTATTTAACTTTGATACAATCTTTGAGGTATTCGAAATTTAGTCGTCCAATTGACTAATAGTTAAAAAAAACCTTTTAGGTTTTAACAAAAGGTGAGTCATTCAAAAGGCATTTGAATATCTTGATTTATTCTCAATTGTGTCCAAATCATTTTATTACTTTCATGTAATTTTTGTCGTCAAATAACAACGGGAAAATGTATAACATTTATATTGGCATAAAGTTCAAAATAATAGGTAGGTTTCACATGAAGTTTCGTCACATTTGTTTGAAATCAAACGATAAATGCGAATACCGACTAAATATATCGCTTCCCTTTGGAACGCGAATGATTTGGTTGAAAGTTATAAACAATTTAAATCATTCAATCATCATACTTCAACTATGAGAGAGATTAAAATCAAAAAGTTTAAAAAATCTTGGCAGAAATTGTAATATATGGTCAATAACTAGAATATAATTCTATAACTCGTATCTTTCTATCTTCACATAACCAATAATATGAAATAAATGTATTTTTCTGAGTTACTGTTCTCAATATGTATCTCTATAAACATTTTCACAGCGTGAACATAAATCACTTGGCGTAACATTTAAATCTGCTCATAAAAGTACGCAAATTCTCAATTAATAAGATAAATCGATCTGTTCTCAGTATGTATACACATTTTCAAAAGACATAAACATTTTCTAAGCGTGAACTTAAATCACTCGACGTAAGATTTAAATTCTGTTCAAAAACATTACACAAATTCTCGATTAACAAGATAAATCAAAAAACCTCTTGCACCAGATATCGATTTTTATAATAAAAATGTGAAACAAAGAAAAACCTCACCAAAAATTAATTGTTATTTTAGACATTAAGGATAATTTTACTACATAAAAGCAGAAAAAAGAAACGTAAGAATCGATATATTGAAGCTGACATAAGAAGAACATTTTCTTGTATTTAAATATTCAAACAACGTTTCATTTTGAAGTCTAGTCAGTCGGATTATAAATACTCTGCCATATACTTTCATATATCAAATATTTGCAAAAGTTTAAAAACGAAAGTTATATGGAGTATAATCATATATATATATATATATATATATATATATATATATATATATATATATATATATATATATATATATATAAATATATATATATATATATATATATGCGTGTGTGTGTCCGTGTAGATATATATACACATCTATATCGTTATTACGCTCTAATATTGATGTTTAATACATCACATAGACATAAATATCTCACTTTTAATAGATATATAGCAGCACACGTGAGTAAATTACGTGTCTCTATGAATGTAAATCATTTGGTGAATTTCGTAAACAATGGCATCCGAAGTCTAAATTCCCTTTCACCGCATGCAATTTGGCAACCTGTTCTTGTAAACAAGTAAAAATAAATCCTAATGACTGCTGTAATATATGCAAATAATATTCACGGAACGTATTGTATTTTTTACCATGTCGTCAATGTTGCGGTGTTACATTTTATTTGCCAATAAATATTCTTTAATAATACACGTTGAGAAGTTGAATGCTATGAAAGATTAGTTGTAAGAAATAATTAGTCGTATTGTTTTATTTCTAAATTCTTAGTAATTGTTACCCAACTAAAAACAAAGCTATCAAATAAAATTAGTACAGATAGTATTATCGGAAATCTTCACTAAATATTCATAGTTAAAACTGGCTTTAATTAGAACGAATAAGTATAAATCGCATGTAATCAATCATGTATAAGACCTGAACGATGTATAATTTTAATATAGCTGTTCAGTAACGGGCATACAGGCGCCTGGTATAATTCAGTTACAGATACCTGGACAGTCTTTCTACAACTTAGTTTTAAACTGGCACAGCTTAACTATATTATAATTTAACATAAACATCCACATCTCATATTCATGAAAAAAGTTGTAAGCAATGCTTATGAGCATCACGTCTCTGAAACATTCTGAATTTTGTTTTATCTGGAATCGTGCTAATATTTCTCTTCATTTTTATAACAATACTATATTTAATGACAGTGTTGTGTGTGACTTATGTCAAATCGACATCGAAGAAGATTCATTTTGAAAATGCCTAATTTAATTTCCAATTATCGAATATTTTATAAAAGTTTACGCAGGTGCTCATTAATAGCTGATCAAATGAATTAGCTTGAGAGAGAACCTGAAAGCTACTGAAATTACCTGAAGTTCGAATTTTCTAAATTTTTTTTCACACTGCCGGTCAGGAAATTTGCCTCACTTGAGGTATTTATCTCAACTAGAAATTTGAAAGAAAGTGAACGTAACATCAAGAACAATAACGAAGCTTTGCCTGGGAGCAATTAATGAATCCAAGTTCAAGGAAAACAATTTTGAGCATTTATTGATAAATTAATAATAAAGCACAATTTTCATCATTATGATGGTAAAGACCACCAAGCCATCATTGATCAATTATAAGACCATTACCTGAAAATTAAAATTGTTCCAAGTTTTGTTCCCTTCTTCGGATTATATTTTTAGCATTAAATTGACTAGAAAAAATCTGCATCCCTAACTGGAATTGTTTACTATTACAATTGCGAAAGTGAGTGAAGTTTGTTATAAAATCTTTGCATTGAGACATACATTTAGGACTAATTTGTGCTTGTTAGTACCTCGCTGATACAGGTTTAAAATGACTTGAATTTTTTTACTGGCGGCGTCTATTCGTAGCATGTATTCTTCCGACCGTTTTGTCGCAAGTAACAAAGTGCAGTCTTCGTCAAACAATTTTAAATGGTGCATGAAAATTCTATTTATTTTATCGGATAAAATTTCTATCAACCATGTCGTTTTTGTTCCAATCTCCATAAACATTACTTTCACAAAAACGTAGATGGTGTGATCACTGTAATCGCGGATACCAAGTACATATATATAAAAATTGAAAAGACGTCCGACCATGTCGACCTGAAAATTTCAGGAATTCATTTTTCCCATAATCTTGTTAATTTATTTCCTAATTAGTGGCGTTCTCAAAAACAGGAGTCACACATCATATAAAAAAGTTTGAAACTTAGTATTCATCAGTGTAAGCTACATCAAAATAAAAACAATTATGTGTGTTAACGGACTCTCAGCAATAAGCTGCAATTTAATATCAATGTATTTCATGATTCCTAATAATTTTCTATCTAGATAAAGACATTATCTTGTCACTTTACATTTAATAATCGAATTGAAGATTGACTAATAATCTTGAAACTTTCTAAGTTTAGTTATCTTCTTTTATAAAATTAAATAAAAATTATGTAAATAACCCATCTGTGTCCCACGATAGGTTTGTGGGACACAGATGAGTTATTTATGTAATTATTCAACTCAAAGACAATTAATCGTCTTACGTTCCATAAGTTCAAACTACCGTAAACTAAACTTGGCGTTGTTCTGGACTTTGCCAATTTCTGCTCTTCGATTGACAGCATCTAGAAGGCTATTGTAAGATTGTTTCATGTATCATGATCTGTTTTAATAGTTTAATTTAATAGATGTTAACTTTTTGTAATATTGAATACATTATCATATTTTTTCTAAATTTGCAATATATATTAACTTGTGCAACGTTTTGTTTCGTATTTAACTTGAATAAGATTTCAAATGAATAGGTTATTTTAAACGAACTTCCACGATAACAAATTATTGGGATGTATTAAAGTTACTAAATATTTTAATTTAATTTCGTTTACTTATTAAATCATAACCATTTTTACAAAATAGGATTTGTAAAGGCTCATTCAATGATAAAGGTATAAAAGACAATTAATAAATTAAGAAATTTCTAATTTTCAAAAAAATAAACTAATTGTGGTATTAGTTTATTTTTTTGAAATTTATAATATTTTTTGAAACATTTACAATTAAGTATGTAGAAAATCGACGAAAATCTTAACGCCACAGAACGAATGAAGGAGACAATTAAACTAACAGCGAGGCCTGGCGAGATAAGCAGATGGTGGAAATTCCTAAGTTTCGTCAATAATCAAATTTGAAAAGAAAGCTCATTTGGTATTCATAGAGTAAAATGGAGGGTAAAGAAAAGTATATAAGGTTCAAAAAAGTTTGTTCGTTTTTGTAGTTGGCGAGTGATAGACAATGAATAATTAATACAAATTAACTGATTAAAATTGTTCTACTTTTATTACACTTAAAATGGAGAAACCCTGAAATTTTCACCAGTAATATTCAATACGTACAGTGATATTATAAAATCAATCATGGCGAAGATAATTTATTGTATAACATGGTAATAATGAGAACATCTAAAAAAAATTACTCTTATTTTAAAATACGTCGGCCTAAATTTTATGTAAAGACCTTTCTAAACAAATGAGAAAGTCTGAGCAAGTACGAATAATAATACACAAAAAATACGAGTATAAAACACAGCTGACAAAACGGTAATGGTCAATACCAGAAATGGAGCGGCGTCGAGTAAAGAAAAACTCTAAACACAAATTGTTTGTAAACTGGTCAACAATATCGAATCGTTTAGAGTCATCATTGTATTTTAGCTCACAAAGATATTTACGTAGCGAAAGTCACAGGGCAATTAACGTAACAAATGCCACCAAACACCATTGAGCGACCCAATTGACCGTAGTCTTTTTAAATAAACGGTGTAATGAATTACAGAGATAAGTACGCAACGCGATAGCTACTTCTATTTCTTGAAGTGCTTTTATAATTTCACAGTTTGGTTCTTATACTTCAATTATAAAAACTAAATAAGTAGTAATCTAGATAAAGTAGCCATGCACAGACAATTACTAAAAATACTCTTTTAATATAAAATTAATAATATATCATATACTATTTCTTATTCATTAACAAATATCATAATCAGTAAAGTATCAAGTGAAATACCGATTGTACAAACAACCGAGACGTCCAGTCGCTTAGTGTACAGGTAGGTATATATCCCAAGAGGAAGTGAGTCCTTTCTTTAAATAATAGAGTGAAATTCATAAATACCAACTAAATCTAACAAAACGTTTAAAGACAAATATTAGACAAATATGAATACATCTGACAGTAACTCTGTAAATTTGTTCCATCTTTAGTCAGATTTACCTCCTTTACTTTCATATTTTTGTAAGTTTCCTTTTACTCTTTTCACATTATTGTATTTTGCCTATATTTTATCCTTTTACACTCTTTTTTAATTGTATATTACCTCAATTTGAACTTGTTGCAATATAGGACACAAAATTGTAATTAAAACTTAATTTGTTCTCTTTACTCATATTTTTAACTTAACCTTTTTCTCTGATTCCAAAACCTTTTCCTGTGCTATCCTTTCTTTGTCTTCATTGCATTTCCCTATTTCTTTCATTTCTTGATCTTTGTAAATTACTTTTGGATTAATTACACTATTCTCAGCGTCAACAGCGAAAGATATTACCTTTTACCTATAAATTGAATGTTAAAATTTTTCCAAATATAATATACTTATTGTGCTATGCTTGGTATTACTACACGTGCTAGTTAGATTTCTGACTTTGACTAATTTTTATCGGCTTCAAAATATCAAGATTTCATCTTATTACCTCTCCATTTTGTTGCGTCAAATAGGGGATAGTTGGATAACTTTTTTATCCTTATTTCATGAAAGAACACTCTAAATTTCCCGAATCTGAATGGTCTTCAATTAACGGCGGATATAGTGATACATCCCGGACTGCCTAACCCTAAAAATAATTCTTTTAAAACGTTAATTATATGATAATCTATTTCTTAATTTAGATTTCTGTATATCGACCAAAATATTCAATAACAAAAATAATAATTTCCACTAAGTATTGGACCTAAGAGATATACAGCAATGAAAACGCGCTTTTCCATTGGGTTAGAGACTAGAGTGCAGTCTCTGCAGACTTTCGCAAAAATGTTAACAACGTATTTATTTTTGGCCATCACACTATGGTACATAACCAACTTTCATGGAAACTAAATTAAAGTGACCTCCATGAATTTAATAATTCATAATAACATGTCATCCTGAAAGCAAAATTTGTAAATGTGAATGTTAGTATTCTAGTAACCCTAAGGTACTTTTTTATCAGTGTGAATTCTTGACTTTCTTGAGATCTTATTTTAGTTTCTACCAAGGAAACAGCCACGAATCGAGCATGTTATAAAACGTGGTTCAGCAGCATCCATACCATGAAAAGGTTGAGAGCTTTAATTAGAACATAACCTTGAAAGAAAAACCTACTAAATTATAATCATGCGGAGGATAAACGACTTTGTAATTATATATACGTTCATGTATAAACGCTCGATTCTAATGCAGTACCAAATATTACCTCGGCAAGTTTGTAACTGACATTGAATTCTTTTAGTTCGTTCAAATATATTTTATCTCTATAATCCCACACAAATGCTGTGGCTTTGTCTCGACCCTACAATAACGGTATCTACATATATCAAATGTTTATTGCCATGAGCTTTCTCTAAAATTAAATAAGTACAATAATTCTCTGAGCCCAACAGGACTTGAGTGAAACTTGAGATCCATTTTCCAATAAACCTAAACCCATGGAACTCTACACTTCATCAATAATTTTGATTTTCTGGAATTATTGTGTGATATTCTCATATTTATTTATGGACTTGAATCCTTTCTTACAATTCATAGCCAAGAAATTAAATATTTTGGAAGATAAACTTACCTTCATTAACAGGTACATTATTTTTTCGGGACATCCAAAACTATTTTTAAACCCGCGTCATGTTCAAACTTGGGAAAATGTTTCCTTTTCGAAATGTCAATTCTTTCATCATGGGTAACGGACAGTTTTCACTCACGTTGACTTTATTGGCACATCTTACATAGAAACGAAGTATAATTATGATCACAATTCCTCTTTAGGATAGACACTATTAGATAGACCCAGTTAGACGATTGATTAACTGATTAAATAATAGCACTATTGGCTAACAAATTTTTTTTTTTCATTAATTTACCGTATAAAGGAAATTGACCCCTCTTGATAGGTCGACATATGGCTAAAACAAATCAATTGAACCTTTTTAAATTTTGGAAACAGAGTCTCGTCAATTATATAACTATGCTTGGCGAACATGTACTCTACATATGCAGGTCGAATAGACACACATCACCAAGTCGCGGAACACGCCGTCATGAAGGTCGGCGACGTATTCGTATATTCGGCACGGCCGTCGCTGGCGAAAAGGGTGAGAACATTCGACACGTGTATATTTATAGACTCGCAAGGCCGCTACGACCATACACTATCGTTTTACTATGTTTTGTCTTATTCTGTATATTCTTACCTATGTTTAGGCTAAAGATAGATGCACCTTTACAAATAACATTCATTCCAATTCTGCTCACCGAATCAGAGTTTTATTCGAAGAAACTCGCTCTTCACGATCGTATTAGCATTTACTCAAAAGTTTAATGCATTTAGAGGTACGGCAATTCCTAATTAAACTTATATATTATGTTCACTCGTTAGTTTTAATACCTTAAATATGGCTGTCGTGTCCCCTCAAATAGATCCCTCAAATGATCCCAATATAGTTATGGGATCATTTGAAATGTACGCTATACGAACCTTATTTGATTTTCTTTGATGGTGAGACATTATTTTTGCAATCTTATCATCTTTTGTCTTGACAATTTGTCACCACGTTATGTGTGAAATCTATAATTTACAATTGAAATTATAAGCTTTTCAGTTCCTAATAACTTGTTTAGATTTTCTGGCGCTCCGAATTCTTCTTGACGTGCTTCTTCATTTTTAACCCTAATGTAACATTGTTTTTAAATGCGACTAACATGGCCATATTTTTTACAAATTTACCCCAAGTAAGAAAACGATTGTAATCATAATTGTAATTTCTTCCCACATCACAAATTTAAAAATGTGCCACAACAATACTATATAATCATGCAAAATAAGTAAATTATTCTGGTTTATGTATTTAAATGTAAATTTGAATGATTAAGCACAAACGTTTGTTGTAATAATTTTTCCGCACAAATATTACGAGTGTTACCGGATTATAATTTTTTAAAAGGCATAAAGTACTTAATTCGTTTAAAAATAATCAAGGAAAAAAGTAAATTGTGCTGGTATTCTAATAGAAAACAATAAATAGAAAGTTTAAGCTTGTATGTATTTGCAATTTTTTCCTTAACATTTTTTAAATTATTACATTTATATTGATTTTCCTGTCTATAATATCTGTGCCAATACTCTAATATCAAGAATGCATTATTTTCTTAATATAATCAAAATATATTTAATAGTAAATAAATATAATAGAAAATATTATTTAAAACTCTACGAAATTTTCAACAATGTGACAACAACCGCTAAATTCAAATTCTGAATACCGCTAGAGATTTAAATAAAATACTATTTGTATATTTGTAATGTATCGACAAGGTTTTACCAGTTGAGAAGGAGCAACACCGCACTAGCTTACGTTTATTTCTGCCTTTAATCTCCTACTAGTCCATCCTTAATGGGAGGATAGTTAATGTAAGGATTAACGCAGTTTCCTCGTCGAGATCCCAATGAGAGATTACAGGCGTGTTAAACCCGTCGATTTTTTGTTAAGTGTAAACAACAGTACACCTATATGCATGTACCCAACTACTATCCGACACTAAATAAATCTCCACTATATTTGACTACGTATTTTGATAAGATAATATTCTAATAATTTACTTCAAAATTTAAAAATTTAAAAATCTTCCAAACAATTCATATTATAAAGTGTATCATTAAAAATTAAGAATAGAATTCCAATTACGCAATTTTTATTTCATAATTAACCTCTCTGGGTTTCTCAGTAAATAACATTCCAAGTTAATTATATTGGATGAAATAGAATAAAATACGAAATTTAATAATGCAATTCAAATCAAATGTGATGTCAGGATCTTGACTTGCAAAGATATAATGTATTAATCATCAAATATTTATTTTCAATGGAATAAAATGTTTCATGAGAAAAGGTTTGTGATAACTATATGTTTTAAACCTCACGGCTTCTAAAAATTCTACATAGCACCGTACACGTGTTCCATATATTCAAACAGCGTCAACTAGATGTCTAAAACCGTTACAATACCTTAAAATTTACCACTAGATTCATGCTTAAAAAGTTTTTCTATAGTTAATATAGCGTATCAATCCAGTCATGTTTTCACTTTCACAATCCAGTCATATATAAATACAGTAATCTCTTGCTATTTGCGGTTCGTGATTTCCGAAATCGTATTACTGAATGTCGACCATAATGCGTTAACACAGTACACAATGTATACATAACCTATTGCCTACGCACGCAATAATCATAGGTATAGTCTGTAAGAAATAAATGAAGAGGATGTCTATCTGTGAGTCAATATTAGTAAAATTACAGGACACCAGATTACAATTCTAATGCAAAGGGAACAATATCTAAAAAAAAGTTGCCTAATTCGAATTACAAACGTCAATGTTTGAGGAATGTTAAGAAATTAATTAGATACGTAAGTTAATTACAATATTGTAATAACCCAAGTTTATTTATGATTTTGTGATAAAAATATTGTAAAATTAAATGATTTAGCACATCAGGATTACTCTTCTTCTTACTATTTTAAACTTCATCGAATCCCCACATGTCTGTTGGTCGAGAGTTTCGAGTTTTCCTTTTTTTTCTTATTCACGGAAATTTTCGAAAAACAAGGCGACGTTACCGTAATTTTATACCCCCATTCTGAGTAACTAATTGTATTTGGCAAAACGCCTCCACTAGGAGAAAACAAGTCGGTCACGATTTTCTTTCCGAATTAAGGCGGTCGTCTTTTGTGAAAGAAACTTTGTTAATAACAAGAAGAAAAAAGATGAAAAATTAAAGTAAACCCACATATTTTTATACTTAGATAATATACTTAAAATAGGTATAACATTTGAAAATTGAGTGCACTATTCGACTGAAGTATATTTGTTCTAATTTTAGGCATAACCTCCTGACTTACATAACAAGATATCAATAAGTTTATTCGACTTTATGAATACATATTTTTACGTAACCATTTTAAGCTATGCATCGTGTTTTGCAACCGCCAATTTATATAAAATGTTTTCTGATTTCAAATCCTTTCTCTCCAAATAAGTTGTAGATCGAAATTTAACCACCTACTAGATAGATAGTAAAGGTACACAACTTACACTCGTACATTAATAAAAATGTATTTTACACGTAGAACCGTTAACTCGTTATGTGTTTGTTAGTCCCATAATTATTTATATTTAGAATAAAAATCATAGGTTTACAACTAGAAACCATATTTTCCAATCATACGTTTAAAGCCAAATCAAACCCCACAACCATAAGTTTGTATCAACTTACTTTTCCAAAACAGTTAATTCTGAGACTTAAATATTTAAGCCCATTACGATCAAACTAAGCTCATACCAGCAGAATGTCGGTTAATATTACACAAGCTGGTGATCTTATTCGGCGCAGTATTTTGACAGCAGGAGAGAAAGCGAGTGTAGTACATCGTGTTAAAAGAGTGCGTGACTGCTACACAAAAAGGGCAGCTGCGTGATTGTCCATTGAGCAGACGCAATCGATGATCTTAAAACGTCATTCAACTGAATTTTGTCGAAATCGATCGAGTGACGTCACAGCGTGTAATGGTAATGTTCAATGTGACAAATTTCTATTAATTGAAAATATAATGCTAATTCGAAACCTTGTTGACCATCCTTTATAATTCGTAATTACGAAAAGTTAAAGGTCGGCATATCATCTTAGTAACGTGCATACAATGTTCGCTAATAATGATTGTTTAAATTTATCAACCAGAAATAAACCTGAGCATAGCCCCCTTAAAATATACTATATAGCCGTATCTGCTTGCAACTTCTAACGTGCAAGCATCTACACAATCGCTAAATATTCTGTCAATATTTTAGCAACAAAAACTAGTAAATTTATTAAAATAAATAATTGGGTAATTAAAAAGAAAAAAACTGATATTTTCTCTTGTTCGTTAATTTTTCTCTTATGCCCGAATAACATTGTGGTAATAAATTGGAACAGTGTTAAAACAAAGAATGTTTTTTTTCCCAGTACCTTCTCTTTCCAGTTCTAAAACCTCCACTGTCACTGGTAATCTATATTTGTATTATTCAAAGAATGCAACATTCAAAGCAGCTAAAAGTTAAAAAAAATACACAATAACACAATATTCATTCATTTGTATAACCAAAAATAATTGAAAAAATGAAAATTAATAATATTCATTGCAACGTAAGTCAGTTTGTAATAGCTCTTTACCATACACGAATGTCTATTTTTTCACCAAAGTTCCAGTTATGTAGGTATATCTTTAAGTCATCATAAGAAATAATACCTGAAGGGAAAACTTTGAACCCCTTTTTAAGCATATTGCGCAGACGGAGGAGTTTGAGATTTGGCATAGTTAAAGTTTATATGGAGGAGTTTAGAAAGCTAAAATGTATATATAATACGTGCTACAAATACGTTAATTTATATACTAAACATACATTAAAAGATGCATTGTTTATGTTTTACAATAAAAGACTCATTGTTTAAGTTCATACTATCAATGTCAAACACAGAATAGTCCATGGTCAAACAATCGCACAAAGTAAATATTGGCCCCAAAGATTTGTAAAGTGTCAAATTGGCTGAATGAGTTTCATGTAGACGGTTAACGTTCAAACTGATGAACCACGGTCTCATTTCGACCACTAGGCGAACACTAATCAGAATAATTCGTACTAAATACGACGAATTTTTATTAGCAACCGAATACTTACACAATTTAACCAAGACGTACCTATATAAGTATATCAAGTCTTCTCTTAATGATTATAAATAAAAATAAGTTACCCAAATGGGACACATATTTTACTAAAATAACAATATCTTTGATATTTAACTCTACCATATATACGCAAAAAGAATATGTAATATTTTTTTGAATAATGCTTCAGGAATTAATTACCTAAAATATTTATAACCTCAATATTCATTTTTATAGATCATTAACAACAAGCAAATATACAGCATACCGGACTTTTCTGTAAGTACACTTTTTTTATTACCATTGATTCTTTTATAATGATTTTTCTCTATTTAACCAGCATAAACAAGAAAAGTCGCGTGATCGCCTACGTCACTCGACAGACACACAAATAAAAATATTTATAAACTGAATATTTATAAACAAAAAAAACGAATTTTATTGTTTATAATATTTTTCTACATTCCTTTATAATACATATTAACGAAACTAAACGAAAAAAATGGTATTTTGTTTTATATTATATTAATTTCAAATATAAAATTAATGGAGTAAATATACAATAAAACACGATTTTCTCGTTCATATAAATTCAATTGTCTTTTCTTTTATCCGTCTTTAAATATAAGCTATGAGTCACTATGTTATATTAACACGTAATCGAGGGAAAATTACATTCATTAGCGAAAGCGAACCTAAGTATAAAAGCTAGTTCTGAACACAGCTTATGTAACAATATCTTAAAAGTTCTCTCCCTAATATATGTTATCGATAAAAGGTATGTAGACCTTACAATAAAAAGCTTTGCACTACTTTCAAAATGACTAAGAATACAATTTCGCCACGCATCAAACAATGCCTTCTTCCAAGCACCGAATAATCGGTTACGCCTCACCATTGTCGAATTCTTCAATCTACTCCGGATATGTTGTTTTTTCGTTTAACGCTTTCGTAGCCATAGTATTGTTAATGGTATATAGGTTATATTTTCATACAACTATTTACTTTTAAATATAATGTTTCTATTATCAGAGTACTTACATGGAGTAATGTTTATAAAATAGTTCAGCTGAGTTATTTTATGGAATAATCAACTCAATTTAAAATCAAAACACTGAAACAAAAGCTGTTCTAAAGCAAGCGTTCCTCTTATCTCGTGGACGTGTACTAATAGCCAGTGACATTTGACACTTCCGTATAATTATCTTGTCTTTGTACACTCATAATACTTAATCTGGATGTTGAATAAACGAATATAATAATTAGTCAATAATAAACATATTTCTCGTAACTATTATGTTAGTTACGAAAACGATGTTTATCGTCATTTTTAATCATAAATAATTTAAGACGACAAGGAAATATTTAATTAATCGTTACGTCATACTTTTGTACAAGTTATTTCAAATCGTTGTTTTATTTCAATTATTTTCAATTTCCGTTTAAATAACTTCTATTTCTCAATCTGTTTTATAACTGGGATGATATAAATTCATTTGAACAATTCACGTTTATGTCTCTATAAATACATAAAAATGTTATTTGTAATAAAACAATAAAAATGTGTTATGTAGGATAATAAATATAAATTCATTTTTTTAATAAATCATCTCGAATTTATATTTTAAATATTTACACCAAATTCAATAAATTAGTTACAACGAGCAAATTGTATATATATATATATATATATATATATATATATATATATATATGTATATATATATATATATATATGTGTGTGTGTGTGTGTGTGTGTGTATGTGTATGCAGTAATTCGAAAAAATATATAATATGAAAATTTAAGCATTTAAGACTGCATAACATTTCTATTAAACTATATTTCACCGTCACCATTGACTAATACATTTTTCATAGACATAAAAATATAGAGAATTTCAACCATATAGTTTTTCATTAACAATTAGTAAGATTGTGGAAAATTTATTATTTTTATCATTTTCATTTTCGCTAGTTTTTCAGCATATTTCTAGGAATGGGGACTTAAAAAAATTGTGCATATACTTATGTACGCGTCTTGGAAGTTATACATCTTTGTCATAATACGAGAATTACTTTATTTAGGACGCAAATAATTAAGGGAAAAGAAATAATAAAAGGACAAGAGTGTTATTATTAATACGGCTAATAAAATTTAAATTCAATCTAATAAATAAATTTTAAATAATTTATAAATTACTTTTAAATAAGTTATACACTTAGAGAAATACACTTAAAATATATTTTGAAAAGATTATAAGCACTATTTCTATCACGAATATTCACAGTAAATAAATGTTTTTTTTTTTATTATATGGATCACTATTAAATTTCAATTATCAGAATATATTATTTAAAAGTATAGATATAACTTAGATTTGTATGAATATAAAACACGTGTTGTGTATTTTTAAATACCTCAATGAATATTACAAATATAGTATCCGTCACTACACGAATGTTTAGTGAGCAACTTCATCCTGTCGATTTTTGTTGCATCGTGCACGCGCATCGTAATATTTCACTCTCATCATTTTTTTCATTACGCGCCTAAAGAAGCATACCTTCAAAAACTTGTTAATAAGAATATAACACGCACAACACTTTTTTCCTTTCTAATATGGAACCCTAGAAGAGAAAATAAGTACGTAGGTATTTGGATACTATCTAATATTTATTTTCTTTACTAATTGAATAATACTAAGTTAATTGAAAAAACGAATACATTTACTAATATAAGCAGAACAACGCTCATATGGAGCAGCAAAAAATTTAAATTATATCGATACTAGTGTAGAAGAAAGGAAAAATAAATCGTAAAAATATACAAACACTTAGTTCAGTCTTCAAAGAGTTAACTCGCCGCCGACGTAACACATCATCAGCACAGTAGAATCGAACATATAGCAAACAGGTGCTAACGGGCACAGTGAAGTCATTAAATTGATGCCGAACTCTGCTTTAACGTCGAAATCACCAGCATAATGGACATTTAGGGAGATTAATTACGATTCGTCTCATGATATATTGCTTGTAGTTATCTCTTGTTCCGCATTGTATTGTTGCTGCTCGAGAAAGATGGGCTCTTAGAGTTTAATCGACATCTTTGACTATTCCATCAATTGTTATAGTGAATACCAACATTTATTTACCTACACTTCTTTCGGATTATTTATTTGTAACTAGCAATATCACCCGATTTTACCCGTTTAGAAAATTTTGCACTGATCCACCTTTACAGACAGAGAAGCGAAAGAATCAACGAACGTCACCAATTTCATCGTCGAGCCCCTATTATATGCAACATGTAAGATAGAATTTTGTGTGTATATGTATATATGTGTGTATATATATATATATATATATATATATATATATATATATATATATATATATATATATATATATATACAGGTGTCCCGTAAATCATGGACCGACCAAAAAGGGGAGGTAGGCCAAGCTGTGACTGGGTTACTAACAAAATTTGACCTTAACAAAAATTCCTTACTTCCCGAGATTTAGACGCCACGACTACAAATTAAGTCTAATTTTTAATTTTTTGTGGTTAAATATAGGCGAATAACCCTCTTGAATTAGTTAAAACATTTTACGACAAGTAATGCTCTCGGTTCTCTCAAAAAAAATTATGTGTGTCAGCTCCGACGCGCGGCTGCAATTTACTCCTTAAGTACGATTGTCAAGGAATGTATAAAATAGGTAATGGGGGTAAATAAACGCATCTCTTATGATAGTGAAAGCATTTATATACTTTCATTCATATTTATTTGATATGTATTAATTCTTTATCAACTGAAATGAAATCGCCCATAAATGACATTTGTATGTATTGAAAAGGTTTGAAAACTGTATTATTTGTGACATTTTTCTTTTGTAATTACCTCATCACTCCAAAATTAATCAAGGTATAATTTTAATTTTTAAATGTATATATAATATTACATATACTAGTATCCACAGAATTTAAATCATTATATGTATATACAGGAAAGTAGCACCAGTTAGAAATCAGGGATACTTATTTATTTTTCACATTTGGTAATTAATAAATTCTTATAAAACATATATTGAAAAGTTAATTATTATTTATTGGTATTCTAAATTGGAATTCAAAAATTCTATTATTGAAATTCAATCTGACTAGCGCCATTATTCCCTTTACCTACAGCTAGAATATTAAAATGTGCATTGAAATTAGTTTGCACTGGATGGTTCACTTTATGTCTATTTGTTAAAATGTGCATTCGATTAGTTTGGACTAGATAATATAAGCCAATGACTGCTTTAATTCAGGAAGTTATCAATATAATTTATTCTTCACATTTGGTAATTTGACAAATACTTGTAAAAACATTGTATTCTGACAAACACAGAACATTTACTCTCTGTTCTGTGGTGACAAATTAATTTCGCGTACAAATAATGACAGAAGCTACATTAAGTAAAAATTCTGTTATTAAAATGTGTGGTTCAATTTTCCCATAACTAAAACAAAAAGATGCATTAAATTAGTTTGGACTAGATAATACTAACCATTCTTTCATAGGATATCAATATGAAAATCCTATTTTATTGGTTAATACACCGTTTGATTGAACGTTTGTTTTACCAATCTCTTACCAAATTGTAACGTATGCTTATAGACCCTTATTAACAAAGCTTGACAACATAAATGGGACTCTAACTATTAGTAAATAATTCCCAAAATTTTTGTGTAAGATTAAAAATATAAAACATTAAAATTTTTTACCTTTTAAATATTTTAATCAACGTGATACGCTGCTTTTCTACACGCAACAAAATAATGACCACATGATTTATTATTGAACATTTAAACTGTCTGTGGTGAAATGTAAAAAATATAAAGTAAAACACAATATGAGCAGAAAAATTTAAAAAATAAAAATGATCCAAAAAGCATATAAATAAGGTAAACGAAATAAAGAAAAGCAATATTTAAAAACACCAAAATAGAATAAAAATATACAAGTAAAAAAATGTATAAGTTAAAAAATTAATAACGCTAAAAATTATTTCATTTATTTTTCAATTCCCTCTCTGTAACTTCAGCACGAGTCTCCGCTTCTCGAGCTTGACTTAACGAAATTTCCTTTCATATTTCATGGAGCTCATCTTCTCTTCGTTGTCTCTACTCCATTTCATGTATCTTGCCTCATGCATGTATGAAGCTACTGATGTTGGCTGAAAATGAGTCGGATATCCTAATACTGGCTGCTGGTGCGTTTCCTGAGTATTGGTGCGTTCCGTTGCTTCGGATGATGTTGGCAAAGTTTCCGCGTTTCAGTAAAAACTTCCCTTCCACTCAACGATTGTTAATGAGACGGATCTATGGATAATTGACTCTAATTAATTCAATGTCAATTCATAAGTATGAAAAATTTACAAATTTTAAATTTTAAAACATTTTCTTATGCATTACACATTTTTCAAATACGAATATACGTATGTACATTCGTATATACATGCATGGAGTCAAAGGCTCGTAAAATCTGAACGGAATATACGGACTGTTTTTATTTAATAATGCTTAGCAGAACAAACAACACCATAAGTTTCGAGCTCGAAAATCCGTTTCGACCTTGAGTTATGTCATCGATAAATTTAAAATTGTCTTACAAAAACTAAAGAATTCTGACAGACATATTGTGGGTTTCAATAACGGCCCGTGCGTGGGATCTACTATTTTAGTCATAATTTGAAAATTATTTCCGAGGGTAAAGGCAATAACTAAAATGTTGACTTGACAATTATTGCTGAATAGGAGAGTTAATCAGGTGTTGCCCAAAAAATTAGTCTGCTTAATATTGTTTTTATCAAAAACAAAATTTACTCTAAATTTAGATTAAAAACGTTACTAAGTGCTATATTGATGAAAGTCTTGCCTGGCATTATTACAGACTATTTCATTTTAATTAGTTCGACATTACGAGTATGTAGGGATAACGGGGGACAACCGTACGTCTTAGGTATAGATATTTCTAGACAATTACCGATCTATACACACAGCAAATCAAGATATCTCTCTATACCCAAAGTCCATTTATATAGCCCACTTAGCTCTTTGAAAAAGGAATGCAAATTTATAGCAATTTATAGCAATGCAATAAACCGAATTAGACCGACACATTCTTGCGAAACTTTCTAGTGACCAATTGAATAAATTAGCACTAAAACTAAAATAGTCGCCGATATCTTTATAGCTAATGAAATTCTTAATTCGCCACGATACAAACTGACATCATTCGGAACTAGTAACTACGTCAAGCATAATTTTAAAAACAACGAACTTCTTGATTAGCAAAAAACAAATTTCCCGTGCGAAGCACCCCCTCACAGAGGTGAAACTTCTTTTACGATGTTTCATCACACTACTTTTCCATGCGGCTACATATACAAGAACTGGCCACGCTCGACGTTATCACGATAATTGTACAAAAATAACAACATCTAGTGTTTTAACATAATTCTTTATTTAAATTTGTCTCTTATTACCATATTAGCATATTAAACGAATATGATATTTACAACAGTAGCGACAAATTTAGACTGACATAAAATTTGGTTTTAAAACTTTCAACTCATAATCATATATTTTACAATGCATTTTGAAATGTGTAAAGGAGTTATACTAATCTAGAATGCAGAATGACTAGAAAACAAGTTTTATAATTAATACCATTTTAGGTGGATATCGTATTCACCTTTTACTAAGATTTCGACTTTTGAAATTCAAGGTGATTTTAATATATCTTCATCGGTCATAGACCCTAGTCACAGTTTGTGTATATATATATATATATATATATATATGGGTTATAACGGAATATGTGAACGTTTCTTATTTAACCAGGATGACAATAGAAATCTACATTAAGTTCATAGATGAACAAAATTGGCTTAATAATTTCATAATAGCGGTAGCTCAAATGTCAAAAAATCACCAACAATTCGTCCTACAATTAAACCTTAAAAACCTTACACAAATTGTATGATTTAGAAATTGGAACTTTGATTTGTGAAAAAAATCGTAAATACAAAAACAAAAATAAAATACATCACTATCTAGTTGACTTTTTGTATGAAGGATTAATTTTGTTGTATTTTGATGTATGTTATCTATGTATGTATTTAGATTGGATGATGTCCTACCTACTTCGTACGAAAAAAAGTAAATATTGGTTAATTTGTCAACAAGAGGTTTATTGATATATGTGCGGAATATGGAATCAAGTTTACTATTATCCTAATAAATATGTATCAAAACGAAATAAAGTTGAATGGAAACGTCTAATTACCATGGGTATTTCGTTTTGATACATATTTATTAGGATAATAGTAAACTTGATTCCATATTCCGCACATATATCAATAAACCTCTTGTTGACAAATTAACCAATATTTACTTTTTTTCGTACGAAGTAGGTAGGACATCATCCAATCTAAATACATACATAGATAACATACATCAAAATACAACAAAATTAATCCTTCATACAAAAAGTCAACTAGATAGTGATGTATTTTATTTTTGTTTTTGTATTTACGATTTTTTTCACAAATCAAAGTTCCAATTTCTAAGTGGATGGATATTTGAATAAAAGAAATGCAAAATATTTCTCCTTCATACAAAATTATTCTTACCGAATGGCACTTGCGATCGGTTTTATTTTAAATACGGTTGACAGCCATGAAAACTAAAGTTTAAAACAATTAAATGAAACTACGAGATGTATTATTTCTCTTTCTTTAAGTTCTTTACCACGACCTAGGTTTCGTTGTATTACAACATCTTCAGGTGGGCTATTAGCAAAGATCTTTGCTAATATCCCACCTGAAGATGTTGTAATACAACGAAACCTAGGTCGTGGTAAAGAAATTAAAGAAACTAGAAATAATACTACATCACGTAGTTTCATTTAATTCAATAAACTTTTTAAAATGCTTGACTAACATTTCTATTCCTTTGAAAAAAAAATGGTCTAAAAGTTTGTCTTAAATATGCCCTAAAACCGCTGACATCAACTCATCAACAATTTCAATTTTTTTACCCTCATATAAGATTTTAATTTAAAGAACAAATAAAAGTTACTTGGTGCTATGTCGGGACCATAGTGGTCGAATTCTGTAAAGCCACTGGATAAAAGCTTTGGAAAAGTCGTGCGCGAGTGAGCTGTTTGCAATAATACTGCGCAAGACGGTTCTTCTCGGCGCTTTTCTTTGATGACATCGTTCAACAAAACTTAAAAACACAAATAACACTCCTTCACAATCTCAGCAAATTGGCAGAATTTTTTTCGAGTTTATACCAGCTTTGCATCCTCGGGCCAGGTTGAGCTTGAAGGACGCCACTCCATTGATTCTATTTCCTATAGAAGATTATGGTGAAGAAACGTAGTTTCATATTCAGTAGAAATGGAGGCGACAACATTTACCTGTAGACATTCACAGATGAACGAAAACTCAGTGCGACACTTTACGCGTCGCTCTTTTTAATAACCGAAAGTAGTTTCCGAAGCCACTTTGCACTGACATTTTCCATCATTAAATGGTAATAGATAGGTCTATATGTTATCGTTTCCGAAAAACCGTATATGTCTGTTAATTTTTTAATCTTTCAACTTTTCGGAACTTGTTTTTCTCTAGTGTGATATTTTTCTCAGTTATCGCATCCGATGGCCGCCCAGAGCGGGGCTCGTTTTCAATCGATTTCCAGTCTAAACCAAATTGTTTTTCCCATTCTTTTATAGTAAATAAAGAAAGCGAAGAGTCGACATAATCAGCATGTTGACTATACTTGCTCTCATTTAGAGGTTTCCCATGTTTAGTAAGGAACTTGATCACGACACTGTACTCAATTTCAAGTATTTTAACTTATTAACATGTACTTGCACAATTAGTATCCCGTGCAGTACCATATCGCGTATGCGCGGAGTTGAATGGGAAGTCTATCAATTGAGCCAACTTAAAAATTTTGAAAAACGTGGAGACAAAAATTGTTTCTTAGATCATGAGGAATATTTTTTGTTAAGAAACCTTTTCTCTAAAACCAGCAGTTATAAAGAAATAAACAATTAAATCGTTAAAAATTGTAAAAAGAAAAACAAAAATAATCGGCCTGGAAGTTTTCAATCCTGATGGTTTTCATTCAATCTATACCTAATTCCCAATATTCAAGATTTTTCCACATTTTTTGAGTAATCCTTCTAGTGATGATGGTGGGAGACAAACATTTTTAAGCATTTTTTTCTAAAAATTATTAAAAATGTACTTTATATGTAGTTGAATACGTTCTTCAATAAGCTTTCATTTGACGCTTTACACGATAACCTTGAAAGATATTTTTTATTTCCCAATTTACGCCTTGAATTAACACCCAGAATTAAAATTTAACTTTTTATACTTCGCATCTATAATTAGGCCACTATACTCTACCTCTGTGCTAAATCTCAAATTGTTACATCGAATGTTTCCGATAAAATCACCTATGACAGACGGACACCGAAGTTATTCTATTAGTTTTAGGTGTCCGTTTTGGCAATTTTGCCATGGAACACTAAAAATTAGTAAGATTTAAAATTTTACCTTTAGCTAGCTGTTACATTATTGAACGTGATCCTTTTTTAATAATCCTAGTTCATGTAAGACTGATTTTTATTATTTATAATTTCATTTATTTTAGTTGATTACATATGAGTTATTTATCATGGAACATATGGACCATCTAATTTTTTTCAGCAGTTACTTGCTATTGCAATAGTCGATATTTACTGACATTTTTTAATGACAATTGTACAACTTAGAATACTGTAGGTATCCTGACATAATAATAACAGTAAAATACTAGAAAAAACGGAGGATTTTGCACTGTTTTCCTTTTCTTATTAAAAATCCTTTACTTTTTGGTAATGCATATTTCTAATTTTTTTATTAGAGTAATTGTCTCCTTAAAAATAAATATAGTAATTCTTTCTTTTACATAAAACTTAAGTCATGTTAACTTCGGGAACTTTAGTGAAAATTTTAACTTATATTTCATTAAATTTTGCTTTTTTTTGATTACAAAAATTCAACCCTATTAAAATTGAAAAAACATCTTTTGTCCTAAGTGATATTAGCTTTAGAATAGAAGAAGTTGACGATTATGAGGATATTCTAATAATCGATAATAGTAGTTAAGAAATTAGTAGTTGAATGATTCTCATAATCGACGATTACTAATTCTGAAATTCATTCCAAGTCCAAGTTAAGTATTACCAATTTATTCAAACATTCATCCAAAAATTTAACATTTAGCACAAGGCCTTAAAATGACATGTGGGTGTTTGTGCAGAACCATCTCACAGCCTCATTCACTATTGAATCATGTAGTATATATAGACAGTAGTCCAGATCACTTATGTCGGTAACATATATACTATCAAATGATTGCTGTCACTCATTATTTTAATTCGTAATTTCTAATGATCATAATCAAGACATATTTTCGTAATCGAATGATTAAATTAGTGTTACTCACGTTCGCTCACCAATAATGAATAGCTTACAAATTGCATGGCTTCAAAAATATCTAGAAGAAAGTTAATACTACGTTTAATATCAATTATTACTAGATATATATGTGTATATATATATATATATATATATATATATATATATATATATATGTATATGTATGTGTATATATACATATATATATATATATATATCAAGTTGTGACCGTATAATTAAAAACGACTAATACTGTAGTTACTATTAGGTAAACAGGTGACACTTTATATGTAACTTTCTAATTTTTAAATTTAACGACTTCAAAATATAGTTATTTTAGTAGATTTTAAAACATTGGACTAGATAATTTTAAACATGAAACCTCCATTGGATATTTAATTTATTTTATAAAGGCATCGTATTTCAAAAGTATTGTCGGTGGACAAATAATTAAATTAAGTACATTTATTGCAGTAATATTATTATTTACTATTAAAAGGATGACTCTTGCTTATAATAACTGCTTTGCTGCGACGGGACGGGATTTATTAAAAATTGGCATGTCTCAGTAGAAATAACGTTCCAAGATTCGACAAAGGCATTAACTCTTGTTATTTTAACGGCTACAGTCTTCTTAACTCCGCTGCAATAATTTTGTATAAGATTTAAGTCCGAGCTGTAAACAGACCTTTCTAATACAGTGCTTTATTGTTCAGACAGGAACCTTTTCACTGAATGAGCAGTGTTTAGGGTCGTTATGTAGCCAAAAATTCCATGCAACTGACAAAGCGTCTTTAGCATAAAGAAGCATATTTTTCTGTAATATTTGCTTGTATTTGAATTTATCTAAAGGCCGTAAATTTTTTTACTAATCCAACGCCATGCCATCAGAAACATCCCCAAACTTTTAATGTTTCCACCTCCATGATTTATTTCTTTTTTGCATAGTTAGGATTCAGACTTGTTTAGTAGTGTAAATTTAATTTGAAATTTAAAATTTTCTACTTTTTTGTAGGCGTTCCTCATTATTTGTCCAATGATAAATATGCCAAAGCATGTGACTTCTATAGAAAATAAATGAAATAATCCTGGCAGTTTAATTTCTTTACATTGCCAAGTATAATATTTAAAAACCCAATAAATTACCATTATTTTGATGTCATTAAACCTAGTATCAGAAAGTTAATACAAAGGTGATTATTACCTGTATACCTGAAAGTGCCTCCGTCATAAGACGTTCTTACTTATATAACAACTGTGTATATTGAACTAATAAGTTTGTATTTCTCTAAGTCTATCAGGCTGTAAGTCAATATTTCTTAGATATGGGAAATTTTCAGTACTTTACTTTTACAGAGTCCAAAAGAAATACAAACTTATAAGTTTAATATTATTTCGTGCTACGAAACTCTTCCTGCGCAAGTCCGCCTTGCACTTAACCGGTTTTTATTCATATTTGTATTTGATGGAATTTCATAAGTTTTTCCTGAATTTTAATACCACAAAATTTATCCTAATGATTACAAAAAACTATTAAACTTTAGTGTATGAAGAAATCTTGAGAAACCCAAACCAAAAAAAATGTAAATTTTTGAATTGCATATTTAAAGGATATTCTAAAAAGTATGTCAAAATCTGATAACCTCTCTTCGCCTTATTTCTCATTCTACTGAACCAAAAATCATGAAGAAAGCAGGCGGGTTTTCTTCATGATTTTTGCATTTGACTGGAAAATTACAGGGAATCTACAGAGATTATCCTAGAACTTATAAGTTTTAAGCTTGTGTAATAGAAATACTATGTATCCTTAAATGTTTACAAGCACCTAATGTGTACGGATCCCTCGTATTGCAAGTTCTACTTCTATTTCGCAGGTTTTTTTTTCAAGAGAACGTTGCTAATAGTATCTAAGTAGTATAATGTCAATTACCTGGGAAACCAAATGTATTTATTTGGAAGGAACAGTGATTTTTTTTGCAAATTTACAACACGAGAAATACGTTTATTAGTCACAATTATGCAATGTACAAAGTAGAGATCTGTCATAAACATAAATTATACTTTAAACTCAAATCTTTGATGAAGCAAATTTCATGTAAAAATGTTCTATAATAAACAGTTTTGTCAAGGAATCTTTTTTACTCACTCTTGATTATTTTCTACCCTTTTATGTTATTCATAAGCAAAAGCTTAGATACATACAAAATTTCAAAATGTTAAGTGGACTGGAAATTGGCCACAGGACAATTGAGTAAACTCAGTGCCGAAATTAGCCAACTCAGACACTATAAAAGCCACATTCATAAAATTTTAAATGCGGTGTTGTGTTACTTAACCTAATATTTTTAAGTTTTGAGCTGATATACTAAATAAACCTTGAGTTAGAAGGGTGTTAAAAGTGGCTCGAAAAGTTTCATGTAAATAATAACACGGTACGGCTGTCGAGAATTCGCTAACGTGATACCGCGCCTTGGGGTGTTATTTTTATCCAAATGCATTACATGAATAAAATTATGTTAAATCATTTAATTTTCTATAAATATCTACCATGCAACATACATATTGATTTGTTCGAAATAAAAAAAAACTGTTTACTTAGGAATTACAAAGACCAAACTGTTATTGAATGAAATAATTATGTGACTGTCTGAATGTATTCCACGTATCACACCTAAAATTTGTTTTATTTACCAATATCACATAAATCCTAGCTCTCCAAGGTAACCTATCTAATCGATTAAAATTGTATAGATATTTTAATTTAGATGAAAGCTGTACTGTTGATAACGGTATTAATAAATATATACGCCACTGTTATCGACAAATAGCTAAACCACGCCATGCGTTGTTTACATGAGACGCGCTGCCCAGCACTAGCTGCCTATCATGAGCAACATTGCGCCACCCTAACTTCGCCACCTACAATATCTCCATATAGAAATGTAAAATATTCTTCAATTACCTGAGCTACCCATAAACAAAGGTCTAACTACATTTAGGACCTGAAGACTGACCTCTTAGAACCCACCATTATTTTTTACATACGAAGTATGTCGGGCGCAGGACCTGAATTAAGCCAGATCCGAAGAATTGTCACCCCATGCTGAAACACTGATCTGAACTAAACTCGAGTGCACTCCGACCTGGATTTGCAAAGCCCCGATATATCTGGTGTATGCGCAACCGCTTAAAAAACCAAATTGATTATTTCGCTCATTTATGAATAAATCAAGACTGAAGCACATTTGAGACATGAAATGTGCATGCCTGAAACTATTAGTCCAACACATTATTGTGGAGTAACCTCCAAAAATTGAGAGAGGCGCGTAGAAGACTGCAAAACTCTAACGAATGAAGCGAAATACTAATGAAACTGCGAATTTAAAGTTTAAGCACTCTTTAATTTTACGTCCTCTTTTTAACTTTACGTCCTTGGGAAAACTATTTTAAATGAAACCATAAAAAATATACAGAAACCATGCTGTTATTTATTCTATTTGAAAAAAAGATTCAAATGTGGGATCAGATTACTGCAAGAAATATATATTTCTAAATTTTGTTTGAAAATACTGTTCCAACTATATATCGCATAGAGGTCTTGAAAAAAGAAATGTAAATATTTCAAAATTTTGTACAGTTTTAAAACAAAACTAGACTACTCCGAAAATACAACTAAACCCCTTAGAAAAAAAAATGTGGATCGTGTTTTGTTCTTTGTTATTCCGTTTTATTTGTTTTTATTCAAAATTTCAAAGTATTTCATAATTTTGCCTTGAAATTTTATATTTCCATTTCTACCACTTACCAGATTTTATTAATCAATATTTGAAGGTTATAAATAACACTATAAGAAATATAATCGATTTATTGCCATAAAAAAGAAAGTTTCTATAGTGAGTTTATAAAGTCAAAATCAAACGTTATGCTCTGTTTTCTCAATGCCCATGTGAATAAATAGGAATAGAGAATAATTAAATCTAATATCAGATGATAACCATGATGCCATAGTTAAGTTCATAACTTAATTGACATTTTATCAGCAAATTCCAAATATTGTTCTAAACATCAGCAAAAATTTTGTTTCATGTTTATGTGTTTTGAATATTACTTAAATAAAGCAATTTCTAGACAATATCTGTAAATCTTTCCAATTGAACAAGATAAATAGCACACACTGACCAAGTTCTTGTACTACAGCCACCAGCTTAGTCCAAATTTTGTAAGGTTTTTATGTTATATTAAACATGTATCCTTCCAAATTTTAAATAAATATCCTCAATGTGAATGTATTTAATTTTACAATTTTAGTAATATTCATGTAATCCCTTTGTTTCTTCACTTAAATAATGTAGTCGAAAGAGAAAAAAAAACATTTTTTGGGCTTCTTTCTTGACGCAACAAAATGTTAAATAGCTGATATTAGCTATAAAAAATAATTCTACGTATATTAAGAAACAGCATCAAAATCTATTCAGAGGCGTAGAAGAGTCAAAATACTTAAACTTGCCCGTTTTTGTTGATCGATTAGTATTCTTTGAAACGATTTAAAAGTTACAGATCTATTCATGAAATTTAATTTCTTCTACCAATTTTTTCTTATCACATTCTAGTAATTTTTCTCTGCGTTACTTATTCCAATGATATGAGAAAAATTATTTTTTTTTATTGCTTTTTATTTTTAATATTTACGTAATTGTAACTTAAGAATAAACGTAACGAATGTTTTTTACCATCACAAATAACACATAATAAACATGATTAGAACCTGTTGGCACACGCACCTTAGGTGTAGCGAGTTCGTAGTTTGCAATATGGGGCATTAGAGTAAATGTTTAATATAACATAAATTAACATATGTAAAACTTTAAGCCCAAAATTACACAAATTACCATTTTGTCGGCTCACGACAGCTCAGAGGAATGGACTTAGCATTTGCTCTATAATATAATAAAAGTGACGAAAAGGAGAATGAACAGTTTGTATGGAGTATTTGACCTTGTTATAAATGACTGATATATCATATTTTAGAGTATGTGTAGACAAACCAAAATATGTGGGTTTTGGCTCAGTGGCATAGCTCAGGTCTTCAATAAAGGCATAAATGTGTATGAATTCGAGGTTATAATTAGTTGGTAAATAATATTACTACGAGAAATATTCAAATAATATTGTTAACATTTAAATCTATTTTCAATGTTATATTTCTAAATTCCTATCAAAAAAGGTTTATTTTTCATTAATTTCATTCCATAGCTTAATTGCCCTATATCTACCGTTCTTCGCAAAAAAGTATAGTATGTGATGGGCGCGTGAAACTACTAATGGCGTATTCTGACTTTTTTAGGTTATTACCACAAATATGATATATGGTTATGAGAGCTTATGATGGCGTCGATGTCGGAATATAGCAGACACGTTATGATATAGTTTAATGGGAAACTCAATGTCTGATCTCATAACATTTATTTTGAGATCTACCTCAATTAATGATATATCGATCTTAAATACATAGAAATCAAAAACGTTTCATGAAACTTTTTTTTTTATTTATTTACATAGTCTATTTTAAATAATTCTATATTTCGTATGAGGATCTTCCTCGTATATTCCTTAATGCAAAAAATGTACATGTTTTGATGTCATTAAGATTAAATAATAAATTATATTAAAACAGATATTTTAAAATTATTAAACATTTTACATTGTACAAAATAATAATGGACAACTAGTAATGGACAAAGAAGGGAAAAAGCAAAACCACTTTATAAAAATTGCAAAGATCTTATTGACTAAGTACTGCTTCACAGGTTTCGTGAAAAAGACTGAAAATCCACAAATACTGTGTCACAAAAAAGAAACATTTTCTGCGGAGTAAACAAATTATGATTTATAGTAGAATTTTTTTTTAAATATCTCTTTAAGGACTTTAACAATTCTTCAGGTAACCTATATTTTGTTTTTATTTGTATGTGTAAATGATAACTTTTATAGTTTCTAATATTTCTTTAAAATATCCATTATATTTACATTTGACACAAGTTAATATTCGATACTTTCATGAATATATTTAAATAGTATCGATACTAGCTTCCGATACTAAATAATGACTACAAATATCGATAATATATTGTCATTAACCCATTTCTAATTTTCTCTACTTTCACATTATGGTATAGAGAAGACTATTTTTTGGCAGTGGATCTGTTTGTGTCCATCATATTAAATATTTAAATGAGTTTTTTTTTATATAGGGAAGTTCTAAGGGCAAACAAAAAAAAGACTAAAAATTGTATAGAGGGGAAAAATATTTTTTATATGTTTCATCTTTATTCAATGACTAGGCCGAAATTGGGCATTCTCCTTTAAGTAGTAACACGCTTCAATAGAATTTCGTAATAACACAAGAAATATTTAATATAAATAAACTCCGATGTCGACACGCACGCTGCATGCATGCAGTTCTAGAATCGATAAATTTTACGTAATATTTATTTTCGCGATGCATCGTGCGATATCTTGCAACACAGACTGTGCAATGACTCCGGTCATCCAAATCTGTTATATCTGTCGACACAAAACCTGTTTTACTTTCATTTGGGTGCGGTAAAGTGATTCGTAACAGTGCTATTATCACCCAGCATGAGGTTATCCTGTCTTCGTATCCATATTTCAAGATCACATTTTGAAAATAATTTTAATTATTTTCAATTTATCCAAATGTTAATAACGTTTATCACTTTTGACTGGAAATTAATCAATCTCTTAATGTAATTTTTTACCTTCTAATTACCCTACAGCAGGGAACCTCTTTTTCCTCCCCCTTTGATTTAGTAAATTAAATAAAAATGGTAACTGAAGTTTGTAAATACACAAACTTACCTTTTAACAGTGAGACACAATAATTTTACACACTCAAACTGATTTCGCAACAAAAAATGTACACCAAAACGTCAAATTGTTCGCAAGTGTGTGGTAATAATAGTGAATGTGATTTTTAATTTCATTAATTTTATGCATGTAAATTAAACATTACATTGTAATGTTATTTGTTAATGTTTGTATATTTTTTGTTTTTTCTTTCTAAAATGCAAACGCTTTCCGCCCCCCTTGACATCTCTCTATGCCCCCCTGGTTGGGAACTCCTGCCCTACGGCATCGCGCACTGACATTATCTGCACACGCGGTGGTATTCGTATATTTAATCGACATACCAATGTATTTGGTTGTATGTGTTTTTCGTCACTCTAACCACTATTTATTTCGTTTCTTCAAAACTTTCATTTGATTTAGTTCAGTATAAAACGTTTTGTTTAAATCTTTAAGTATTGAAAAGTAAGAAAAGTCATAGAGTGAATCCAGAAAATTTTACTTTACACGAAAATTGTCTGCTTTATCTAAATTATTATCATTAAAACATTTTAAATAAGAGAGTATGAACGGTTTCTACATCTAAGGACGATGCTTTACCGTCCTGCAGCAGCTACAACGTAGATCTCAATTTTGGTTTTTTATTAATGACTGTTTAATTGGAGATTGATAATACTTTAGTTATAAATTAATTCTGTCGACTAGTAATTACATGCATATCCGTTTTAAAAAATTAAAGACCTTTCTTTACATTAAATTAACTTAAAAAAAAGACTTATTTATATAAGAAATGCTTTTGAATACAATTTTTTCATGAGTTGTCTATTACGTTTGCGCGTATTTTCGATAAAATTATTTGCAGGATGATCCTTTGGGAGTACAAACGTTTTACGTTACACATAAATAAAGTATTTTCGTAGAAATGAAAGTCCGATCGGTACCCTGTTGCTGTGGCAATATCGTGTGTCTGACCTGGCGTCCATTCGTCTGCGTCGGTCACTGACTTATAACTTTTAAAGTTATAAATCAGTGACCGATCCACTGACTTATAACTTTTTAAGTCTCTTTGCCCAAAATTAAAAAATAATATTTAAAATTTCTTAAAATTGTATTTCAAGGTTCTTTTGTCCACGTGCAGTTCTGCAAAAATGTATACTCTGTATAGGTAACGGGATATCATTGAAAATATCTTTAAGTAGACAACAAATCTGTTTTTAATATGTTTTTTTTTACCGAATAACAATTATTTAGGACGTCATCAAAATTACCATTTCAGACCCATTATGTCAAAACCACCGTTACATAGGAAGATGTAGTATAACAATGAGCAATTTATTCATATAGCCAATATCAAAAAGAGCTAAATATAAAGCAATACTTAGAACCCTATCTATGTTGGTATAACATAAATTGCATTCATTTTTAGGGTTCCTTATCTGAAAAGGAAAAAAAGGAACCTTATAGGACCACTTCGTTATCCGCCTCTGTCTGTCACTCCGTCAAGGCCCTTTTTCTTAGGAACACGTGGAGTTATCAAGTTGAAATTAATATCTACTACTTTAGGTCTACGGTCTCTTGGAGCTGTAAAATCAAAGTTCGAAATGAACGCAATAATAAAATAAAAAAATACGGCCATTTATGCCGCAATTTTGACACTCGCACATAAATCAAAGCCTATATGGTACTTCCCGTTAACCTAGAATCACGAAATTTAGCAAGAAGCAAGGTCACAACTCACAACAAACGTAAAGGAAAAAATACGACAATCGTTAATTTATAGTTATATCACATAAAGAAAATAATTGTTTAAATATGCAGCAGTATATTTTCCTTTTAAAAAATTAAATTATTAACTTTCTTAGGAACGCGTGGAGATACCCACTTGAAATTAATATCAAATATTTAGGTCTATGGTTTTGGGGCTGTAAAAATCAAGTTTCTAAGTCATCGCAATAAAAAATAAGACCATTTATGCGGCATATTTTGACACTCGCAAATAAATCAAAACCACAGGGTACTTCCCGATGACAAACAGATGATGAAAAACAGAATAAAGAACATTATTTCAGCTGGCGATGCTACGCAGCTGCCTACGTTATAAACACGTAACTAGGGCAATGCGCCATCAGTTATTATTTTAGAAATTTGCCAATAAGCAAGGTCTCACAGTACAAGAAAAGAAAAAAATCGTTAATTTGTAATTATATCACATAAAAGAATATTTCTTTAAATATGCGCCTGAGAAAGATGTAGTAGACAATATATTTCCATTCTAAAAAATTAAAAGTTTGTTAATAGTTAATAGAGATAAACCAATCCCTTACAATTTTATATTAAATATTTGTAACATCCATCCATCTAATAAATGTCACATAATATCCTTTTAATAAATGACAAAATAAATGTCACGTTTATATTTAATACAACGTATTCCATATTATGGGAAAGCAACTTAAAAATAATGGTATAAGAATTTAGCAGCATAAAAAACACCGTATGCAATTTCCTGATTTTGAATATGACCAGAATGTTTTTCAACATGTTTTTTTGTTATAACTTATCTAGATGTAAATCTTATTTATGCAGATAAAACTTCGAGAGACAATTTAAAAACAGAAAAAAATGACTGACAAACATACATGAATTAACCGCACGATGGCTGTCGTGAGTTTTGTTGTTAAGGATATATTATATTTTGGTAGTTCACTTTAAAAATATTATTCGTATAATTCTTTTATTACTTTAGAAAGTAGTTTTAATTTAGTTCAATAATTGATATATTTCAATAATTCTTTAAAAATTATTTTTAAAAATAATATTTAAGCGTATTTTTGTTATCATACGGACGCGATACGACTTATTTGACACTATAGAGACTAAAGAATACAATTAAGAATGTCAACAAAAACTAATCCCTAAAAATATAACCTTACACTTAAATATAGCGTTTATATATTAATGTTTATTTAAATAACAAATAAAACATGATAACTGTACGTATGGCATATGTTATTTTCTCATTATTCCACTTAATCCAAATTGAGATAACGGACAAGAGTTGTATAAGCTGTTCGATATTTTGAAAGCTTCATACTTAGTTATTAAGCAGTGAGTTTGATGTGCTTATGTTGATAGCTAAAGTTTTAAGGGTAATGAAAAAAATAGTAAGCGTTATTTATATTGCTTAACTTCAGTAATTAGTATTTCATTATTTCCAAGAAATACATTAATATTCCTATTTGCAATATATTGAGCGAATACAATATAATAAAGTAAGTTTGATTGTGACCCTTTTGATACGATACTGGAGTCCATAGTGATGGATGTATTCCCCTTTTAAGATGGGACTTCATTTGAAATTTTAAATTATTTAAGTGACTTATGATTCTCATCCAAAAATTAAATCAATCAAGTTAGACCGAAATACGTCAAATAAGTTAGCTTTCGACATCGTCAGGTAAAACTGGGCACCTACGGACAACAGATATATGTAAACTAGTATTAATTAATCATATATCTAGATTTTATTACTTTCATTCAATTTGCTTAATTTACTGAATTGAATTTCTGATTAAACGTACTGAATTTGTACACGCTCGCGTAATCTTACTTGGTAAGTTTAAATTTTCTCTTAGTTTAATTTTGATTGCAACACTTCCGAACTCTTAACATAAATCTACAAATAATGCAATTTTGATATGTGAAGCGTCTACTGTAATGACTTAGAGTTGTTTGTATATTTTATAAATTCCCTCCATTAGAATAGCCTATATTTACGGCATAATTCGATTCAAGTCATACAATTGGCACCTACGATTTATATTTTTAGATGTTTTAGCCACATACAATAAGTAATCTTTTTTTAATTATCTTACTAAAGCGATAAAGTATATGATTATGCTGGAAAATTATTTTTTGAGAAACGTTTCTCAGTATTTTAATTTATAGTTCGATGATTTTGATTTTAATGCTAACTTCATTTCCAAACTATAGGAAACTTTTTTGACTGTCATAATTGTATAAACTCGCCAAACGTGCTATGCTCTATCATCAGAAAACCATATTGCTGACTTAGCACTCATAGCCCAAGGGCTACGCTTTCGTGGGATTTGATACGGAAAGTGAAATTCCACTGTAATTATTTCAAACGTGTTCCCATCTCTTGCTTTAGTTGATTACGGACCGTCTGACATTTCAGTAATGTTTATTTTATGTAAACCATTGAAACAATTTTACCATGGATGAAAATAGAACCCACTGTTTAAAGACAACGGCAGCATACTCGCGTAAGTATACAAGAGTGGAAATTAGAGCACCAACAATATTTATGCTTACATTTTGTTTGCTCGTTCGTCAGACCCAGTGCATACTCTTGCTGTTTTTTAACTATTCTTGCTATTTTTTAACTTCAAATTACCCCCTGCCATTTTAAAGGACAACTTGCTGTCCCTCTCTTTCTGCGGCTTTTATTAATCAGTAATGCCAGCAGTCCTAGCAATTCCATCCTTTTTTAAATAAATTTCTGTTATCTGGTCTGTTTTTATAAAGACTTTTAGGGAGACTTTATAATTTCTAATTTTGCCCACACCTTTTTGGAGTATTTCAAAAATATGTGTACATGCCTCGATGATACATTTGATAATTTGTTTCTGCTTCTGTGAAGCAATATCTCGTAACTATACTCAAATTTCCGTATTACATAACTCTCTTTTACTTTTTTTAATATCAAAACTAAATTGTATGTAAAGATTAGTATACATCAGCCGTGACACGCGTTAATACTTTTCAACTGAAAAATTGGTTATTTTCCTCTTGCAAAACAGCAAAACACAATCATTAATTGTAACGTACCTTCTTAATTTTGTTCACATCTATAAAACCTGCTAACGATTCATAAAATATTACTAATTATAATAATAAATCAAAGGAGTCTGATTATATTTTGTGTAAATAAATATGGCAGCAAACGACTTCCCGCAGCTTTTTACTAACACGTCTTACAACATATGCCTGTTTCCTATTACTAGAGTTTCGTAAAACAAAATTACGGGTTATCCATGTCAACATTTACTTATAGACATTCATTTATTTTTACATAATATAAATCATGTTCATCAATGCTTCCTCCCGTCTGATGCTAACGCAGTCGGATGCCACACATTACTCAAGCTTAAAGACGAAAATACTTTTCAAGAGCCATCCTTTAATGAGTTCTACGTATTGTACCTAGTAGCAAACTACTTCGTTGAAATGAAAAAAATATCATTATTTTTCTTCGTGTTATCAATAAAACTTACATAACTAAAGTTTTCTTCATATAGTCTTTTGCTTGCTTTTATCTCTATAATGAGCATAACCATTCTAGGGATTATAATAGACATGAAAATATAAATATTTCATAGGAAACACATCTTCCTCCTCACAGTAAAATTTAAACAGCAAAAACCGAATATTTTTTTCCGATCAGAAGTCGCATGTCCTCAAAGTACCTACCTGAAGACATACGCCTTCTCGTCAGAAAAATATTCGGTTATTGCTGTAAAGAATTATCTCTATTCTCTAAAAAATATTCTATATAACTTGTACTTAATTAATGCTTTGGATTTATATTCTTCTATAAAATCGAATTAATTAAAAGTTTTACAAAAATAATTTAGTATTTACCGAAATATTTCAATTTATGACGTTACATAAATATGTTATTTTTATCATTTTTAGAACGACGTCGAAACTCGACCTCGAAAATAAAAAACACAACTTTTATAACATACTTAACTAATCCATACGTTTGTTCGTCTGTCATATTACTTTTTCTCAGAATCCGTTTAACGTAGAAACTTAAAATTTCATATGGTGATAAAGCGAATTAACCCGCATATATCTCAAAACTGTTAAGCCTCAAAAGCATTCATATGGAAATTTTAAAAAGGGCAAATCATTTTTAAGGATACATTAAAGGAATTCTTACACTATTTTTCAAAATTTTATGTAATATAATCCTAGAGTTTCTGCTAAAATTCTGTACAAAAAAATATCGACCCCCTCCCCTCACATTTGAAATTGCTGAAGTCAAAATTATGAAAAAATAGTGTTAATAGAAACGTAACTAAAGTTTATCACAAAACTATGGCGATGATTCTAAATCTCATAGTTTTTGAGAAATTCAAGATAATTTTACGCCTGTATTGGACAATGGACATTATTATGAAAAATAATAATGTCATTTGTAACTAGTTAAAAAAATGCTAAGTACTCTTAAATGTGCATATACGTGCCTAAATGTACACGAAGCCGTATTTAATAAGTTTATTTTTTTTTATAAAGTAGCGTATAACTTTGCTCAATTCTTCCATAGTTTCTAAATTGTGTAAGGTTTTCATGTTAAATAATAAAGATCCTTTCTGAGTAATGGAGCCGTCCCTATCCTTCACTCGTTGCAAAACTGTTATTATATTTTTGGTTGGTACCGTTTTCGTCAAACTAGGTAAATCGATACGTACAAAATAATTGAAAGACTTCTATGTCATCTTACTTCTACAAAAAACCTTCTTTCCTTGCATCGCGGCCAATGTTTGATCTCAAACGTTTTGATAATTGATAATAATAACAGGTAAGTGTTTACATATTAAAAATAATGTTAATGTTTAATTTTGTAAACAATTTAATGAAATACTGCGTAACTTTAAATTTTAAACTTTCATGTATAATTCTATTCACACCTAAATGTGTATAGAACTCTTGTAGTGAGTTTTTTTAATAACTTCCCGTAACATATCCATGGCAAAAAACTAAGTTCAAATTATTGAAAAATTAATATCCGATGCATTTACTCATACAGATGTCATAGTATCTATGAGGAACAGATCAAAATATTCTTTCGTTCCGTCTCTTCTCAATATGATGAGAAAAAACAAGTTTTATAAATAAAAACAAATTTGCTATCGGTACCCGCGACTTATATAATTACTAGGCTCAAAGCCGAAAAAAAATTATTATTATTATACTTGGGCATTTTGCCGCTGACTGTTACGCAGTTTTTGTTAATGACTGCTACGCAATTTTACCGCTGGCGACGTCTTTCTGAATATATTGGGTTAAATTTGAACGCATATACTTGTAACATATTCTAGCACTATTTGACAAATTATTATAGTTTCACCACACGATTACACAATGACAATTTTTCGTCGGAATGTATCACAGACGGTTGCGCGGATGCGCAAGCTCTCGATAATTACATTTGTGTCACAAACAGGGCTGTCACCGATTACTCAACTCTTTAAAAAACCGACAAAAAATAAAAAATGTGGTATCGATTTCAAATTTGCGGAAAATTTTACGGAAGCTTTTATTGTCTTATTTGTTTTTCCCAAAAGCAAATAAGACTATAACAAAAAAAGGGATGTCGAATGAGGAAACGTCGTGGCACAGGTTCGAGTCACATTGTTTGTAAGCCATAATTTACTCCTAACTAATTGCTTTCATAAATTAAGGTTACTTTATTAATTTTTATATTATTATAACAATTAATATATATAATCTTTACAAACAACAAATTTTCCACGATTACAATTTCCACAAGAGGTTGATTTACGGTTTGAGAAAATTAAATTTAAAAAAATTAGTTAAATATGTTAAACGCCAATTCAAGCAATACACACACTGGTCCATTCCTGGAAAATATTTTTCAGAGTACAAACTTGATTTTTTATTTACACTCACGATCACAAATTAGTTATGCAATCTACAATCAACAAAATCTCTTAAGATATTTTTGAAGATTTAAGATTGCATAGTATTTCCGTTGAACTATTTGGAAATTGCAATATTGTTTTACCGTTTTAAATAGTTTGCCTATATTTCTTGAGAAACTCACGATATTTTACACTGCTATATTTTTTCAGTGAACTATGGGTAAACTTTTGATATCATTTCATAACTTTGAATTTAACAATAACAGGGGCAGAGGGAACATATATTGTGTGGAGTTTTTGAACAACATCTCTAAAACAATCTTACGTATATTTCCTAAAGAAGTTTTTAACTCTCTATAACTTGTTCTTTCAATTGATACCACTATATGATACAAAAACATTAAATAATCGGTTATTTCATTAGCTTCCTCTAATATTTCTTTAGAAATATTTTTAAATGTTGACTACTGCAAGATTCTAAGTCAAACAGTTCTATTTTCTTCCTTTTGATCTACAGAACCCTAAAAATAATAAAAATACTAAAACTTTTTTAGGGATAAGTTTAACTCAAATATGGTACGATCTTATTTTTTTAAATCACGAATCGAACGAAAAACAGGTGAACCTTCGAGACACCAACGCAGAATTAGACCAAGTCGAACATAACTTTGGGGATCATAGTATAACTTTCATCGAAACCTAACCTAAACTACCTGCATGTGAAGACAATAGATAAAATAAAGCATATAGTGGGAAATGAAATGCGGTTCTGATTATAGCGTAAGATGACTTATGAAGAAAACAGGTTGTGATCAGTTTAAAGATAGAGTAAATTTATTCTTAAAAGAAGTGAAATGCCTAAAATAAAACGCTTCGCATACAATTTTCTTTCCCACTTTTTCTTATATATATACATATATATTTATATATATATATATATATATATATATTTATTTATATATATATATATATATATATATAAATATTTATATATATGTATATATATATATGTATATATATATATATGTATATGTATATATATATATATATATATATATATATATATATGTATATATATATATATATATATATATATACATCTAAAACTAAAAATATATTTCGAAGTACGTATACGTTTCAAATTTCAACCATATTCTAGTATTTTATTTTTGAGGTTCACCCATATTTTAAAAATTAGAGGCCATCCCTCTAATTTTTAAATATTAGGTTTTCTAATTTTTAAAACAAATTACATCAAGCGTAATATATCACAAGCATGAAATGAAAATTGGTAAATTAAATCTCACATTAATTTTAAAGACTTATCCAACGATACTCCACTCAATGAGCTCTGCGAAAAAAAATTCATACAACCTTACATGCATTGTGAGATTAAAATTATAGTTTTAATATTTTGCATGGTGGTGTCATTTTCTTTGTTATTATTTGCAGAGTGAAGATAAGATTATTTTTTTTAATTTTTCTTAGTGATGTTCAGATTATTTTTATTATTATTTTGCATAGTGAGGTACGATTATTTTTTAATATTTTGCATGGTGATATTCAGATTATTTTTGTTATTATTTTACATAGAGAGGGTAAAACTACTTTTTTTAATATTTTGCATAGTGAAAGTAAGATTATTTTTTAATAAATTGCATGGTGATGTTAAGATTATTTTTGTTATTATTTTACATAGAGAGGGTAAAACTACTTTTTTTAATATTTTGCATAGTGAAGGTAAGATTATTTTTTAATAATTTGCATGGTGATGTTAAGATTATTTTTGTTATTATTTTACATAGAGAGGGTAAAACTATATTTTTAAATTTTGCATAGTGAAGGTAAGATTATTTTTTAATAATTTGCATGGTGATGTGAAGATTATTTTTGTTATTATTTTACATAGAGAGGGTAAAACTATTTTTTTTAATATTTTGCATAGTGAAGGTAAGATTATTTTTTAATAATTTGCATGGTGATGTTAAGATTATTTTTGTTATTATTTTACATAGAGAGGGTAAAACTATTTTTTTTAATATTTTGCATAGTGAAGGTAAGATTATTTTTTAATAATTTGCATGGTGATGTTAAGATTATTTTTGTTATTATTTTACATAGTGAGGGTAAGATTATTTTTTAATATTTTGCATAATGATATTAAGATTATTTTATTTACATATGTTTGAGATCCCTACATGGAACATATATCTGAAAATTGTATGCACATAGTTTCATAACTATAGAAACTGTGAGGCTGTGATAAACAGACAGACGTGAAATTATAAGGGATCATTGTTTTATACCGTACACTAAACAAATACAATAAAAACATCTTTATTTTCGTTATAAACATACGTAGTAAAAATGTAAATTGTTTTATTACGTTTAGACTATTAGTCATGTTTTGACATCACTGTTCAAACCAGCATATTCAATAATATTAAAAAAATAACAAACATATATATATATATATATATATATATATATATATATGATTCATTTTTATATATATATATATATATATTTATAGCAGTTAAAATACATATTAATATTACTGTTGGAAACACATTATAACTGAAAATGTCATCGATTCCAAAAAAATATTCCTCATTATTTCTTGGGTATAAAAACAGACAAATCTTTTACTATTTATTTCATTGTGATAAATAACTGAAATGCCGAATAATTCCAATGTCATATTTCAGTAATTATTTATTTTAATGAATAAATTGGTTTTGGATTGAAGTCAGTACTACCAGCAGCTTATTATTTTATAGACATCATTGAAAAACAAGCAAAGTTTATTGTCAGCCATTGAACTTTTCATGCAAGATGTCAGTTCCTTGTTCGATATAAAGGCGATACGTGTCTACGATACGTCTAACATTAAATTACAATACAATACAATACAATTCCATGAACTGAATGTCAAAAAATAACATCATAATATAATGCATGATAAACAAAAGCGGTAATTTATGTATACATAGTCATATGTCAAGATAAAATTATACAATTTTATTATGTGAATTACCATTGATGTGACACCGAAGAAGTAAATACGGACAGAGCACTATAGAAGCCAGTAGCCGTATGACTTATTTCATTTAAGCAATCCCTAGAAATCTAATAGTTTCCAGGGGTTGCTTTATTTTTTCATAAGATGTATTTACAGTGGACCAGTTCCCGTGATTTCGTAGTTCATAAGAAGAAAACTCAAACTTTGTAGTATCGTTTTCACTCCACTAGCTTGATTGTCACAGTGTTACTTTGGAATAATTTCAAAGTATTACTTTGGAATAATTTCAAGTAAGCTTTCAAAGTTTGAAAATCGATATTCCTTGTGCACATACTACACTGTTAAAGTTAAATGAAAACTCTTTTAGGAGCTTAAAATGTAAATCATAAAAAAAAACTTTATTTACTCCGTACTATGGAATTGTTTTGTTCATCGATTCATACTATTTATTGTTCGTGATAATAAAACATGTTACACTATAGATTTCCACAAAACCAAATACATCTAAATGACTGAGCATTTTCATATATATTTTACATAAAATACTTCATAATAAACATTAATATACTGTCTTACATACAATTCTGAAAAAAATAAGGGCGCTTCTTAACGGCATAGTTATTAACCGGGCGTAGGTTATATGACAGTATGAAATTTTGATAACAAAAGGGGTGCACAGTGGTCCGGAATTCAAATATCGTCAATATTCGAATGTCAAAATTTCAGTTAGAAAAAAGAGTTGTTAACAGCAAATTGAATGCTGGTCAATATTTGTTATGTTAAATTTTTAACAAAAATGAGTAATTCGCAATTTAAAAAATATTAAAGAAAAAAATTAAGTAGTATTCAAACCTTGTACGATCATTAATACCCAATGTACTTTACATGATAACATAAAATTTGCTTGTGTGTACCCGCGGCCTTAAATGCAAATATTGAGACGACTTAAAAGTTCACAGAAATTTACATTGAGTTTTTAAATCGTTGAATGTAAATTTTTCGTTCCTAAATACAACAGAATACCACGTCACAGCAGATATATAGAAACACATAGTTTCACGTCTTATTTGATTGAAAGTTATTCTAAAGCTATTTAAAGTTTCGTTACTCCAAATAAAAAAATGGTTGTTGTCACAGACAGAGGGACAGCCCTCTGTCTGTTAAAGTCCTTTTTCTCAGAAACAGCTTGAGATATCAAATTGAAATGAATATCGAATAGTGAGACCTATGACCTTAAAAAAAGTGTGAATCAAAACGGTTGAAATTTCAAGTGTTTTGATTCACACAACAAAAAGGTGTGGACTTTTAAAGCGTATCTGTTATTATTTACAGTATAAGTGATACATATTAAAGAAAAAAAAAATATGTATATAGACAACGGCATAAATTTTATACCGTCATCAAAACCTCCAGGGTACTATCTTGTGAGTCTACATAATGGAAGGTCTTATTGCACAAATAAAGGAGAATTGAATGATTTGTAATTTTATGTGGATTTCTTTAAAGATGCGCCTATCAATGATCCAGTAGGGAATATATTTACGGTCTAAAATATTTAAATTATCTGAATAGTTTGATAGAAATATTCTGTACCATTAAATGTTTATAAACGTCTAAATGTATACAGAACCCTCATCGAGTGCGAGTTTTACTCGTGCTTGACAGACTTTTTGAAATATTTTTTGTTAAACAACTCATTACGATTTTTTTTACAAAAAACAATCAAGCAATCAAGCTAATTGGCCAAATGAAATGTCAAAAAACATTTTTTCGTAAAACCAACATTTAGCAATAAAAAGAGGACCGTTTTAAAATATCGCATCAAGTAAAGTACGTGTTCATGGTCTTTCAAATTTTAGGCGGCGGTACCCGGGTACAATCGCTTGGTTGCCGGATGCAATGCAAATCCTCTTCAACGCTCCGAGGTTTATTCCGATGAGGAATATTGCGCAGTAAACTATGTTAATATTATTAACAGTAATTAACAATAGACCGATTTTGTGGACTAAAACTACAGAATATAAGGATAATAGTCTGAGTTTTAGGCATGGGAGGAATTGGGAAAATATAAATTACCAGACAAATAAAAGACGAATGTGATGAATATAGGTTACTTTATTTTTTGTTAATCACACATTTACGGCGAATAATTATTTTGCCATGGACTATCATCGTTTTCCAACATAAGGGGATTTACAAATTTATTGCTAAATTCAATAGCTTTCGACCTACCTCGCACATTTCTTGACGGCTGTAGTTCTGGTAGTTCAGAAACTGTCTCTATTGCTATTTAATTAAATATAATAAAGCCTTCATGTTTATTGAGATAATTTTGCAATAAACAGCATACTTTTTCAATACCAATCATAAATCAAGAGTCATATTTAGTGATCAGTGGAAAATTTGCTACTTATTGGCCATTATACCAAAATACATATAACATGATTCCTTGCACGTATGAATCTGTAGTTAAAGGTTCTTTTTATGTGATTAATTTATTACCTCAATAAAAATGAAGTAAGCGGTTAATTATTGGCAGTTTAAAGTAAATATTTTGGCAGATTCGAGTTAGTTTTCAAAAGATTTTTTATTTCAAAATATTGTCTACTTGAAAACAATTTAATCATATTGCTCACAATAGAAGCAAATATCAATAAAAATGAAATTATGCAAGTGATGTTCGCTATTGCCATTAAAATTATTGGGAAATAAAAAAAAATAATGATAAAAGTAAATAGTAATAAAAAATAATACCCTGTTTAGAGGTTTAATTACAATATATTTAAAATATTTCCCGTCCACAACTTCTAAATATAGAGGGAAATTTCAAGATATTACAACACTTCTTGCAATTTCCTTCCAATTTTATACCCTTGGTAACTTCATATATAAATGAAACAGTTCTTTCCCCAAATACAACAGCGTACTTCCCGGACTATATAATACATCCTTTTTAACCCAATTCTGAAGCTATAGGGCCGATCAATACATGAAATTACTTTTGCCTAGAATCTATAAAACTAAAACTATTTCTTTTTAGTTCACTTATAGATAAACTAGTAATTATGTAGTGAGCGAATATGGGAAACAGTTTCATAAAATTTCATAGTAAATATATGTTTTACAGTGAAATTAATGCGTTTTCTTATAAAAAATGTTAGCTTTGTTCAGTCTAATGGCATTAAATCTAGTAAAAACTTATCTAAATCGGAGGAAAGAACACTTTAGTCGAAACGTTGATTCATTCAACAATGATGATTTGCTGGATTCTTAATTAGAATTTCTGAAAATTATAAAGAATTTAAACAGAATAAAACTCATAAATCGTCAGGATACCCATACACCTGATGGAACCTGAAACGACATTATTTATATTACACTAACATACGATTATTCGACAGGTCCATGAGGCTTAAGATTTTAGAATGACTTCAGTACAGAACTCTATATATAACGCCGACCAGATCGGAATCAACAAAAATTAGACTTTCTAAATTACAATTGTCTGCAAATTCAGATGCAGTGGACAGCTCTTCAGCTCAATCAACGTATTTCAGTTTCGTATTCAATCAATGTTCAAATTCAATGTTACTGCCAATCTCTCCGCATGGGATGTACTTTTGCGCTTATTACTATTTGACGTTTAGTTTAATATAAAAAGGACCCAATATCCTGTCAAACGATTCTCTGTACATATGGAAGTAGTTAAAGTATTTCTCGTCATCTTTTCTCAATTTCCATAACAATGGGTAAAAAACACCGCTATCTTCTCTCGCACTCGAAATTGAAGCGATGACATTTTTCTTGTTACTTAAACTTTCATATAAATTGTATGAAATAATTACATTGCACTAAGCGTAATTATGATCATCACTTGTCAACAATGTTAATAAAAATTAGGAACACCTACCATCTCTACATTCTCCAGACTCACGTTCACACCGTGATCAAGCGTGCCCTTTTTTTTCTCCGATTCGATCGTTACTCTGACTGGGCTAAAAACAATGACTTTATAATGTAATTTTATTAATCTAAGGCTAAAAACCATGTCGTTAACCAACAGTCTAACTCGTCTGTCAACTTTATCAACATTTTTTTAACGCTAACGCTAGTATTTCCATGCAAATATTTTTAAGCACTGACTATTGAAACACATGATGTTTAGTAATCTTTACAACTGTACTAAATTTCATGTTTCTACATCGAATGGTATCTGAGAAAACAGACGGACGCCTGATCAATCTAATAAGAGTTCGGTTCTTTTCTTTTGAGGTTAGGAACTTTAAAAATGCATTTGTATTCTTTCTTATGTTAGGTAACAAACAAATAACGGTTATTTTCTGACATTGATGACCCTAATGAAGACTACGTTCCGCATAAGCGATCGTGCACAGTCGCGTGTGCTGTTCCGCCCAGGTACTTAATTATTAGGTGGTAGATTGCCTGTGGTGCTATCATTAGCCGTCAATTTAAGTTTGCAGTAATATATGCGTGAGTGGGCGGGAACACCTATTAAGTCAAACTACCTGTTGTTACCTCGTGATTGCTCACCTGCATAGCGCCAGCGATCTGTCATTTATATATCAGCTGTTAGAAATACATGTTATATCGAAACCGAAACGATTTTATTTCTTACTCTCAACAAAGAAAGTAATTTATAATTGCTAAAACTTTGAAAACGAGTACATTGAAATTAAATTATTCTAACTATTATTAAATAGGAGAGCTCATTATAAATATGGCTGATGATATAGAGCTCATTATAAATACAGATGAAAAAAAATAATCTGTATTTTTTAATACATATAATATAACAAATATTGACTTTTTTCTCGTCTTCAGGATTATAAGTCAGTTAAGTGGTTTTTGGAACCCACCTTCATAAAAGTGCAGTTATTGCAATTAATGGGATTTTTAAGTATCTGCTCGTTGGCATGGGTCTATTGTTTGGTCGCGATCTAGTGCGCATGAAGTGTGGTCGTGTCTATTGTAGCGGTCACTGACCCTGCGTGAGTAATTACGTCTAACTATTGTCGTATGAGGTAAAATATGATTTACTTGGTTTGTTTTTTTTACAAACAATTATATTTGTCTGTATAATATTAATGTGTAAAGAATTATATTATACAGAATTATTGTATCTAGCCTATTTTTAATAAACATTTGGAATCATAACTTAGTTTTTTTCCTATCAATCCATGATATAGAAAATAAATCTGATGAAGAGGAAGTTGTAACTTAAAGTGATCATTAAACAAATAATAAAAGGCTATAAAACTCGAATGCAGTTCACAGACAAAAAATGTAAAAATATCCCACCTCGTGTTTCGTAGGGAGAAAGGACTTATAATATATTTAGATAACGTGTTACTGTGTGAAATGATAGACTACCCAATATTTACCTTTACCAAATAAAACACAATTACCATCGTGACCACAATTCCAAAGTAACAAATAAAGAAGGGATTCGTGCTCTATTCTTTTCTCTCTGTTGATTACTATTGAAATTTTAGGTTGTTGTCACCTAAACTTCGAAGACATTAGAAGTGCGGACTGAATAGACGTTGATATGTTTTTTATTGACTAGGTTATATAACAAATTTCCCTTTCTTTTGCAATGTCGAAGATCTAACAATATCACTAAAGAACCTCCGGACAACCTAGGAGCCACAAGATAATTTTGTGATCCCTTAAATCTTTATGATCTTGGAAAGATTTACATCTTGCTATAAAATGGGGGTATATAATACGATTGACGAGTATTTAATTACAATAGTTGAATTTAAAGATTGCCTCAAAGGTAAAAGTTACTTGCCACCTAAATCCAGTAAATATGGAATACAGAAGATCTGATAATATCACTAAACGTCGGGAGAGACTAATTCCAGACAACCTGGCAACCTTGATAGAATTTTGTGATCCCTTATCGTTGTACAATACGATCGACGAGTATTATAATATAGGTAGGTACACAAAAAGGTAGCCTTTAGATAGATTTTTCCCAATTCATAAACGTTTGAGCAATCCACGTGCTAGTTTTTCAACTTCAGAAATTCAGACACACACACACACAAAAGGAATTTTAAAATAAAATTAATCATTACATCTGTGAAGGTTTATGCTATGTGTGTTTCAATGAACACCGAGAATTCAATTGTATGTCAAATACTTCTTGCTTTAGTGTCGAACGCGTTGAAACAAACAATAATTTGATAAACTATGTTGACGATATCCAAAGAACATAACATAAATAATGTTTTTTATTAAAAGAGAAAAACTGTATTATTTTCTCTAGTGCACCTTGCTAAATTATTTAATAAAAGTCTAATCCTTTCAATAAATAAAAAAATGTACCTTTAAATAAGTGTTTTAAGCCACTTTCTCTTATATTTATTTTGAGGTCATATAAGACCTCACGTGAGCACTTAGGCGATATTCGAGATGCGAGGAATTAAAGATTAATATAATTTTTCTCCCGATCTAAATATATAATCTTTCATATGAGTAAAAATATCTTGGATTTCTCAAAAAACTGAGATTTTGAATCATTGCTGTAATTTTCCAACAAACTTTACACGAATTTCCGGTAATTATTTTTCGATATTTCGGTTCTAACAATTTCGATAATAAGAGGGCTATGAAGAAATATTTTTGTAGACATTTTCATCAATATGTGTAGATCTATTTTGTATATAATACTGAACAAATTGTCTTTGGTTCTGCATAAGTCGTTTTTCACGAGATAAATACAACTGTAAATATATTTTCAAAAATTTGATTGAAGAGCATGTTTAAAATTAATTATGAAGTTATGGTATATATACTATATAAATTAAATATGTCCTATATAAATTAATGGAATACATGTAACGCAGACACGTAAGTTACTACCTGAGTTTCATGACCAGTTATTTTTAGGATAGCCAAAAATAACTGGTCATGAAATTCAGGTAACAAGTGCAATTGTTGTTGAAATAAATGGCATGTTGACTGTCTTTAAAAATAACATCAAATCATGAAGGCCCATTAAATGAATAATTTAAAAAACTGACTACACAAAAAGTGAATTAAAAAGATAGAAATAAACCAGACTATGTTTATTAAAATAATGCATGTAAAGATCGCCATCTTTACATGCATATTTCGTACAAGTGTAACGAGTAGGTGTGACGAATTTCAATATAACAGACCATTAATATCCGTGCAATTAGATACTTGCCGCATATTTCACTACATCATACTATCAGTTGGTATTAACCAATAAGCTCAGAGAAACGGCGAATTCTTACGAATGAATCGCTACGCCTCGAGATAACTTAATTTGGTATACAAATGAGGCTCAAATTATGATAAATATGATTAATTATACATTGTCTATTATTATTTACATTGCACGCACGTATTCTACGAATTAACTCGATCCCCCAGCACCCTCACAAGACGGTCGAGATTTAAAAAGTCATTAAAACTCAATCAAGGAATAAAGTATCCGGTGTACATACGTTCACACATACGCACGTACGTGTGAAAAATGTAAACATCTTTTACTTCCACGCTGTCGAGTAAGAGACGAAATAATTTAACGTAATTGAAATATGATACATCTAAAGAAGATATATTTGAAATCAATGAGAACGAACGCCGATAGGCATAGCAATCTATTAAATTATCGCATAAGACAGGTCAAGTCACATATGTTTTAGAAAGTAGCAGGCGAAGAATGTGAACAAGTATTTATTCATCGATCGGTTACCTTTTCCGAGTTAGGAGTTGAATTAACATTAAATAAAATCCCATATATGTAGTAACTACCATTTAGGCGTGGCGTTTGCTATGTTGTTAGGGGAAAATTAATACAACGTCATCCAAAAGAACGATGCACTGGTACACCGCTCCCGCTGCACAAAGCGGGAAAGTGGTTCAACGACCGGTTGCCGCCCATGCACCGTGCAGCTGACACCAGTACTTTTATGCGCTGGCGGAAAGTGAAACTGTTATGGAAATATCAAGGTTGTACTTGACTGTAACTGACGTGTTCACATGTCTCCTATTGAGGTTTCTGTGCGTGATCAAAATAATAAGTCTCGTAATAAACTGATCAGCGTATATCAGACCAGCGTACATTGAATTGCCGATTTCGTATATACATATTCCACCGGCAGGTATCGCAACAATAACTGAATAATTCTACTAATGTAGTAAAGAAAAAAAAATGTTTCTTTGTTTATTAGGAATTCATGCCCGTACGACTAACCCTATTTACATACAACTTTCGCAATACGATAGATAGCTTATAGCTTAGTATATATATATATATATATATATATATATATATATATATATATATATATATATATATGTATATATATATATATGTGTGTGTGTGTGTGTGTGTATTGCATATTTTTTGGGATATCTATTTCAAATATAGAAATATAATAATATAAAAAAAAATCGCTGATCTACATGATTTCGTGACGAACGCCAACAAAACTATAACAGATATGCTAAAATATGTACAGAGGAATAGCAGATATTAGAAAGGTCTAAAGAAAATACCCCCACTACATTTTCTATATTTTTGAAGTTATATTTCTTTAGGCGCGTTGTGAAAAAATGATGTGAGTGAAATTTTACAACGCGCGCATGTTCACGTACGATGCAACAAAAATCGACAGGATGAAGTTGCTCACTGAACACTAATACTGTATGCATGATAGTTATTGAGGTCTTTGTAAATACACAATACGTGTTTTGATATTCATATAAATCTAAGTTATAACTGTGCTATTAAATAATATTTCTTAGTAATCGCTATTTAATAGTGGTCCATATAATATACAACATTTATTTATTGCGAATATTCGTGATAGAAATAGTGCTTATAAGCTTTTTAAAATATATTTTAAGTGTATTTCTCTAAGTGAGATTAAGTTACGTACGGTAGTACATTTTTTTGCATTATAAATTGTAAATCATAAAAAGATTAATTAATTGATTAAATTTAGATTTAACCAACCGTATTTATAATCACGGTCCAGTACTTTTATTATTTTATTTCCATTAATTATTTGCGTGCTAAATAAAGTTATTCTTGTGTTATGCCACAGAAGCATAACTTCTTATGCATAAGTACAGCCACAGTTTTTTTAGAAAAGCCACGGTAGCTGTTTTTAGTTCAAAAAGTCCATGGAATAAAAGTGGTGAAGTTCAGGTCGATTTATTGGGTCATACTGAAATAAATAGCATAGGAATTTTAAGTGTTTTCTATAGATTAAAATCAACATGTTATACTTTATAATTTGATTAAAAGCAATTAAAAGGTTTTTGAAGTAAATAAAAGTAGAAATGCACAATTTAATGACGTTAGATGCAATGTATGTATTTACAGAGAGGAGGAACGGAAGGAGGAAACGGACACTAGGTCATCATTTCGACGTACATTATTATATTTTTGTTAATTAAAATTGAGCTCTATCTAAACTTGTTCATTCTATAGCTTGTCTTTCCTTCCCAGAATTTTCTTTTTGCAAATGTTTCCAATGTACAGGCACTCAGTTTTTATCTTATTATAAGTTAAGATTGACTTGAATTTGAATTCCAAATGCAAATATATTTTTCTTTAAATTCATGTATTCCTTCTTCAAAATAACTCTTTCTTTCAACGTTCTGTGTTTTGCATCTAACTTTATTACTTTTGTTTAATGCATGCATATATTTATTACATTTGATAAAGGGATTTACCATTAATAGTTAAAACTATTCTAACCCATTTCCACAAATCTTAGTAACAGAGAACCTTGTAAAACAATTACTTTTGAACAGAACTATGTTCATAATAAAAATTGGTTATCGAACAATTTTAGTCAAATAACATAACTGTACCCTACGAAGTCGTTTTGGCACCTGGAGGAGAGCCACTTACCTTTGTGTTTAAATATTTTTGGCACTATCTTTGTATACCCTAAAAGTACCTACACAAACCCAGGGCGGGTTGCTGTTTAGATATACAAAAGAATAAGGAAAGTTTGGTGACGGCAACATCGCCTTTTCAAAATTGCTCTCGGCAAGCTTTTGTCGAATGGTTTTGATTTAAAGTCGTACATTTTCGGAATTTCAGATCGAAAGTTATAGCATTGACAGAACGCTACCTTAGACCATTCATGACCATTCATGACCACTTGCTCTTTCGTTGGCTAACATTTCTTTTAATGAGCTCACTTATTATTGATAATGTTCACAATACCTTTCTTTTCTAAACTTTTTATTACACCCTACCCACCATTTTGGTTCGTGTATCCTTGAGAAAATATTATTAAGTTAACTGTACGATTGATACGTGTTAAGCCACCTAAAATAAGTATGAAGGTAAAAGTCAGATGTACAGATTAAGATTGGTTTGAAGTTGAATTCCAAATTCATAGGTATTTCGTTTTAAAATCGTGATATTCCATTTTCAAAATCACTCAATAATTCAATGCATGTTTTGCCTTGATTTGGATTTAATTATATTTTCAGCAATTAATTTTTAAAGTCGTTAATTTTTAAAACCGTTCGGAGCAGTATGCGTAAATCAGAATAATAATCTTACAAAACGGTTGCTTCACGAACCGAACAAACACCGGCAAGAAACGTCTTTCGAGGAACATATTGCCCTCCTAAACTGAGATAAAAATAAACGGTACTTAGTCAAATATGTAACGAATATTATCTTGTACGACATTCGTAAAGATTAGTCGCAGCGGTTGAATCCATCATATATACATAAAAGAACGTTTGTCCGTATTTCAACTCACCAAAATTAGATTTTCTCAAATTTACGACCGATTAACCTTAATCGATATATTAATTAAATATTCGCTAATAATTTTTGTGAGAAAGAAATCAAAACAAACCATTGCTCAAATCAAAGCAAGCACTGTAGTCACACATTTATCAATGCACTGTTTTTGCGCAAGGTATAGACAGAAACTATTAAAATAGTCCGACCTAGGAGATATAGACAGAAACTATTAAAATAGTCCGACCTAGGAGGTATAGACAGAAACTATAAAAATAGGCCGACCTAGGAGGTATAGACAGAAACTATTAAAATAGTCAGACCTAGGAGGTATAGACAGAAACTATTAAAATAGTCAGACCTAGGAGGTATAGACAGAAACTATTAAAATAGTCCGACCTAGGAGGTATAGACAGAAACTATTAAAATAGTCCGACCTAGGAGGTATAGACAGAAACTATAAAAATAGTCCGACCTAGGAGGTATTGACAGAAACTATTAAAATAGTCAGACCTAAGAGGTATAGACAGAAACTATTAAAATAGTCCGACCTAGGAGGTATAGACAGAAACTATTAAAATAGTCCGATCTAAAATTAGTAGATTAAGTCCACACAAAAAATGTTATTGTGCAAATAATGCTATCGGTTTATTTTATTTACAGCGATGTCAACTGACAGACGACAAATACAATTTCGGAAACACCGCGGCGGTCCCAGACAAAACATTTGCCTAGATTTGTCAAAATGAGACCATAGGGAACAACATATATAGCGATACCTATCAACTGCATCGCATTTTTCAACTTTATATATTACAAACTTTAGATCACTGCTGCGAGATGATTTACATCCCTCCGTGTCATTCGTGTCAACAGATTATTTAATAATTTGAAAATAAAAAATATTTATTCACGTCTCGATGAATTATAACAAAGTTGGTACCAGTGGTATTTACTTTATTTTTATTTTTTTGGAAAAGCCCATTAAAATTGAATCAGATAATGTAAAAGTGTGCGTAGTAGGAGGAGTGTTCAATAAATTCTCCATGTAGGTATAAAAAAAGAGGCGCACAAATGAAAATATGTTTATTTTCCCACGTATTAATTTTATACATTGCCATGGATCAATTGACTTAAACATCCTTTAATAGTAGTAAGTAACTTTATCATTATCGAACGTTGCTTTCAAAATTTAAATTATTGCTACTTTTAATGAATTATTGCCGAAAAATCTCCCCTTTCCATGAAAGTTTCCCTTTAAAAGTTTCCCTTTTTACCCGTACGAATCAACGAATTATCGGAGAGAGAAAAATCATTTTTCGTTAATTTTCCTCGCATAGTAGCATTCTTCGATAATGAAATTATGAAGGAAACGTTACTGTAAAAATCAAATTCAACCTTTAGTACTTTTATAATTTAGGAAAAACAAAACATTTCCAATATATTAAAACTAATTTAAACACATCAAACGTATATTCTACTCAATAAAATAATACATACTTGTTTCCTATTTATTATCAAATTCGGTATAAGAATTATGTTTTTCATAATTTTTTCATCAATTATATAAATAAAAACAATTTGTCATGTTACTCAAAGATTATAGAGAAGCATATTAACAAAGATACAATACTGATAGAATCATTTTCAAATTTTTTGAGTCAAAAATTAAAACAAAAATAAAGATAAACTAAAAAAAATAAATCAGGATTTCACTACCGACTCGTTAAATACAAAAATTCAGATTGTTTTTTTTCGTTTCCTTTTATCGTACCTTCTTTATTCTAAACACATTATTTTCTACTAATGCTATCAATGGATTGAGCAGTGGACTGAAATAATTCAATTCGTCACCGATCGTCTTTTAATTTACAATTTCTACCCTCATATAGTCATAAGTTCTAAAACAATAATTTAGGTTTTTTTAATACTATAAATTCTAAATTAAACTAAAAGCTATTGGAATAATACTATAAAAATATTAGCCACTGTGTACATGACTGCCAGTCAATTATTCGTAATATACTATTGGTAATTACTAATAATATTTCAACTCAGTCAATTATTGGAAATATACTATTGAAAATTATTAGAAATATACTATTAAAGTTTTGGCCACTGTGTACATATAATACATTACTGCCATTCAATTATTGGAAACTGAATAATATCTTACATATTCATAATATTTCTAATAATTCTGATCATTTATATATTTATTTATAAGAAACAAATGTTTGTTTAATATAATCAGAGTTACAAAACCATCTCGTAACTTACTTAAGTACCATAACCCTAAGTACGTGTATAAAAATTAAGGCTTCATAAACTAATGTTTGAATAACATTCGAACTTATTATTGTACACAAATTCGTCAAGAGCATATTAAATGACACAAAGTAACTCTATATGATCGCAAATGTTGGGATTGTAACACGAGATAGAGAGTTTTCGCGTAGGAGAAATACACAAGGTTGATCTTATTAAATACCGATAATCATAATGTTGCTTTCAAAACTTCTAAAATAAACTTATCGTTTAGCAAACTATATGAATACTTCGAAACGTTGAAGTGACGAAATAATGCCGCACCCACGTATGCCACCATAAACTCAAGTTACTACCAAACCCGTTAGTTAGAAAGTGATATTCATGGTCGAAGAAAATATGTAATCAATTATGTAGCACATTATGTTAATTGTTAATTAACCAGCAATAACTAACGTAATTTATTTTTAATTAGTATATCATCAAAGGTACAAAATGTATAATACAAATACTTGCGTATGGAATAGCAATGGTGATAAAAAAATTACGCGAATAAATGGGAAGTGTTATCCATGACAAATACTGATATTACTTTGCCCAACATCTTCTTTTGAATCATTTGAAAATAACGCTTTTATTACGGTTGCACCACGATCTAGTTATGGCATTTTACAACTACGTATAAATAACTACACTGAAATGTGTGTATATATATATATATATATATATATATATATATATATACATATATATATATATATATATATATATATATATATATATATATATATGTATATATCATTTGTTAATTTTTCTGAGAGGTTTAGTGAGAGGGAATGGAGAAAACCCTTTCCGTTACGACGTCTTGTACACTTGTTCTCTTGATGTATAAGTATTTGTTGATTTGTAACCGGTATTTGATTCAGACGGGTTGGTATACTCACTAATGCTTAAGTCGTTTTCCGATTTCTGAGTAATCGGCCCCGAAAGAGGTTTATCGTATTCACTGTCAGTTGAGTACTGCTGATAATTATTATCGTTATTATTGGTAGGTTGACTCCCGCTACCGTTTAGTAGCTGATATTTTGCTTGTTGGCTCGGTTGATGGTAATGCGAGAGTTGCTGGCCAGCATTTGAATAAAGAGGTGACTGACTTAAATAATTGTTATAGAATTGAGGTACAGGTTGAGTTAGAATTAGCATTTGGCCAAGTGATGATGGATGCGAATAAAGAGGAGATGTTATTTGATTCTGATAACCACCATTAGGCAAAAGCGCGTAGGAATTGTGTACCGATAAGGTGCTTTGAGGTATCGAGGCAGAGTATTGTGGATTACCGCTTGTTTGGTGTGCTACATTTTGCGGATACAAAGTTTGCTGCGCAGACTGAATTTGTGGAGTCAAAATTGATGGCTGAGAAATTATTTGTATTTGACCATTGACTAGTTTTGCCGGAACTAACTGAATCTTTGATTGTACAGATGGTTGCGACAGAAACTGAATTGGATAATAAGAAGGTTGTTGTGGAACAATGTTATAGGGGTTGGGGTAGTCGTTAAAAACATTTTGAGCGTCAGAGTTTGTGGCGGTATGTGGCACACTGTTACTAACCGACTGAGTCGGCAAAGGCGAATAGTACGAGGATGCAGGTTGATTTTGCTGCGAATGAACGAAATTTTGCTGACCCGGCTGTTGACCCGAAGACGGTTGATGACGGTAGAAGTAAGAATATTGTTCCGCTTTTTGATGTCCATTATTTGGAATCGCGTTCAAAATCGAAGTCTTTGTGGCACCTCGCTTCTTAATATCCAGGTCGTCTATTTCGTCGCATAACGCAAGCGTGGCGAACGTCAACACCAGCTGTGAAAAGAAATAAAAATTATTAACCATACAATAATTAATCAGCTCTTAACGACAATTAATATTATTTCAACATCAATTAAATTGATAACCCGAACTTACGAGTAGCTTCATTTATAACAGCTGGCCAGATAAATCAATCAATCACTCAGTGAAGTTAATTTTCACGTTTACGCAACACGAACTGGCTATGTTAGCGTGTTGAGTACCAGTGCAGTCTACGTGCAGTGATCGAAGCAATGTGCAGTACAAGTCGAAATGCTGTAGCGACCGTATCTTTTATAGGCGTTGCACGGATGCTGGATGCAGATGTAAACACCCGGTCTAAACTGCACACACTTGCACTCAATACCTTCCTCATACACTCGTTTACGAAGGTGGAGTTGCTGAACTGGACATCGGATATACTTAAGTGGACATCGATTTCTATTTATCGAAGATGTATATAGTATGTTCAGTTATAATACGAGTTGTATATAACATTCTTTGATGTGACGGAGTTTTTCATTTCAGAATTCTATTATCTAAGATTCTATTATCTTACAGCATGTGGACTTGGTATTCTTAGATAACGGAGATTCTCCTACATAACGTAGAAATTGAACAAGCAAACATTTCCATTATATGATATTTTAATTTTGTTTACCCTTTATATTTTTAGGGTTTCGTACTTCGGAAAGTAGGGAACCCTTAAAATGTCGCTGAAATGTCCTATCATCTGTCTGTCTGTTAGAAACTGTTTGAGGAAGAAACTTGATATACTAATAAAGCTAAGTATTAGCCCGCATATATTACAATGGTTAACACCCAATACGTTTAAGCAGGAATTTTAACGTAATCTTTTTTTAATTTCTTATATCATCTGGGATATTAACTAGAGAATCTATTTACAAAAATTCCAAAATTTGTTTTCTTTTCAGAATGTTGCATAAGATAATTCTAGCGATATTTTTAAAAATGTCCCTAAAAATATGCCGTAAACAAATATTCTAGGAGCACCCAGTATTCCAAAAGTAAAAACCGCTTTGCCAGAAGTTAATCTAAAATTTAGCGGAAAGACATAGTATACAGTTTTTTTTAAATCAGAATATTCTTACGCATGTAAAATATATACTAGCAACACTTTCCGAGATATACTAGCAACGAAAAATAATATTAATATTAACGTTTGTAAATAGTTTAACTGACATATGTACTCTTAAATATTTTTATTTACTTGAAAGTGTACGAAACTCTCGTAGTACGAGCTTTACGTCCTACATCTTAACAGAGTGCAATAGTCAGTATTGCCATATAATACAAAGAAAAACAAACTAAATATATGAATATAAAAATATCGTAAAGACTAGAGCGAGTAATCGCGCTCTTAGGAGGATTTAAATAGGTCGACTGTGGCTGTTAATACCGATTTTTCGTACAATACATTAAACAAAAAATATTACAGCTTTACAAAAAAATGACGTCGTAAGTAAAGGCCGTAAAAATAATATAAGTAGCTCATTAGAAACGTCTCTTGCATTTAAACGTGTGAAAAATAACAAGAAGTTAGCTAAACTGAACTTTCCGACCAACAAAAGCTACATAATTTATGATTTAACTCAAAAACAAATTTGATTTCAACATAAATATGAAGTAAAATTTAGTGGACCTATAACTACTACGAATATATGAAGCTTTCAGTTAACATCAATTTCAAATCAGGCCACCTTCAGCTAAATTAAATTATTTTCTAACTTCATTTATACCTATAACACAAAAATTACTTGAGATGAAAAATCGTCTGTGCCAAATGAAAAATCATTACCTGTTAATTAAAATATTTGTTTGATCAATGTGTAATATTTCTTATGTCTGGTATAAAAAATATAAGCCACTTAAATACTTCAAAAATTATATTATAAATTATAAAAAAAATTAAGAAATTAATACTTCAAACGTTTTTCAAATGATCTATCTAAGTTTCAAAATGATTAGTATAAAAACGGTCATTGGATATTAATTTCTATTTAATTATATTAACTTTTATTTTTAATAATTTCAATGTACATTTGTAAAACACATGAGAAATTGGTGCTGTTACGGCATGCAGAATGAGTACCGTTAAAATTAATTACGTTATAAAACTATCTAATGATTGTATCTACTGTTGAGGCGTTATATTTTGACGGATGTAATATTTTGACATCTCAATAGCAAGAAATCAATCTCCGAATTTAATCGATTGGGCATATTCTGCAGCCAGACATCTACTTAACAATCCATGACCAACAAAATTGAATGTCAAATTCACTAAAGGCTTCTTACAAATAAATTCAAAGCCATTCACTAGACATTCTGTAATTCGTCTTCAACCAGAAGGGAGTGAGAAGTATAATTATAGAGATTCGCATCATTTGCTTTACTTTTATTGGTATTTAGAAACCAATATTAATAACGAAATGTTATATGAAACAAAATAATTATTTAAAATTTCCTATTAAAGGTGTTTAAGTTCAAAGAAACGAACATACGTTAAGAAAGAAAGCAGAAAAGAAATATATAAACTGCCATTGAAATAATTTTTTTTTTACCCATCACGTCTTAAATTTGTCTCAATGTTTACTTGTCGCTCTCGCTTATTTCAAAGTAAAAGAATCAATACTTAAAATACTGTCTAGCCAGTGGCAGTTTTATATCCTATAGAGGATTGTACACTGCACTAACTAGTTATAGTAGTGAGCAAATCAAATAAAATGAACAATCTTCCAAACAATTTACAAAACAATACTATGACAAAATCAAACGGTACATCCATTAGTTATACAAATTTCGAATTTAACTATATAATAGTGATTACAGTTTAGTATATATCATCAAAGAACTTTCAGCCACATTTGACCTTTCATGAATAAACATGAAGTCTCAATTAATACTTTACCTCTCTATTGTAGATATTACAAGCTATTTTTTAATTCAATATTTTAGAATAAAATTGGTTACTACTGAATAGCAAGAGTAAATTTAACACAACAATAATTAAAGCAATTTTTGTGAAGGAAAACAGGTATACAAGTTGGAAGCTGTTTAACCGATAAAATCATTAGCCAAATTACACTTGTGTAAACCAATACAAAAATGATTAAAATGTAACGGCTACGTTTTAATTAAAATATAAGGTATTTTATTCCGAACAATTTTATCAGCAAATACGTCAGAGATTGATGGACCGATGAGGCATTTTTTTTAAATATTACGTGTTTATAATTTCTATATAAAAGAAATTAAACGAACTTTTTTACCATGGTAAACAAAAATTGGAAAAAAGCAAGTACATTCGCCGGTTTTCTTTTTCATAAGAATATTTCTGATTATTCAGCTATATATTAAAATAAATGTTTAAGATATAACGTTATTATAAATTGAAAACTGGACGTTTACAACTTTTTTAAATCTTGTTTTCTGCCATGATATGTCATCGTACTATGCATACGTTATTTTATGACGCTACGTCTTCTGATTCTGGCCCTGTTAGCAATAATAGCACAAATATAACAATAATAGCACCTAAATAAACTTACTTATTGCTATGTTACTTTTTATATTTTGTATTTTATATTTTGTTATTTATTGAAAATGAAGAAAAAAATTACAAGATAAAACTCTTTTTTTGTGATGATAGTTCAAGAAATAATCCAAACGATCATGACAAAGATACATTTTAATTAATAAAACTTTAACAAATGGTTTCAGCTTTCAACATATAAAGGTATTCAATATTTTATATTTGTCGATTATATCTAAGTCGCATAAGTTGACTCCGGCTGTATAAAAATAAGCAATTTCATTCAGCAAAACCACACCGACAAACGGTTCAACTTTTCATTACACCAGCAACCGGTTGAATAACCGCGCGCCATTGCCACCGGGGTTAATGTCGCCTGCGTTATATTAAACTTTAGTTATACTCAAAGAAGACAATAGCTTAGACAAATTAAAATTACTATGTAACTTTAACTATAATCAAAGAAGATTATACTTCACATGAACTAAAATTACTTTTTAAATTTAGCTATATCCAAAGAAGACTATACCTTACACGTATTTATCAGTAATAACTTCAATTTTTGCATAATAAGAAGTCGTATATATTACATTGTAAGCATCATTTACCAACGATTTCTGGGATGTTTAGAAAATTATTCAATTTCTCTGGTAAGGTGTGTAAAGAGCACGGCACTCGTTCTTCTGAACAATTGTAACTGATGTACGACTAATAAAAAACAAATCAAAAATTTGTAAATTTCCCGAAGAGAATTTACAGTGCTTTTATTTTTTGATTACCGTTTAGAGCAAAAAGCGAACGAATTAACATACATTATTAAAGCGCTGACAACACCAGATTGAGCTTATGTAAAAAATTGTTTACCAAAATCTACTAAATGTACGGTTATGAAAAAAATATACGTTATTCTTGACAGTATTTCTAAAGTACTGAGACTGGAAATATAAAAGACTGGAATATCTGAAAAAAAATCCAAAAACATCTCGTAACATAAATTTTAAACCAAATTAAATCGGTTATTTATAATAATTTTTTAATTAATTAAAAAGACTAATTATTCACATCTCATTTAAAATGTAGGTTGATTTTTATTTTTAAAAAATAAAACACATTATGAATCACAAAAATACGAAGACGACATATAGAATACAAAGACAAGTTTTGGCGACGTCTATTGCTTCTCTTTTACTCTCATGCAAACCGACATGACAGTGTTCGCTAAGACGCGGTGCTACTTGGACTTCAATCGCTTGTTTTCCCACACGATCAAAAAGCAATAAAAATAAAGAGCGAAATAATTAAATTAACTTTAATCTTAGGTTTGAATCTATGTTTTAATATCGTATGAATTTTAGCACCATTATTTTGACATTTTTGATAAGACATGAAAGAATATGCAATATTAAATCAATGCAATATATAGGTGTTCCGTAAGGAGTCGACCTACGAAATGTCGGTGATAGAGGGAGTTATTACACATACGAAACAATTTTATTATCCTTGGCTTAATAGTTTTAGAAATATGATTTTGTTAATTTTTTTAAATTTTTGCTACTGCGCGTGAAAAAAAAATTTTATTTGGTATTATTACTATTTCTGCCTTTTTATTGTTCAAGATATTTAAGAGAACATTCGCTTTCCTAATTAAATGATATTCATTCGTTATTATTGGCAACATAAAAACTAAACGCTCAAACATATTCATTTTTTTTAAATTACAAAGTAAAGAAAAGTGATTTTTGAACAATGTTAGTGTAAAAAAAAGTGCGCGGCAATCTTGTGGAACTTTATTTCGAAAATATCTACAATTCACACAAATTCCAAAAATGTATAATTTTCTGGTTCTAAGTCATTTCATAACATGTTTTTATTCCCAAACCCATGCCATTGATAATTTTTTCGGTCATGGTAAAATAAAACAAGAATAGTATTTATGATCATACCACATTTATTAGGTTTTTTTATTACAGTAAATGCTCAAAATGCCTTCCCCTAGCTGTTATGCATAACCAGCATTTTTTTAGTTTCCTTCTTAAATTTCGTAAGGCCTTTTCATTGTTTTTTACCACTTCAGACACATGTTGTAATTTTTGTTTTAATTGTTGTTCATTATCGTTAGTAATCTCATAAACCGCCTCCTTGAAATATCCCCATAGAAATAGTCCAATGTATAGAGATCTAGCGAACGTAGTGGCCATGCAATTGTATCGCCACGTCCTATCCATCGATTTGGGTAAGTTGCATTTAAGTATTCAGTTACTTGTCGCGAAAAGCTTACCGGTGCACCATCATGCTGTAGCCACATCCTGTCACGTATATCTTGTGGTATTTCTTTCAACAGATTTCCAAGTTTGTCTCTTAATAACCACAGATAACGAAATCCATTAAGCCTCGGTGGAAGTTCAAATGGACCGATAAATTGGCCATCCAGGATTCCAGACCACAATTCTAGGTCTTCCTTCAGGAACTACATTTCCGAGAATTCAACCCTCTAAACATGCGTTATTTATACCAAGAAAGACTCTGTGATCGGGATAGCGTTCCCGATTAGGGTAGGACTCGACAAGCCGCACGTACATATCGCGAGCGTTAGACCGCACGTACGCTCGCGATATGTACATGCTGTTTACCGAGCATCATATAGCCCGTAAATTAAATACATTTCTGCATATTCACGAGCTGTGTAGGTCTGAGGCATTTTGTAATACAGTCGGTAAAACAATATCCAAATCACAAGCACAAACAAGGTCCAATTCAAGCATAAAGTGGCAGAGAAAAACAGGAAAAAATGCGTTGTTAGCTCCGAGCGATAAGCAAGTCACTAAAGAATCGAAGTTGTTGAGGGAAGGACTAGAGGGGGGTCGCTCGACGGTAAGAACTATAAAAAGACCATACAAGTGGGAAAGAGATAGCGAAACAATTCTGATAAGCTACTGTTCTGATCTTAAGTATGCGGAGTTACTTCAATAAAGTGGGTATTTTTCGAATGTTTACGGAATTAATTGTAACAATGTTACCTTTTTGGAATATGTGTGAATTTTAGATGTTTTTAAAATAAAGCAGAAATAGTAATAATACCTAATAAAAAAAAGTTTTTCATGCGCAGTAACAAAATTTTAAAAAAAAGTTAAATTGTCATATCTCTAAAACTATTAGGTCTAGGATAATAAAATTAAATGCCTCGTATGTGTTATAACCCCTCTATCACCGATATTTCTTTGATCCACTCCTTACAGGACATATATTTTGAAATACGTCGTGTATTTCAGAATACACATTGTAGCTTGCGATTATTTATTATAAAAAAATCGATTTGAAAATTTTCATACATTTGTTTGAGCGGGAATATGTTTTAACCTATTTTCTTTCATGTTATTAACCTTTCTTTTAATACTTTTTACTTACTCACTTTGGAATATTTTGGGTTTGTCTTTTTTTTATAATAATTCGTGTTGGTATTTACAATTTTTTTCCACGTGATACTTCTTGCTTATTAAATCTTTGGACTTTTGAGTTATTTTTTTTTATCAATTCATGTTTGTATTTACAATTTTTTTTTCATAATCTTTTTTGCTTACCCAGTTTTGAATGTTCATTTTTTTAAATTAACCATTTGGGTTTTTATATATAAACTTTTTACACAACCCTTTCTGCTTATTAAATTTTTTATACCTTGGTTTGTTTACTTGTATATCAATTCGTGTCTGTATTTATATATTTTTTGCGTTTACTAAATTTTGGATGTCTTAGGTTTTTTTTTAATTATCAATCCTATACCAAAACCGTGTTTGTATTTATAACCTTCCTTGACGCGATGTTTTTTACTTATTAAATTTTTGGGTACCTTTGTTTTTTTGTATATTAATTCATGTTTGTATTTATATTTTTTTACGTAATTCTTTTTGCTCGCTGATCCTTTTTGGTTGCTAAATTGTCTTGTTTTTATTTATAAACTTTCTTTACACGACCCTCTTCGCTTCTTTAATCTTTGTATATTTTGTTTTTTTTTTTTCGTGTTTGCATTTATATTTTTATACGTAATCCCTATTTCTTACTTAATTTTTTATGTTGTGGGATTGTCTTTTCTTTTAATTAACCATTTTGGGTTGTATCTACTTTTTTATGCCACACTTTGTGATTTTTTTAGATTTTGGTTTATTTTTTATATCGATTCGTGTTTGTGTTTACAAACTTTATGTGGTAACTGGCGCACTGGGAAAATACCTAGGCTATTTTTCATCCCGATAAATATAATTATAAGAAATACTATAAACCTAACTTATATCATGAATGCTAAAGTATGTTTATTTGTACTTTTTTCAAGTCATAATGGAGCAAAAGATCAACGTGACTTTCTGCACAGAGATAGCTGGTGAGCCATAATATTATAATCCCAACTAATGTTAAAAACTCAAACATGTATTTTTTTGTCCTTTTTTCGCATCGTACTGGATCAGATTGACGTAATTTTTAGCACAGAGATAATTGGCGGACCAGAGAACAACACAAGCTTCTTTTCAATCCGGGAAATCTCATCCTAACTAAAACATCAAAACCGACAAATATTAAACATTGGAAAGTGTGTTTGTTTATCCTTCTGTCACGTAGCAATGGAGCAAAAGATCGACGTGGTTTTCTACACAGAGATAGTTGGCGGACCAGGAAATTACATAGGCTACTTGCCTCTCTATCTAATATTACAACCACAACTAATATTAAAAATGCAAAAGTTTGTTTCTTTGTCCTTCTTTCACGTCGCAACGGAGCAACATATCGACGTGGCTTTCTGTACAGAATTAGATGGCGGATCAGAAAGTGAAATAAGCTAATTGCTGACCCGGGAAATCTCATCTAATATTACAATTTAAAATTATAACATTTATATAAAATACATAAAAAGGAAATAAAGTATAAATAAATTATAATTTTGCCTATTTTATATTTAGTCTGACAAATATCTAATTTGACGGGACATCTAAAAGAAATATAATGAAATCCACTATACTACAGATTCGTGGACTGAATTGTTCACTAATCTTAATTATTTAAATCATTATGTCTTTATTTATACATAAAAACCACACATATACATATACATATACATTTACACATATATATATATATATATATATATATATATATATATATATATATATATATACATATATATATATATATATATATATATATATTTGTTAACACCACACTTAAAGTGTTGAATACAAAACTGAAAATAGTAGACACTGAGGAATGCAATATTTCAGTTACATAAAAATATAAAATCAACAAAAAGTAATCTACTTGAATTATAAATGCAAGTTTGATCTATTTCTTCATATTAAAATAATTATATTACGTATTCCTAGAGTTTATAATAAACTTGCCAAAAATAGGCGTTTTTCGTCAAAGATGTAAATACGCCTTCAAGTAACATTTAAAAACCATATTAACCGTTCCGTGCGGCTGGCGAGTTATTGACGCGGTTAATTTAGTTTGTTAATATGCCGAGCGCCTGACATGGCGCTAGTTTATCGAAAATAGAAAGGGGCGGAGCTTGGAATTCAAATTCTTCAAGATCGTCGAGAGGTTTCCGTACAATGATGCCTGAAGGTGTAAAAGTTCAAAGTAAGAAATATATAAAGTAAGAAATAATAGCCTTATTGAAACAAATTCCAGATTCGATCGCGTTATCTGGCAGAGTTACTCTTATACTGAAATAGACGTAATGTTTATAACTGCGTATGATAACCAAAGTTTTATGACTTCCTTTTCGTGAGGGCATTCAGAACTTCCACATTTTTAGGACAAATTTAATTTGTTAGATTTGCGATTAGAACGATGACTCAATTTTAGTAATTGGAAAAAGAACATGCTTAACTAGAGAGATCATTACTTCTGCCGCCTTTCACTCTTAATCGTCCATCGATCGGCCGTAAGGACTGTTATAGACTGTACATCATCACGCTCGCCGCCACCCACTTGAGCATGTTCAAGTGCGGTGAAAACATACGGCTTCGTATTTCACTCACTTCTTTAAATGAATTGCAATAATTAAAACAATCCCATTTGAGGCTTATTCACTGTTTACTTCCCTTTTTATATAATAAATAAACAAAATATTATCACTTCTTTGATCGTCAGCCATATTCTTTTAACATCTCACGTCTCTTTTCACATCGGAAAATAATGTTTTTGACATTTTTAATCCTTCGAATCTGCCGCTTTTTCAATTCTCGAATTTATCTCTAAGTTTTAGTTACTTTTGTAATTATATTTTATTAATGTAATTATTTATTACACGGATATTTATAAAAAAATAGGGAAAATCGTTTTCAGTAAGAACATTGCCTTTCATAATTATTTATACATAAAACGCATACACTTTTAAAAGTTACCAAAGTACGAAGATGAGAGGACCCCGAAATAACACGCTAAGATTATATCAATTGTAATCTCATAGAAATAACGTATTTATTTTGAAATAAAAAATGGGTACCTGTTATAGCACTATTTTGAAGTTACCCAGCAGATTTTATATGAATTTTATTAATACCCAATAGTATATTTGCTGCAGAAAAAATTTGTTAGTCATTTCGTACACGTTTAAACCCTTATTAACGTTACATAGTATTACTATTCAAATATTTTAAAAGATAAATATTTCACAACATAAACATATTGCATAATATATTTATACGCATGCGATATCAAGCCAAAAAATGATTTCACCCGACACAGCAACAGCGTTGCATGGGGCAGGAGAGGTTTATTAGTAGAGAGAATTATTAGTACCTTGTATTAAGATTAATTAAAACTCGGATTATTTAATAATATTAATATTTATTTAATAATATTATTTTTAAATTTTAAATACCTTATAAAAAAAGTAATTTACAAAAATGACTCGATTTTTATTTTCTGTAAAAATTTAATATATTTTACACTTTTTAATTATTTTTTAAAGGCTTACTGCTTTCGTATAGAAAAGGTATACTACGACAACGCTTTTATCAGAAAACAACGTTTAAACAAAATAAAACATGAAATATGTCAAGACAGAATATTGAGCAGCAATATGTAATATAAAATAGTAACTCTTTAACAAATCATTAAAAAGTATGAAGTATATCATATTTCTAAACGCATGCTTTCTGAAACCAGACCTTATACGAATAAGATACTAAGTAATAAAAATACAGATTATATTCGTACAATTAAAAAAATACAAAAGCGTAGAGTATCCACCGCCTCAGCCTGGTACATAAATGTTTATTCAATCTTTAAAAACAATGGTTTAATCACTAACATGTGGAGTTTTGTTTATGAGTTCCGATAGTATGATTCCATACATCGAAACCATACCCAACTGATACATCGTCAAGAAAAAATGTTTGTTATGACACAAATGACTTCAATACGGTAGTTGACTCTTTCAAAATTTTGATATTTTTCATACAATATTGTGAAATATAAGTTAATTAAAAACCAGTCTTGAAAAAAATTCAAAAATTGATTGAAAAATAAGCCAGTTGTAGCCTTCTGAATTTGAAGATACGGATAGAGTTGGGTATATCCCTGTCTCTTTTCCTCTCGCAGAACCACCACACAGTATTGCCGTCTTTCTCTAAAGGTTAAATTTAAACTTTTATAACTCGGTCAATTTTTAAGATCATCAAAAAAAAAATTCACTCTTCATCAGCTTATGATTAATGAAATAAAAATTAGTCAAATATCCAATTACGGATCTGTGTCAATCTCCACAATCATCATCTCGCCCAATTTACATGGAATTCATACTGTTTTTGATGAAGAGTTATACCCTTCTAATTAAAAACATGTTCATTGAAACCTGTGTATACATGCTGGAGATATGTATTAATATATATTTTTAAAAAAATCGGGCCGTCATGGGATGCCTGACAGATATGAAAAATTAATTTTTTTTTCACTTTCACTCGGACTCGTATTTTAAATTAATAAACGCTTTTAACATTTTTAAGACAGTTTAATGCAATACACCTATATAAACGAATAAACTTGTAAACGTTACTAAATAAGAAACAATGCTGACATACTAACACGAACGTAAAGTAGCGCGTGCGTAGTGTATATATTAGAAAGGCAATCATTAAGTCGGAAAGACCCGACAAGACGCGAAGCGAGCTGAATGGCGAACAAGACGCGGAGCCAGCCGAATTATATCGGAAAGAGCCGACAAGACGCGAAACTGGCCGAATAGCAGGCAAGACGCGAAGTTGGCCGAATTAAGCCGGAAGGAGCCGACAAGGCACAAAGCGGGCCGAATGGAAAGACGCGACATGCCATCAGAACATTTTAACTCCCATCCAAACGCATCATTAAATGTTCCACCTAAAAAATACAGTCAAATTGTGAACCCCCCTCCCCCTTGATTAAAGTCTTAAAATACTCCTGACATTTAATTTGGAAATAGTAGAAAAAGCATAAAAAGAGAGCTAAACTCTCTATAGTATTTTTGGAATTGGTCTTCTCAAATAACTACGTGTCCCTCTATTAGAGAAGTCATTCTAGCCGTTGATAGCAACAACGACACAAACATAAAAAGCTAAGCCCTTTCGTTCTCCTTGTGGCTTACAACGGTCAGCGACCTCAGCCTAGAGAGTAAAAGCAAACTGACCGGAAGTGCTACAGTTACCGAACCTCTGACCGGTGACGTTATCATTCTTGCAAGTGCACTTGGCAGATTTACTAAGACGTAATCCACTATTGTATTGTATTTATACTGAAACATGTCATGTCGAGAGGACAAATAGTGCCTTATTCAACTCCAATTACCTGATCGGTGCTTACATTGAAGCATTGGAACTTCCGCATGCTGTTGAAAAAACGTTTTGTATCTTTTGAATATGACTCATTCCAAATTTTAAGCAGCTGATGTAACCAATTTGTTAATCTTTAAGTGTATCTAATATTTAAAGAGAATACTTGATTTTTTGCTCGTAGCTTAACAGTTCCTGTTATTCGACGATACTGAGATTTGAGTACGTAAACAAGTAATTTCAATAAAACCGTCAAAATATTAATCCTTGCCATTTCTCTTCAAATGATTTTAAACATTTATTGCAAAAGTTTTGAGTTTTTGATTAAACTTAAATCATATAAAGAAATAAATTTAGTCTAATAACCTATGAATGATGACCTAGTGATTTCTCTCGCAATTTTGTCAATAACAGTAATAGACGACTGTTACTATCTATAACCCTCATTATGTAAGTATTACAAGTGCCTTCTATTCATTTTTATGTTAAGAAAATGCTATAAAAATTCTGCATTGAAAAATATTCGTAAGGCAACTAATTTTATACATTGGTTTTTAGTCATACGAGATCGGTCAAGTCACCGTACCTAAACTAAGAATGGACCGATCTTTGATATATATATGTATATATATATATATATACATATATATATATATATATATATATATATATATATATATATATATATATATATATAGAGCGCTCACAAAATAACTTCATGGAAAAATAGAAGTCCGGAAGCTCTTGCTTGCTTTTCAGAGTTTCTTGTCTTTTCTAATAATACTGATTACAAAATCTAGCGTACAAAGGGACATAAATTCGTTATAATTAATAGTTTAGTGCAGATAATTCAGATCAGATTAATTCCGTTTAGTTATGTGCACAGGACTCGTTTCTGTAATATCTTATTTTTTTCAACGATGGATTCTGGTATTAAGGACTAATGTTATCGAGATGCGTCTACCAATATAAAGAACTAACTTTTAAATCTAGATCTCTATAATTCAATTTCAAGAGAGAATTTTTGTAAACATTCGCATTTGATAGTTAAAATATGATTGGGACAAATATATATTCGATCAACGGACGACTATTTATAAAATTCATTTTATTATACCCAATGTATTATAAAACTAAATACATAATCAAAATATTAACTTCAGAAAATTTCACTATAAAAAATGTTATAAATACAAGAATTACGCCATTATTTTACTGATGAGGATCGTAAAATTTTACACGTTAAAAATTAGTAGGCGTTTCAAACATTTCGTGAAAATAATCGAAATTTCGACGCTGAAAAGCCTGGAGCATTTATGCTATTCATTATTTTTATAAGGTTGCTATATTTCTAGATTTGATAGCATTATATACAGATATATTATATATGGGGGACAAGTTATTTTCTTTTCAAGTAAGTGTTGGTACTACAATATTTACTACTGTAGCCTAAAAATTATATACGTACTTTAGGATAATGTTTTTTAAAAATGAGGTTTTACTCTTATTTCGATGTATATTTTCGTTGATTATTCTCAATGTTAGACATATTTATTTCAAAAACATTAGAAAAGGCTTTAATATTAATATCCGTTATAAATTGGCCACTCATATAAGGATTAGATGGCCATTTAATTTCTGTGTCGTTTTTCCTCACCCTTTTCGTTCTCTTTTTTCTCGTGTAAATTGTTTTTTCCGTTTCTTGTTTCTTCCTTTTTTTTGCTACAAGGATTGCGAGAATTGCAACGGAGTGTAATTTTCATGCAGCCAAATTTACAAAAAATACGTTGCAGCTAATCTTCTATTTTTTCAGTCTCGTGGTCATTTTCGCAGCATCCCCCGCAATCATATACATTATCTTCGGGACCGGAATTTTTATTCACTAATTCTATTCATAATCTTGTTATTTTTAATTTTCTATTCCTTTTTTCACTAATATAATCTGGAGATATAATTACTTTGACCGTTTATTAGTATTAGCTTGAACCGTTTCCGAACATTAATAAGCAGTTCTACAACTGGGCATGTGATAATCACATTGATTGACCTTAAAGGCGTGTCTTTTTGTAAGCATCGTTATTGGATCTTGATGTCCAAGGCACTGTTGGTGGTAGTTCTTCTTGACCCGTTCAGATATAGGATTCTCAAGCATGCTTGAAACCTCTTCAATAACTCTGTCATTTTTAAGATTATCAGACATGTAAGCACAATCTTGAAAGTATAATCTGAAATCCAAATTAGCGCCACTTATGACTTTCTTACTCGATTTGAGGTTGTGCCATTGTATTCAAGAAAAAAAGGAGTAAAAACATAATAAGTTTTTAAAAATATTAAGACTAAAACATCAAATATCAACGTACTAAAAAAATGGAAGTAAATTGAAACTTTGAAGTTATTTACTTTTATTTCAATGAAACAACGTATACAATAACGTACAGGTTCTAGTACAATCGCTCACCGATCTTAGCTCAGAACATCTAGAGCAAAGACAGCATAATTTTTCCGTTATTCGTTTCGTCGGACAGGCCATGCCATACTGAATTACACTACGCTAATTACCCCGGATGCCAAGAGGTGGCCGGGGATCAAAAACAGCCATATATATATATATATATATATATATATATATATATATATATGTACATATATATATATTTGTTTTCTTTTTATTGTGCATTCACAGTGATTCGTCATGACGCATTTTAATAGTCTTCAAAAAGTAAACTCATCATGAGCAACATAGTGTATAAAACGGAAAATAATATAATAATTGAAATATTATTCTGTAAAAAAACATATATCTACGCTTGTTATTTCGTACAAGTAGTTTAAAAAGTAATATATGTATGTCAATAGCGCGGAAAATGTAATGTTTACCTCATCTCAAAGTCTTCGACAAATAATTAAATATTTATTTCAAATTGCTTAAACCTGTATTAATGTTAGAAAGAGAAGAAATGCAATGCCCATTTTAATACCGTACTTTCGTCCGTCTTTCATAAAATCATCAGTTTATCAGATAAAAATGCCGATTTGTGCTTATGAATTTTGCGGGGCAATAAACTTATTCTCCGTTCGGATATGTATGTTTGGTAAAACTAAATGATTAGTTTTTGTTTTGAAGACAACCAGTGTGGATCCGTGTGATTATTTATCTATCTGCCTGTTGCACAAACACGAAACTTAACAGTTGTATTGAAGTGACCAAATATAAATGTATGTAGGACTATCAAATCTGAATTAATCCGAGCTCACGGCTAGTATAATTATTTAGAATATTCATTATTTATATCTTCACAAGAGTCGCACTACTTGTCCAAAGGCATATAAATACAGGAGATCAAGTCTATTTTTTTCTTTACTGTGTGCCCACCTATGGCAACTTATATATACGATGTATATGCAATGCTTGTTTGCCACACTTATCAACGTAAAGGCGATTAATCCGGGAGGGGCCCTGACTTGTATTTTTTTTATTATTGGTCTCTAAATATTTGGCGTTTCATAAAATTATTTTGTGTTGTATTAAGTTTATTATCTTATTATGTATTTTATAATGTTAAATTCGTTTTTTTTAATATGTAATATTTTTAAGTAGTGTGTAGTGAGTATAATTAAAATGGCTAATGTTCTACGCACCGTACCTATATAGCTGTTCGAGAATACATATCAATGCAAAATACTAAGATTGCCGTCATATTGCTGTAAAATAAACACAATAAAAATTATCTGGACACAAAAGAAATGAATGTCAAAAGATTTTTACTTGAAGCAATGTCATTTAATTACATTACATTATTAACAAACATTGTTAATGTTGATATACGATGTAATTTAGATTTATGATGAATATGTTCTGCGAATATATTCTTTACTAGATATGATGTGTTCTGTAATACCATTTCTCAGTGATATCGGCAAAGACCGGCCTCACCGGCGCCAACGTACCAACATCTTTGAATATCGATGTCGAAGCCCAGATTCATTGTGATGTAATTGTATATGCAAGTGGTGTATTTTTTCTGTGAAATATTATTATATTTTGTGACGAGTGCTATATTTCACTTGGCACAGACTCCAAAAATCTATAGCAACAGCAGCATTTTGCAAATGGATTTATATTCGGAAACGATATTATGTTGCAAAAGTTCCAACTAAATACTCGTATCTTAATTATTTGGTACTATTTGGTGCGATTTTATTCCATGATTATAATTGAAGTAACTTCCATTTTTTTGTTACGAAATTTTAATGAAGTGAAGCTTTTTTGGACGCGATGAGAATAAAATGTAAAGGACGCAACGTCCTTCGTGCAACGTTTGGGATGTCAATATGTCACAAATCTATCGCAAGAAGACGCAAAATAAACATCTCGAGAGAAAAAGATGAACATGATGCAATAAGACAAGAAGGTTATCAGCTGTTTTACGTTATGTATGTCAAAAGTAAACTGTCAAAATTGTGCACGAAAAGAAACAAAAATAGCGTTCACTGATGCTATCAGCTGTTCGCCCGTTATTATAAGTGTCAAAAGTAAATTGTCAAAATTTTGCGCGAAAACAAACATAGTGGAGCTCACTACTGCATCTCACTGGCTAATTGAATTGGCAACAGTCTATGTAAATTTATATGAAAATTTAAATATTGAATATATTTGGCGTTAATTTTGTAGAAATTCATTATTCACAATTAAATGAAACTACGTGATATAGTATTATTTCTACTTTCTTTAAGTTCTTTACCACCACCTAGGTTTCGTTGTATTGCAATATCTTCAGGTGGGTAATAACGCAAAGATCTTGGTTAATAACCCACCTGAAGATGTTGTAATACCACGAAACCTAGGTCGTGGTAAAGAACTTAAAGAAAGTAGAAATAATACTACATCACGTAGTTTCATTTAATTATGGATGAAAATTTAACTCAGCGGTCGATATTTTCATTAAAGTATATATTAAATATTATTATTTTATCTATCTCCAGTTTCAAATATTTTTGTTCAAGACATATACATACATAGACACTAGTATATTTTCCTCTTTTTTTGTTTAAACCGTGATTAAAGATATTTAGTGCTAGATTTACGTGTTTGTATAAACCTGTATATGCTTACTTATATACCTATTAATATTTTGGATACTTTATGCATTTGTCTACAGATATACTATCTACCTACCGACAAGTTAGTGCTTCATATCTTGGCATGTACCTGCATATACTTACCTCCCTACTTATTTTCCTCACATTCTTGTTTACGTGAAGACAAGTATAACGAGTCCAAACTCGATAAGTTTGGTCCTCACCAAAGAAAAATTTCTGTCTCAATCTTCTAACTCCTTCGTTAGACATATTATGTCGCCCTTAGACGTGTCAAAATTTAAGAGAATGATATTACATTATAATTAGACCTTTATCATTCAAACTCAATCACGGCGCCTATTTTTTTCATTATTGAGGTTTTCTATGATAAATCTTCAATTTCCATACCAAATTCTAACCAAAATTTTATGAAATAACAAGGGGAATGAAATCCCTTTCAAATAAGATAAATACAGTCGAATTAAGAACCCACTTTTTTAAAGTCAGTTAAAAGTAAGACAATTTTACAAAAAGAGAACTTAGCAAGATAAGTCCTTCATGAATTATGTTTATGGATAAACACGAACGAAGCAACACGCAATATGTGCATAACGAGGGCAGAAGGTCTATTCTTCTACTACAGTTTCGTGTTTACGAACTTAAACAAATAGCTTTTTTAAACTAGATTTATTTTATAACTTAAAACTACTGAACTAGAATATATTTTAATGTGTCTATAAAAAAAACTCTATTTCAATGAAATTTACATATTTGGATTAAATAATGATTAGACACAAGTTTAATTCCATTCAAATTTGATATAAATTATTTTGCATTAAATTTTATTTCTTAAAGTTAAAAAATTAAAAACGTCATAATATTTAGTTTTATAATACTTCATTAGATCCCTTAAATAATTATAATACACTTAATTTTCGGTTTTAAGTTGTTAACTGTCTAAATAAAATAGTCTCTCGTCTCAATCGTCTCATTTCTACACTTCTTCAAAGGGTTCATTTTTTCTGAAGTCACTCTTCTACAGGAGGTTCTATTCCCAATCCAGTTGCAGCCTCAATCCATTCTGAGGAGTGCGCCACGAGTGTAAACACAGAAGGTAAAGTTGCACACCATTGAGGCACAAACGATATTATGCCAACCTTAAAAAATTAAGTCATTTCCATTAAACACAAATTAAAATAAACTATACGTCATAAAAGACTATTAGAAATAGAAATTTTAAAATATGAGTAAGTAGCGCTCGCTGAAAATTGTTATTTTCGCTACTAACGAACGAGTGGAAATGAACTATACTAAGTAGCAGCTCGCTGAAAATTGTTATTTTTGCTACTAACGAACGAGTGGAAAGGAACTATACTAAGTAGCAGCTCGCTGAAAATTGTTATTTTCGCTACTAACGAACGAGTGGAAATGATCTTTAATAAGTATGTTAAATACATACTATAGACTACCAAATTATTTTTCTACATCTGCCTCGAAGTTTAATTTGCGATACCATCAAATTGTTACCCAATGGAAAGGCACTAGCTCTTTCTGAATTTAAATCATACGCCACATACATATGATATCAATCTAATGTTTGATATGAGATTTAACTGTAATATAAATTTAACAGTAACTGTGTTGCTAATTGGAAACGTTAATAATGAAAACAAGTAGCAATTTACAGAACCCAGACAATACTTATAATATTTTTAACTTAAATACTGATCGCAATTAAATGAAACTACGTGATGTAGTATTATTTCTACTATCTTTAATTTCTTTACCACGACCTAGGTTTCGTTGTATTACAACATCTTCAGGTGGGATATTAGCAAAGATTAACTCTTAGGAACAACCAACAGCATTTATATGTTTCAAACACAATAGCGGAAGACTACTTTGTACGGATTTTTCCATTGTTTATGTTAGTGAGTTTATTGCAGGGGCGCAGACTAGGTTTTATTATATTACAGAGAGTTATACAATATACCAGTATTCTAGTTGGGGTAATAAATTCAATTGTTGTTATTATGTGAAATTATACAATGCAAACTTTAGGGTGTATGTAATAAAATTAAATGGAAGTTATTGTCGGTAATATATTGCAAAGGCAAGGGTATTTGAAAGTAAGGCCAAGGTAATATACTAATTCTACATATCTTATTATCGGTAATATATTTATACAAAAGCAAGGGTATTTGAAAGTAAGGACAAGGTAATACACTAATTCTACATATCTCCGGTTTTGTGTATTCATATATTTATTTATTTATTTCTTTTAATTTTTTTTTTTTTGTTTTTATTATATATACGTATATTTATATGTGTATTAATGCTGAAACAATTTCCAGGGTACTGTAGTGTCAATGTTTTATATTTATATTATATCTAGAAGATATTAAGAATGGGTGATGATATTATATTTAGTTGTTCATTTAATATATTGACCTTGATATCTTTTTTATGTCTGTTTATTTCTAATGTTTCTAGGATATTAAGTTTATTGCCTTTTGTATTTATTTGTAATATATATGGGGCATTATCAGTATGGGGGTGATGGTTATTTTCAATGAGATGTTTAGCAAAGTGAGATGTGTCTGGTTTATTATTACGCCAGCTGGCGATGTGTTCTTTATATCTTGTATTAAAATCTCTTCCTGTTTGACCTATGTATACACTATTACAATCGTTACATTTAAGTTTATAGATACCACTCTTTTTAAGTTTATCTATTTTTTCTTTATTATTAATAAGGGTTTTACCCAAGTTATTTAAGGTACTATACGTACATGTTATATTATTTATATTTTTATTATTAGTTAAGAGTTTTCCTAATTTGAGTGATACATTACCTATGTATGGGATAGATTTATAGTAAATATTATTCTTATTTGGTGCGACCGGGTATATTTCTTGTATTAGTATTTTTCTTAATTTATTATGGTACAGTTTTGTGACAATTGATGGGTCATAATTATTATTTGTTGCGATTAGTTTCATAGTTTTTATTTCTTTACGTAGGTTAGGTTTTTCAAGAGGGATGGTTAAAGCTCTGTGAATCATGGAATGAAATGCTGCTAACTTATGGGACCAAGGGTGTTGAGATTGACCATTAATTATGGAGTCTGTAAATGTGTCTTTTCTAAATATACTAAATTGATGTTCATTATTTTTGCGTTCTATTGTTATATCTAAAAACTAAGTTTATTATCAGACTCTACTTCTAAAGTGAATTTGATATTATTGTGTAGGGAGTTAGCAAAGTTAACAAACTGGTCTAACTGTCGCTGTGTACCTTTCCAGCAGATAAGGATGTAGTCAACGTATCTATAATAGTATAATATATTGGTCGCTAATTTACTGTTTAAGAGGCTGGTTTCTAGATGATTCATAAATAACTCGGCTAAAAGGGGACTGAGGGGGGAGCCCATTGCAAGGCCATTAACTTGTTGAAAAAAATTGTTATCGAATAGAAAATAATTTTGGTCTGTGCATAGTTTAAAGAGATCTCTAATTTCCGATGCTTCAATGGGATTTAATTTTTTCCTTTCTAGGATATCTGAAATGATATTTAGGCAATCTTTTGGTGGTATATTAGAAAATAAGTTTACTACGTCGAGTGATACTAGTTTACAATTGGGTGTTAGATGTATATTTTTAATTTTATTACAGAGATCAACAGAGTTTTTAATGGTATGTTTAGGTGCAAATCCGGTTTTATTACGGAAGATCTTATTCAGGTGAAAAGCTAATTTTTTTGTGGGTGCGTTTGTGTATGAGACAACAGGTCGTATGGGTATATTTGGTTTATGAATTTTAGGTTGTCCATATAGTATTGGGGGTCTAGGGTTCATTTCTATAACTTTATGTTTCGCGAATTCGTTAGGGGCTCGTCTGTTTTGCCTTCGAAAGCCTGTATCTACTGTCGAGAAAAATATTAAAAGTGTAAATTTAATTGTAAATTTAAGTGTACATATCCATTAATTTACATTATTTATCGTGTTAAAAAATAATTAATATGTTATTTTTTATCAATACCACGAACTAAGAAATTATCCTGATCAGCATGTACAAGAACTGTAAACAAATATTTGATATTAACTCTAAATAATTACCAGCACTTCCTCTTCGTTAATTATTCGCCTCACTGGCCCTCCGTTATCACCCTGAAATATTTATTAATAACATAGTGTAAACCAATTAATCGACATATCTAAGTCTAATTTTAAAGTTTAAGTTCATTTAAATAAAATTAATACAATTATTTAAAAACCATATTAGAAAAAAAGTAATGAACTTCAATAATTAACAATTAGTACTTCATTACCGTGCTATGTTTTATTATAATGCGTTTTTTTCATTTCAAATGGATAAATCAACTTCTGCTTATTATATAATATAAAGTGCAAATATTATTATATGAACTTTATACTTATTATATAAAGTGCAAATCTATAATTACGAAATCGATACATAGTACATAGATTTGTCATGAACTTGTTTTGCTTTGTTGAAATAGAATCGTATGAAAACTAAATTAAAATAAAAATCATTTTTATAAGACTTGTGTGAAGTTGGCTATAATTCGAATAAATCAAAATTTAATACGCATTTTAACCCATATTTTAAAACTTATGTAAATTAAAATTAATTTAATATTTGTTTCTAAATTTTACTGACAAAAAAAGTATCATACGAGTCGAAGAAACCATATTTGTATTTTGGACAGCATCTTGGGACTTTATCTCTGTAACAACAAACAAAATAACTATATTCGTACCTGGCACGTCGAGCGTTGATCAATATTATTAGGTATACATCCATGTGTTCCGTCTAACAAATTTTGATAAAACGGTCCACAGTTCATCATTATATTCGCCTCAATATGGAAGAGGAATGGTGACACTATTCTGGCATCTAAAAACAATTTTGAATGAAAAAATTCTTTCAGAAAAAGTAAAATGTATACATTCATACTTACGTACATAGAAAATAGGGAAAAAAGGAGCTATTTAACATTACAAATTTGGTAAAATTACTTAAATCTACAATACTATATTAGAAAGCAAATTTAAAATATAGCCTAAAATAGTCCATTGAAAAAATACAATAACACATCACAAAGTTTTCAAATATTCTAGCTGCCATAACAATTAATTGCTTTCTTATTTTCAGATCAACCTATCCGGAGAAGTCGTTAATATCACCACCAATATAAGGATCAGTTCAACGTGCTACAACTTTAAAAATATTTTATATTTACGAATTAAATGTATTTAAGAATTCTTTTCTGTCTATCTCATATTTGAATTATTTCGCAATTTTAAAAATGTCGACTTCTTCAAACCTTCTAAAGAAGAAGAGTCATAAAAAACAATATCAACTTACCGTTGGAAATTTTGCCCCATCCCGAAGCGCTGACTATGAATGCTCCTCCACTAGATTCAGCCATTGTCGCTATTCTTATTGTTTGTATGCTTTCTGTGGACGAATGTTAAATATGACTTCAGTATAGCAATGAAATTACAACGAGGCAATATACTTGAAGAATTATTAAGAAGGACTTTTTTACGATCCATATTTGATCCAATTCTGAATAAATAGTCGAAATGTTTATTTATACGGTTAACCGGGGAGGATTCTGCCGAACATACTTGAAACACATCAAACTCCATCATGGCAGGACGATGGCTAAATAGCTAAATAACTCATCATAATTGTTAACTTATAGACTCCTTATCATTTTGGTGGCAAAGTGAAAAGTTTATTTTTGCTGTAATAAATTTCCTGTACTTTTTCTTCGCAAATAAATCAGATTCCTTTATTGCTTATTAGTATATATTTTATTCACTATACTTTCTTAATTGTTAGGGTCCCGTATTTCAAACTGATAAACGGAACCCGTATAAGATTACTCACGTGTCTGTCTGTCTATTCGTCTATCGCAGGCAATTTTTTCACAATCCATGCGATTTCTACGTCGTATATCGTGATATTTTAAATATTCAAAAAAGAATTAAAGGAGGGGGTGGTTTAAAGGGTCGTAATATTAAATAAAGGTGAAGTTCATCAGGCATCATTAAAACCTACCTGCCATGCAAATAAAAAATAAAATAATAAATATCCTTGGTAAACAATGTAACGAATTTCAAAGTTATAGTCTACTCTTTTAAATGCAAAACGTTTCAGTCAAAATGAATCTTATACTATTTTATGCAATTGTTACATTTATGTTTTAGGTTTATTACCATCAAACGTAATAATGACGTATACTGAATTTTTTACAGAAAGATAAAAGACGCCAGAAAAACAGTTTTTTTTAATTTTTGTCTATTTATTAATTTGAACAAGTATCAGGCAAAATCTACTGGACAGATTTTGATGAAATTTGGTATAGTAATAGTATAGACCCAGGAACAGCAATAAAAGAGAAAAAAAAACTACTACTAAAAATTTTTTTTTCCTTATTACACGCGAATGAAGTTGTGGTACAGCTAGTATAATATATTCATTACTTTTATTAGGATAGCGACCTGAAGCCAATTATAAATGTAAATGTAATTTAGATTAAAAAATATAAGAAGTTCTTTATATTATTATATAAAAATATAAGAAATTCTTTATATGTTATGGTATTAGCATATTAACATGTTAATGACATTTAAGGTAAACGCTGTTAATTATTTCCTGTTATGGCACTCATAATCAAGGGTCTTGTTAAAATAAATACACAATATAGGCTTCATGATCATTTATTTTAAAAATTGAGAAACTTGACTCCGAATCAATTATTAAATTCGTAACTAAATGAGGAAAACTCAAATATCAATTAAACAATTATGGAAAATATTAAATATATTTAGCGTTAATTTTGTACAAATTCACTATCACTTAATTTTTATTCACAACTAAATAAAACTACATGAAGTAGTACTATTTCTAATATATTTTTAAATTCCTAACCACGACCTTGGATTCGTTGTATGACAACATCTTCAAGTGGACAATTTGTAAAGTGCTTGTGCGTTATACTCGTATATTATAAAAAATTGATGAAATGAATTTAAAAGGCGCCGAAATGACAACAAAACTATCGAAGCATAGAAACGATGGACTATTCGAAACCGCTACTAGATACATATATATATATATATATATATATATATATATATGTATATATATATACACACACACATTTATGTGTATGTAATATTAAGATGGATGAGGCAGCTAACCAAATTATGACAAAACATACAAAACGATCAGTAGATATTTTACGACGTACGTCATTGTTACATTGTCCCCTTTGACAAGATATTAGACACAAGACTCAACCATATGTAAATATAGGCACAACTAGACCTAAAAATAAATTCACGTTAAATTTCACTCGCAAAGGAAATGAACCGTTAATTTTCTTAAGAAAGTTTTCGGGGACAAACTCACAATGTTCTACATATTAAGAAACTGATTGGAAAATGAAAAGTGGAATCTGCTTATGAATAAATTTAAATATAGTGGTATACTATAGAACTTAAATATGTAGGTTAGACTTAAATACTTAGGTACAAAAATTCCATATTTTAGTATGGGATTTAAATCTAAGCTTCCTCCTTAATCGCATCTCTACTAGTACACTACGAAGTTTTTTAAGTACTATAGATCGACTCGCTCACCTGAAAGCGCAATCTTCGTGGGGAAGGTGATGATAGCCAGGTCATTGCGCACGTTCAGAGGATCGTATTCAGGGTGAAGCGTCACCTGGTTGGCAGCGACGCGGAACGTGCCGCGCTCATTAACGTCATATAAGTTAAAGGCACCGAGCACTACGGTATATGAGTTGACGTGACGCTCGCCGTCCCAGGAGCAATGGGCTGCTGTGAGCACGTGCTCGGTGCTGATTAGAGCACCACTGCAGAAACCGTCTTCGTCATCGTAATGGAGAAAAAGAGCTACCTGTGATGAAATTGTCACGATAAGGCATTTTGTCGAAAACTTAAATATAGTTTCTAGATAACAATTTGAGTCATTACGTTTCCTGTACAAAATCTACAGCAATGCTAGTTTCAATTATTTTTCATGGTTAATAAAAATAGTTAAAATAAAATTATTTACAATTTAAAAAAAACTATTTACGAGGAATGAAAGAAAGGTGATATATTGTAGAAAAGTCGTTGGTACTAGAAGATTTCGTTTTGATATTTTTAAACCTAACAATTGTATTTTCCCAAAATCTAAAAGAGAAAATATTATATTTTCCAACAAAATAAATTTATATTAAAAGTAGAAATAATAGGGAGATTTAGTAGAATAAATAATAGTAAATTTAATAAATCACATTTTCGAATATTTCTTCCATTCAAAATTATTTTATATTTAAATTTTACAACCTTGCCCATCTGAATACAAACACTACGTACTACGCTAGATTTGGTACCATGCTAATCCAAACATATCCGGCCTGCTTCATGACTCAACTGTTTTCCATCATTTTGTAATAGTAACACATAGAATTTATTTCAAATGCTAATATTTTATTTCTAAAGCAAGAAAACTAATAAGTACAATTATTCTATTTATATACAGGAATTCATTACTCGTAATATAACATGAAATCTCTTGGCAAATCTATATAAACCAGTGGACGTTAATTATGAGTGAGTGCATCTAATATTTGCAACACCTTAGATCTTGTAATATATATATATATATATATATATATATATATATATATATATATATATATATATATATATATATATATGTAAATACGCACGTACTTTATATCATTTTTAATTTTACTGCATTCAACATCTTTATTGAATGCAGTAAATTTATATATTAATTACAAAAGGTATGAAGACAAGATCGTACGGCAAAAAAATTAATTGTGATATTTAATTAAAACATATTTAAAAATTAATTGATTAGCTATTAAAAATATAGTTGAACTAGTAGCCTATAATATTTTCAGACGACGACTATAACAAATAATATGAACACCGCTAAATCATAGTCTTCATAATTACAGTGAATAGAAGATTCGTGTAAGCGTATACAATTGTGTAAAAAATTGGGAACCTTTTAATATAATATATTAACAATACAAACGCCAATTGCACTGATATAAAATATTGATAACTGTAATATACGTCGAATTTCTACTTACGTAAACTAATACAAGTACGGTTGATATCACTGATTATAATGTGTCAACACTAACAACTGTAACGCATTATGGCCACATAACATTAAAGTAATACCTGGTAAGGCCTGGAACCAACTTCCAGCATAGCACCTCCCACAATAGCGTCACTCCCATGCAGTTGAATCAAAACCACAAAACATAACACGATCAACCTCCTCACCATGTTTTCACTGACAATTGCGCAAATTAGACACAGCGACCGGCCGCAATTAGTTGAATCGATTGCTAATAACTGGCAATGGCATTAGCGGATAAGGTAAATAACGTCAAGATAAGATGAAATGTACAATCATAAATTCGATTTAGTTTTTATAGATTAAATAATTAAAAAGATAAGACAAACATTGAAATGATTATCTTATCTTTTTACAACAGTACACACTTTTGAGTTGCATTGAATATTGTGAAATATCTTTTGTATGTTCCCGGCTTCATTTTTCAATCTCATCAAACATCAATAAAAAGTAACATAACCAAACAGAATATTCATGTTAAAAAACAAAAAAAAAATGTTTTTCATCGATTTTTTTGAACATTAAGGGTAACGTTTTACTACTCGTAAGTGCATAATAGAACTTTTCTTACGTTTTATAAATTTGTATATCTTCTATTCACTGTAATATTTTAAGACTGTGATTCAGTGCTTCTGACTATATTTAATTATATACTATAAAGAATTTTTTTATATAATCTTGTCGTTATAATTTTTTTTCATTATACTTGATATTCATTACTATGATATGGTTCAAACATTGAATGTAAATAGATTAAAATTAATATAAAGTATACGTACGTTCAAAGCTGTTTAATTTAATGCCATACATTAAAAGTATTTCATACATACGTTTAAAGTATGGAAAAAGAAAAATCTCCATTAAATTTGAGTGGATTCCATAGATTAAAATACGTAAAGGTAAAGACAAAACAATAATTAGTGTTTAAACAATTTTGAACTTCTGAATTATGTTTTTTTTATTTGGAGATACGAAGTAATCTCCTTCCCTTCAAAATGAATTCACAATATGTTATCAACAAATTGTTTTAACAAACGAATATAATCGATGCAAATAAGTAATACACTTCTATTTCTACTCGATGTAAACATGTTCTTCTATTGTCATAAATCAATATTATTTTGTTATACCTTTTTTATTGTCAATATTTGACGAACTGAATTGAAAATACATTAAGGATAATTTGCAAGAAATACAGTACTTTAATCAATGGTTTTTGATGACAATCATGATAAATACTTAAACTAAAAATAATTCACAATTAAATAAAACTACGCGACGTAGTATTATTTCTACCTTCTTTAAGTTCTTTACGACGACCTAGGCTTCGTTGTATTACAACATCTTTAGGTGGGCTATTAGCAAATATAGATCGAGATCGATATTAGCAAAGATAGAAAGAAGATCTTTGCTAATAGCCCACCTGAAGATGTTGTAATACAACGAAACCTTAATCGTGGTAAAGAACTTAAAGAAAGTAGAAATAATACTACATCATGTAGTTTCATCTAGTTGTGAATAACGAATTTCTACGAAATTAACGCCAAATATATTCGATACTAAAAATGATGCTTTGCCAAAGCGTATTAGGCCGAATAGGTTATCCAGTAACATTTATATCCTCTTAGGCCTTCCCCATGAATATATCTTTCCCCATGTATATATGTCTCAAGTCAAAATTACGGTAAATACTATTATAAATCTTAGCTCGAGAATGTACCAGTTCCAGGAATTTAAGGTGTATTAATGTAATCTTAATTCACGTTCGCTTGAACTATGGTTCACAATTGGAATTGCGGCAGAGTTAATTATATTTGAGGGATATGGCAAAGCTCTGACCCTTACGACTGAAAATATGTGACAAATAAAACAAAACTATAACCGTAATTTATTCTTTGTTATCTGATTATCCTCTGTTTGTATTTGTTTATCTTTTTTTTCTATTTAATTTTGTAGATTTTATTTGCTATTTTTCTTCAATCCATATGCAGTTTAATTTATTGTTGAATTTCTTAACTTCCACACAGCAAAAAATGTTATATTTTTAAAAATATTTTTTAGTGAATATACAAAATCATTTAAACTCACTCAGATGATCGAAATTAAACCACACCCTTTACTTCGATTGTTTGAATTTATTTTTTTTTAACACACGGTGAATTATGCTCTTCACCATGTGGCACGTGTGAATATATGCTCTTGCTCTTGGAAGAATCCCTTTAGCAAATTTAAAAAAAAAATGTGGTTTCAAATTTCTAATAAAATCCTTTAATAAAACCCAAATAATAATAAAATTCGAACTTAATCATTTATTACTTAAAAAACAACAAAAGTGTGTTGACTGCAATAATCATCTTCATTATTTATCAAAGCTTTCATTTTGGCGGGATTTTAATTTAGATTACGAACTTTTAGGGTTCCGTAGCCAAACTAGGAGCACTTTAAATTTTGCACCCCTCCATGTAAAAAAGGAGTTATTTTTTTTTATTTAAATGCCTCGTTGAGCAGGTTATCGTTGAATAAGTTTTTGAAAAATATTGGGCATATATCATGAAAACTTTTCTCATACAGGGCGGATCCCTGATCTACAAAATTTTAAGCTTTAAAATGATAATTTTTGTTGTGTACCTATAAGCTGAATAGTATTATATAAGACAATTTAAAAGAAAATTGTGGCAATTAAGTAGTCATTATCGGCTCTGCTAGATAATGAGTACTAGACGACCAGTTTGTGACTTGTAATTACATCTGTAAAAATTCATAGAAGCTCCATAAATCAACTACAATAAAATATCGTTTAAAAAACCGATTCAAAAAAAGCAGGTACTAAAAAGTATAAAATAATTAACTCATAATATTTACCTAGTTATTCACAATAAATACAAAGTTACTTATTTGTGAAGGGGCCAGCATTGTCGACCAACTTGAAAAAAATTATAATTTAATTTAATTTATGATGTTAATTTAAATCAAATAAGTTAATTTAAGTCAAAACCTTCACTTCAAATGTACTCACAGTATGAAATAAATTAATAAAGGGCATATTTCTGACATAAAATTTTACAAACTGTATCTAAACCTAAATCCTGGTGGTGAAAGCGACTTGTAGTAGAGTTTTTTCACATAAACAAATGCACGTCGAACATTTTTCCAATTTTTTCCGAGCAGCGATAGGGCAATGATAATTTTCCTTTGCATAGAAGTTATTAATATACTATGCATGTACAACCAGCAACATAAAATGATTATCTAAAAATTAGATTTCGTTTATTGGCTGTTTGTTTTCGCTTACTAACTGGCTGTTTTTTCTTGTTCTTTTTCGTAAAAAGTTTCGAAACATTTTGTATTTACAAGTGATTTAGCAACTTCTTGTCTCTGTGTCGAAAAATCTTTGACTGGTCGATGGAGAGGCGCATTCGGCATAACGCAGTCGACGAAGCATCCACCTTGCCAAAACTCACCAATAAGCGAGAGTGTGAAGCTGATACTACAAACTCCCATAAATGCTAATTTGAGCGTAACGCACCTAAATACAGCTACAACTCACCAAACAACCAAAACGGGGCATTTTTTAAAAGTGGACCGTTACTTATTAGACAACCTTAAAAAGTAAAAAAAAATTACCTTACTACCTAAAACCTTTAATACTTATACGTATAAATTACATACTTACAAGTAGTAGATAATATTAGTATAAACTGCCAGTAAGAGTAATTTTATTTTATATTGAAGATATTTTGCAATCGATAAATAATTAAGGAAAAAAAATATCTAAGTTATTGTTTTTAACTTGCTTTGTAGATTCATCTACTAATTTCAAATATGATACAAATTCGCCTTTTTTCTAAAAATATTTGTGAACTTCTTAAAACGTTTATGGATTTCTTAAAATATTTGTGAATTTCTTAAATTGTTTGTGAATTTCTTAAAATGTTTGTAAGTTTTTTAAAGATACTTTGATTCTGTTACTAGTGGTTTTTTAATAGTTTATATTTAGATACTTTTAGCTATTATTTCTAGATATTATCGTTTTAGTGTCGACTATGCGTAATATTAGAGCCAAATAACATGTCCCTAGAAAATGCGTTTTTGAGATAACAAAATAGACAAATTTGGAGATCTACCGTTACTTCTCAGTGGAAAAAACATTACACAGATCTGTTACACTGACATACAATTTATAATATATATATATATATATATATATATATATATATATATATATATATATATATATATATATATATATTCACGCACACATACATAAAAGGACGCAGTAAAAACGATACCACCACCTTAACTTTGTTTGGTCCAATTAAACCACCATCGTCATTTTTTACCTATCTATAGCTATGCCGACAAAATCTATCCATTAACCTGGCTTCTCTCCAGAATTGTGTAACTCTCTAAATGTTCAGTATCCCAAACATTACAGTTCTTATAATATTGTTAGAAGTGGTATTATTTGACATTACACTATGTAAACTCCAGTGCAGGCAAACATTGTATAAACAGCAATTGTATGTTTACAACTATAGAGTCAAATTTAATTTACAAGTAAGTGCAACGCCATCTAAGGTACGTTGTGTGAATTTCTACAAGCGCATCGATCATAACATTATCACAGTATTAACAGAATTGTAATTTCACGACTCGACAAGGGTATTATTGTTTTGTTATATATTATGTTGCCATCACAAAAAAATAAAATGAACGATGTGGCGAGACAGCAGACGAAATATAAATTCACAATTATTTTAATACTGACTATATACTCGCGGCTTCATCCGAATATAATTGGTATATTTTATTCTAAATTCTACACAGATGAAAAACAAGCGAAGTCGGATAAATTCTGCTCGGATAAAGTTATGAATTGAGAACTTTTATCAGCAGATACTAAACTAATCAATCTTCTGTTTTGGCTGCAGGACCTCTTTATAAATCACATTAGCTGATCTAGACACTTGTAACATCAAAGTTCTGGCCTCATCCGAAGTATAATTTATTCTTGTTAATATTGTGGAACATGAAGAACGACCCTTTTCCGTTATTCATCGAGTAACTAACTATTTACTAGCGAACATTCCTGACATTATCACGCATTAAAAAGGAGAGTGACCTAAACAAGCAGGCTCGGTCTCCCGTTAATAGCCACAATGAAATGAGGTACCATCTCCCTTTAAACTTTACATATTACCGTGACACTTCAAAATTAAAAACTATAATTTAGGCTTTATACTATTTTACGAGAAATAACAAGAAAATATAATTTAAAAAATAAAATGTTTGCATTGTGGATTGATCCACTGTAAGTATTAGTAATTAAATTGACCTATAAACGTGCGCAGCATCATGTTTTCCAGAAAAGTAACATTGTCAAAAGAATGCCAGGTGCACCCTAACCTATTTAACAGTTCTTATAATTACCAAAGTGTCTGCTTTTATTTTTTTCTTCAGTCTAGTTCTTATAATTACCAAAGTGTCTGCTTTTATTTTTTTAGTATATATAATTATCAAAGTGTCTGCTTATAATTACCAAAGTATCTGCTTTTATTTGCTTCCCAACGCCAAACTCCACTAAATCTATGATACACTGGTAAACGTTAATATGTCGTATTTCATAGTAGTTGTAGCTATAACAGTTGATAAATTGGTAAAAATTGGAATGTAATTTTTTTGTTTACGAAGGTAAAATTATTTAGTATTAAAAACAATTACTGGTTTTGTTGAAATTCATATGATTACTAACAAAAAAAAACCGGTGTACATCGGTGGGATGTAATATAAACTTAGATGTAAAGTAGACATCATATAAAAATGTTGTGAATAGATAGAAACGTCATGGCTATATTTCAATCGGTCGTTCTGAAAAAATATTGTCCATAAAAGTCATTGAACTAGATTGAAAATGAAATCAATAAATTACTTTTAAGTTTTACTCTATTTTAAATAAGTTTTTGCGTCGAATGGCTAACTCACTTTTAAATTTAAAAAATCTAATTTTTGAAATCTGTAAACTACTATGAAAACCCCAAACAACAAGAAATATTATTTAAACATCAAAAACAAATACGGTACAATTCTTACTTATTGTAGTATAAATATATCTATAAAACGAAATCAAAATAAATTGATTTCAATTAAAATATTAATCTAGATAAAGCACCGAGTTGGAATTTGATATCGTCTTCTTAATATCAACACAAAAGTGGGGCTACAAATGGTCCAGGAATAATTTGACAGTTGGTATAATGTCATGCGTTGAACGAATCGAAGTCAATACAGGCGTTTTACGTTATATTTTTATGACCATTGGTTGGTTAATTTAACATTTGAGATGTTAAATGTAAACTTGTAAAAGAATTCATATAATTTTAAATAATCTCATTTTCTACTTTCTAACGAGTGACAACTTATTAGAAATCAAAATTTCTTACATCATTTTCAAGAAAGTTTTGCTTCGTCAAAACCCGACTTACTTTTTATTTAGCTAAGGATAGTTCTCTTATTGTATAATATTTCTGTGTAACAGCGATACACGTGTATAGTAGAATATGTACGTATAGTTACCACAATCATTACGTCCATATATACATATATATATATATATATATATATATATATATATATATATATATATATATATATATATATATATATATATATTACATGGGTTCTTTTATTAAAAAGCTACTTATTCCTTAAATACAACTTAATACTGTTATTTTTCACAAGAAAAATTTAAACTTTCACATCTTCTTGTCACAATTTTACCGCTTCTGCCAAATTAATAACCTAACACTTAGGTTGAATATATTTGGCGATAATTTTATAGAAATTTATTATTCACAATTAAATGAAACTACCTGATGTAGTATTATTTCTACTTTTTTAAGTTCTTTGCCACGACCTAGATTTCTTTGTATTTCAACATCCTCAGATTGATATTAGCAAGAATCTTTGCTAATAACCCATCTGAAGATGCTGTAATACAACGAAGCCTAGGTCGTGGTAAAAAAACTTAAAGAAAGTAGAAATAACACTAACACTTAGGTACAAAACTATAAAATTACTTTTGAATTAATTAATTATTTTTAAAATCAAATGATGTACTGTTAGACATAAACAGATCCTTTTAGTATTTACATTTTGATGGTAACAGCTGATTATAATGAAATTCGTCACTTTTATAAAAATTATATCAAATAATCGCAAATCCTATCAAATCGATAACCATAGAGTGCACTTTACTTATAATTCACCATATTTAACTTTATTTATTTATTTATTTACTTTCGTATATTAACTTAATACATATAGCGAACTTATTGTTATGAAAGCAATCGCTTTCAGCCAACCAAAAACATCAACCCACCTCCACTTGATGAGCGACCGGGAATCAAACCCGGGTCCCCGCGATGAGCCGAGCAGTCAAAGGCTGTACGCCTTGTGATCAACCCAATACACCACGATGACAACAATTATTATATGTATTATATGTAATTATAATTTTAAAAGAAAAGAAATATGATATTGGTAAATAAAAATGAATTGCCTTCTATTACAATTAAGTTGTAAATTATTTTAACGACAATTGTCAACACAATTAAATGAAACTACGTGATGAAGTATTATTTCTACTTTCTTTAAGTTCTTTACCACGACCTAGGTTTCGTTGTATTACAACATCTTCAGGTGGGGTGTCAAGAAAACATCATTTTTAGATAACAACATTTTATTAAAAAAATATAACAATATAAATATAGCGTAACAAAACAATAAGCTGAGTACTTAACAAAATATTTACATACTTCTAAATATAAATAAAACAACAACAAAACAAATATAACAATCACGCTCAGAGTGGTCATTTTCACGCTTATTTTCTTTTTCTCTAATTTATTCAAATAATTTAAATATCTTATTCATTCCATGCAAATACGGTGTACAGTGCGCCCGGATAATGGTCTGCTGACGAATGTATTAAACATACGACTTACATTGGTATTCAACGTACTCCAATATGTACTTGCATATTCATAACTTACATTTATCAGTAAGGATGTATTGTGGACAAAATTACATTATAAAGTAAGTTTAATGGTAAATGTAACAGACGTTAAAGATTGAAAAAAATATAAAAAATATTAGCAACCATTTTTCCAACGTGAGCTTTTAGTATGAATTCAATGAACTCGTAACTTAAAAACCACAGATAATAAAAGCTTTTTTAAAAGTTACGTGAAACACCGTTACATGAAAATGAATATAAATACTTATTATGCGACGTATCTAATATTTCTTATTATTTAATTCAGTGCTGTATTTAATAGTGTTATATGTGTTTTCACTATGTGATCCAACATGATCGTGGGAAGGTGCTCCGTAGCTACTACTGGGGTTGGAACCGAACGATGAGTGACTGGAACCGAATGAGACCGGACCTAATTTGGACCCAGACGACAGACCGAATAAGCTGGAAGGCGATCCGTGGCTAGAAGAAGGCGCTCCGTAAGAGCTCGGGATGCCGTAAGAAGTACTTGGGGGCGATCCAGAATGAGAGGCAGCTGCGAAAGCATCGTGGCCAGAACCGAAGGAGCTAGCTCCACCGTGTCCCGATCCAAAACTTACGTGCGAAGCTTGTGCCGCCGGCAAGTACATGGATGAAGGTGCGCTATATTTCGAGGAAAGAGCAGATGAGAGACCTGACAGAGCACTAATGTCTAATCCGTGAGAATCCGAAGAACCAATGCCGCCGTGACCTCCAAATGACCCTCCAAAACTGCCGCTTTGAATGGGCGCACCGTAGGCTGATGCCAAACTTGCCAAACCGTGGGAACCACTTGAAGATGAACCAGCTGAACCCAAAAACATAGAAGGTTTAAAGGAAGATACTGATGGGGCGCCGTAAGATCCGCTCAATGCCTTTCCACTGCCTTCCAAGGACGAGACGCTGAATGATTTGAGAGGAGGTAGAGAGTAGCTAGAGCCAGATCCACCGAAAGAAGCGGCGGACGCATGGTCAGAACTTGGCACACCGTAGCTAGAAGAAGTCGCGCCACTGCCGAATGAAGGAGCAGCAGCGTAAGAATGGGACGATCCGCCTAAACTCGCCGCGGGGCTGAAAAGACTATGGCCGCTATCGGACGACAGACCGTGTCCACCCGACGCGAAAGCTCCAAGTCCTTGTGAACCGATAGCGTAAGCCGGTTGCGATCCAGATGCCAGGTTTGCGAGACTCTGTAGGCTCAAAGTGATAGGAGGCAAGGTTTTGGTGAGGCCGTGACTGCTGCCAGAAGACAGAGAGCTAAGATGAGGAACACCGTAAGTACTTGAAGGTGCCGCGCTAAGATGGCCGAGTGATGATGCAGAAATGCCATGTCCCCCACTCATCAGAAGGGCGATGTCGTTCAAGCTGCTACCGCCATGTCCTCCCAACGTATAACCGCCGCTTTGACCACCAAGAGAGAGTCCACCGCCATGACCACCAAGGGAGATTGAACCGCCATGACCTCCTAAAGAGAGTCCACCTCCATGTCCACCGAGAGTGAGACCGGCGAGTTGGCCGCCATAGAGACCACTGGAATGAATTGAAGTGTGCAAACCACTCGAGCCGCCGGCAGGGCTAGCGTAGCTAAACGAAGGTTTGCCTCCCGCAATGCTGTAGCCTGCACCGACACTGATGGCATTAGAACCACCGTGACCAAACGACTGTGGAGCGATCTGCAGAACGTGCGATCCATGAGGTGGACCGGCTGCTGCGTAGGGTGCTTCCTGCGCTTCCCTTTTCCCCTTCAGGTTTTCTTCATTTTTGCTCTCATTTTTCGCATCATCGGCAGCATCTATTGCCAACACCAAAAGGCCAACCAGGAGAACCTATAAAATTTAAATAAAATACTATAATCATTACTGTATCACTCTAGTATCCAAAAGTTACAATAAAAAGTGAATTCTTTATTATTAGAGAAAATATTGTACGAGTTAGAAAGAATTTTCTAACTCGCAATAAGAAAATATTATTTTCTTTACCGACATCTACGTTAATGTAAAAATGCCCTGCCGTAAAAATAAATCAAATCGTATTTACATTGAGGTACTTTCACGTAGCCTAGCTCAAAGAGTTTTCAATATGGACCGGGCTTAATGTTAATTGTAATCCATAATTCATAAAATAAATTGGTATAAAATTTTCATATTTTGCTATACAAACTATTTGACTTGAGACCACACGCTTGGTATACATTTACGTAGACCTAAATGGCAGGCTAATTAAACATAATTTATGCTAAATTTATTTATAAAAGTTTCGATTATAAAAACTGAAATTGTTAAGGTAATAAGACTAGCCTTAATTAGGTACAACTCATTAACATTAGTTCTAGTAATCTTTATACGAATAACCATATTCGGTTCCGCTGCCTGCTAAGCAAATCGCAACGTAAAAGATAATATATGTATTCTACAGAACAGATAGCAGAGAAAAAGAAAATATTTTTAATTTTACACTCTCACTGTAATACGTTATTAGTCATTAACCGATTTATTAATTATCGAGCGTAACGTTGGTTTTTATATTTTATATATGAATATCAAAATATAACTTTAACGAGGCTACTTTCTCCCTGCTGTATGACGGAATGTTCCACTTTGCAATTTGATTAACAGATTAATAACTACTAATTAATTGTCATCATTCGACTATGGAGTTTATTTTTACTTCATTTTAGTATGCATAATATTAAAAGCATCTGAAATGAAAAAAGAAATTAATATAACGTTTATTTATATGCGTACAGAATAATTTATAAATACCGGTAACTAAAATAAATATAGTACTTTTAATAAAAGAAGGACAATTAGAAACGATCGTAAAAGGTGACTCATTAATTAAAATGCAATATTCAAGAGCAGTAATCAAAATGGAAAGGATAAACTGTATGCACGTATCAAATCTAAAACAGACAATTAGAATGCGACCGGATCGCGGCAAAAAACATGACGAGTCATGGGCAATTTATATAACGGAACCAGTTACGTAAGTAAACGCTATAATGTATAAAGTACAGTCATTTACATTCAACAACGGTTACAGCTTTCGATCAACGTCGTCGCCATGTTTAGTCTTTTTTTTTATTAATGAATGCCAATTTCAATTCTTAATCGTCAACAAGATGACGTGATGCAAAAATAAAATTTGTATCGCATGAAGCAGAATGAAAGACGAATTCCTGAAAATGTTGTTAAAAATGTTTTGAAATGTACGTCAACTGATTTCCGATCAATTTACTTTGGTATTATAGCATTGAAAACTATCTTTTTATTTTGATCGAATGGCACATACGGTCTTTCAATTTAGCATTATGGGTAATAAAGGTACACGTACAAATATTTATTTTTCTATGCTATTTTTCCTCTTACGATGTAAATACCAACTTTCTATTTTAAATCCAAAGACTCGTACAATTGCTTACGAAAGAAAAATAAACGCCTAATACAATATCATGTATAATCAAACTAGATATGTTCGAAAATCATGAATTTAGATCATATGACTTCGAAAGAATGATTTTTTTTTTCAAAATGAATCGTATGAAAATCATAATTTTATTATTAAGCATAGACATAAGTAAAACTAATCAAAAATTCTTGTCGCATTACAATATCCTCAAAACTACTTAATTTTAGAATGATAGTTAATTGTATGGGACTTCAATTAAATTATTATTATTTTGTTGCAAATTCTAAAGATTCGCCATATATAATTTGGCTATGTTATTCTCATCTTTCTCGTATTATTTACATTGTTTTTGATAATAAAGGAAACGTGACGGTCAATATGTTTAATACAACCAAATTGCAGCAATAACACAATGCACTTGTAAAATTTGCCATTGTACTGCATTCACCGGAAGTACATATCGAGTAACGAGAACAAGCAAAACGTACACATTCTAATAGCTCTTATAACGACGTTACTGTATTATATCGATACAAGTTTACTTGATATGAGAAAACGCCATGTTACTGCTCTCTCTCTCTCTCTCTCTCTTTCTCTCGAAAACTTGAGAATTGTTCTGCGTTCTTCCAATTATCCTTTCACATTTCTAGCAATTGTAATGCAAGCGCACGCTACATACTCAAGAGAGAGTTTTTAACCTAAGCTGAATGTCTATCAGTTTATTTTCTTACAATTTTTACCGGTAGCTTAAAACGAGAGCATCTTCCCACAACCTTTAGTTGGAAACAGTCGTTATAGAAATTAGCGTCGTAAACAATATTGTCACTTCTAGAAAAAAATTTTGTCTGCCTTAATATGATAATTTCGCTAACGGAATGCAAAAGTATATAAGGAAAATGTAATGACTAAGTAAGTAAATTTATTTTATTAAAATTGTAATATCAAGATGTTAATATAATTTCATCCTGCCTCCGTTATTGAATTTTATGCAGTTTGTAATTTATCGCTAATCATAGAAATTAGCGTCGTAAACAATACTGTCACTTCTAGAAAAAAAATTTGTCTGCCTTAATATGATAATTTCGCTAGTAGAATGTAAAAGTACGTAAGGAAAATGTAACGATTAAGTAGATTTATTTCATTAAAATTGTAATATCGAAATGTTAATATAATTTAATTCTGCCTCAGTTATCGAATTTTATGCAGTTTGAAATTTAACGCTAATAAATAGATTAATGTAACATACAATGTCAAAACCAAATGTCACATCAATTTACGTGCAAAATATACCTCAACATACTCAATTTTTGTATGGTTTCATTTATGTTTTTAATATTAACATAGATTTTTAGAGCCAAAACAAAAAGTATTAATAAAGAACCACCTATGAAAATTTTGAAATTGTGTAGTTATTTTACATATTGCACTTTTCAATAAATGATAAATCTAAATTAAAAACGTATAATTTCTATTAATTTTATTAACATATTTTTTCTGTGAAAAAAGATATAACGGTTCAATAATTCTATAGTTGGGCTTATTAAATAAACATATTATTTTGATTGTCCATTACACTCACCGTAAATTTCATTGTAAATGTATGTGTTAAAACGAACAACGATTTTTAAAAACTAATACACTTTCGTTTATGTCACAGCCTCTTTCAAAAAAGGTAACAAACAAAATTGAGAGCCGACGAAAGTTTTTGCGCGATCGACCCTCCTACTGAATTCTACTGCGATACTACGTTTGAGTCAAGGCAACTGTTACTGTTCAGTTGCCAAAATCCGAATGATGCTCTTGTGAAAATTTCACCAAATTTATAACGAAGCACTCAAGCGCTGAATGTAAGAGGCGACTGCGGCTCCGTAGGAGCAGGCTATTTGCGACTGTGTGCGTGATATTGTTTGCTTGTGTGCGGACGGCACCGGCGAGTGATGGGGTAAAAGGCGCATTGTATGTGCCTGCCATTGTACTGGATGAAATAATATATTTTTTATCCCTTTCACTGAGATAGGGGACTTTTTTTATTTATTAAATACCTTCGGATGCTCAGCGGAAGTGTTATGTAATAAGCCGATATCGAGATCGGCTTATGATAAAATATTGGAGGACAATTATTTGACTCATTTCAGAATGATATGTTTATTGAGGTAATATTATGTGGTGCGTTAAAACAATATTATTCGGCAAATCTTGTTCTTTATTCAAAATACAGAATTCTAAGTTTTTATTATTACTATCTTGAATTCAATTTATGTCTAATTCAATACATAACTTAATAAAGAGACATTGTTATTATAGAATTTACATAATATTTTATTTAAAACATTATTCAGGAATTATTTTGGTGTATCTACTGTTATTTTTCTAACACATTCTCAGATTAAATCTCAATTTGATAAGAAAATAATTTACGCATATAATTCAGAACAAAATGCGATATGCTTAAATCAAGTTTCGAGAGATTTTATAACGTAAACGATTCTTTATAAGGATAACTCACATGTTCTATCGAGTAAATCTAAAGTAAAAAAAACCTGTCAAGCACGTGTAGAATTCACACTATGAGAGTTACGTACACATTTAGGCACTTATAAAAAAATAATGGTAAATAATATTCCTATTACATTATAAAAAAAATTTAATGTAATGACCGAAAATATCTTGCACAGGCACATATTTAAAAAATATTTTTTTATATGATATAACCACAAATTAATGATTTCCGGATTGTTTCTTTTACTTGGCTGTGAGACTTTGCCAAATTTCATATTCTAGGTTAACAAAAAATAATATAAAACCCTTTGTAGGTAAAATATTTCATCATGTGTGACCTAACCCTCTGAATTATTCGTCATACATACTTGTGAATACACCATTTTGAACCTTTGCGAAATGTAGACTAAGAACGTAATTAGTTCCAATACAAGAATTTTAAATAACACCAAGAAACAAAACGAAGTTAGAAAGCAAACAGGTAGACAATTTTTTTTTATATTTATGTATCAAATGTTTCGAGATTCAAGAAAAAAACTGAAAATCTGTTAAAATAATTATGTATTTGTATTTATTGTTGAAACTCAATATTTCTATAAAAATAGCAAAGATCGATATAAAAATGAAACTAACAAATATTGAAAACATTACATAGTTGGCTTCAGTTACGTGATGGTATGCTATCGTACGATAATTTTATGGTAAATATGATTGTCGCCATGGTGTATTGGATTGATCACAAGGTATACAGCCTTTGACGATGCACTGCGGTGTTCAGGTTCGATTCTCGGGAGCTCGTCGAGCGGGACTGAACTAGTGTTCTGGTTGGCTTTAAGAGATTACTCCCGTAGCAATTTTATACATTAAAGTACATAAGTAAATAATAAATGGGGAGGAGATAAAAAAATATCAATTTACTATCGCACACCCGTGGGTGAGTGCTTTATTATCTATAGATTCTTTATTATCAACTGGATACTGCCATCACGAAAATATCCTCGACAAAAGTTCGAGTGATGAAGTCCTACATCTCCTAAACCTCAATCCTTCTCCGCTCTCGTCCTTTCTTCTTTAGTCCTAATTCATCTCAAAGTTCTATTATCTTTCTTGTTTTTTTAATGTACTATTAGTATTAACCGGTTTCAAAAAAGGAGAAACCTCATATCTCCGATATTTATCAACCAACTTCAATAATTAATCTGAAAGGATATATACCCAGTAAGGTACACCAGGAAACTGAAGATACACTATTCCATAGCGTACCATATAAAATTCTTTAACAAGGAGTAAAACAGGTGCTGCAACCGAGTTTTTATAATATAGTGCAAATGATAAATCTAATAATAAAGTCTCTAATTTTTTGATATGAGTTTGATCTCGTTTGACTTGTCTTGATGTAAATAAGAATGTAACAATGTAAATAGGTAGGTAAGTATATATAGGCACATACAAAGGCATGAATTAACTTTTTTGTGTATTGATATTTTATTCTATCATGTGTCAGGAAGATAATCAACGATTTGGATAATTCTTTTATACTTGAAAGGGTGTACCCCCAGTGTGTGTATGTTATCTCCAGTCTCCGGAAGTTAATCAACGATTTGGATAATTCTTTTATACTTGAAAGGGTGTACCCCCAGTGTGTGTATGTGATCTCATATCTCCGGAAGTTAATCAACGATTTGCATAAATATTTTATACTTGAAAGGGTGTACTCCCAGTGTGTGTATGTTATCTCATATCTCAGGAAGATAATCAACGATTTGGATAATTCTTTTATACTTGAAAGGGTGTACCCTCAGTGTGTGTATGTTATCTCCTGTCTCCGGAAGTTAATCAACGATTTGGATAAGTCTTTTATACTTGAAAAGGTGTACCCCCAGTGTGTGTATGTTATCTCACATCTCAGGAAGATAATCAACGATTTGGATAATTCTTTTATACTTGAAAGGGTGTACCCCCAGTGTGTGTATGTTATCTCATGTCTCCGGAAGTTAATCAACGATTTGGATAATTCTTTTATATTTAAAAGGGTGTATGCCAAGCCCGTGCCAAATGAAATGTAGCATCCATACATGTGTATGAGAAAGAAAGGCAAGCGTATATTTGCAATTATTCCAAAAATTTCTAGCAGTAGCAGTATTTTACAAATTTAATAATGCTCTAAAACAGTATTATATCGCAAAGGTTCGACTAAGTTCTCGTATTTCCATGATTAATACCTTTCATGGCGCTTCTTCGATGATTATTTGAAATGGATTTTTTTAAACTTCTATTTTACATTGCAACGTCAAAATCAATTTTTCTAAAGTTATTCTTATGATTGACTAGAAGAGATTGCTCCTATAGTAGTAGGTAAGTCTGCCATATACACTTTACTCAAATATTGACGACAGAAGTAATTCATAACTTCATGTTTATTATTAACATTTAAATAGTTTTTGGCAGAGATATATGGTATGACCTAAATTTGCCTTTGAAAAATGACAAGTCCAATTGTCCTTTGGTACATCTCGTATGTACGTATGTAGAACGCAATTCGTAAAAGACTTTGGTGATTCTTTTTTAATCGATTTATTAACTACCATAATATAAGCCTATTAATTGTCACAGTAATTTAATGTTTATAAACAATTTTCTAGAAAAATTCTTTTTTCGTGTTCATCGACTATTCTCGCACTCCGTTTTGTGCGGATCTCCTTGCTTTTTATCTCTTCTCTTTTATTGTTAATTACAATTGTTTATTTAAGAAACTATAAATAAGGCAGTGGGTGCACTTTTGGTTTTGTCAACGATTTTATATAGTCTAATGTTATGGATATAAAGTTAGATAAAAAGCAGAATAGGACCACTCCATTAGTAGATTCAGTACGTAATTAGAGTTTATATAATTCGCTTACTGCTGTAAAAATGCTACTATAAAATAAAAAATCCTGCCAAGCACGAGTAGAACTCGCACTGCGGGGGTTCCGTAAACATTTAGTCACATAAACATTTAAATGTACATAGTATTTCTATTAAAATATTTACAAATATAAATTCTTCACAACGTAAAACCCGCCGTGTGCCGTGTACCGTAAGCAATATATTTACGTTGTTAAGGTACACGGCGTTAAAACATGGTACATTTTTAAAAAGTTATAAAATCTAGGATAAACTCTATAATTTTTCTGCGAACTTTTGCATAGGCTTCTTAAAACGCGTAATTCATAATTTTAGGTTGAATAATTTCAGAAATGAGAATGTTAAACATATTTTTGCATATTTTTCAATATATCTCTGAAGACATACGGACCTAATATTTGGAAAAAATATTTTTATTTTTGAGCTTCTTATTATTAAGCCCTCTTAAATGATATCCCAGACTATTCACAGAATTTAAAAAAATCAGGTGCTTAATTTACCCCCAATAATTTCCATATAAATATTTTTGCGTAGTAGCAATTAAAATATGTGTGGTTTAGTATGTTTTATTACTGCGCTAAATTTCAAGTTTCTACATCAAGCAGCTTCGAAGAAAAACGAGTGTGACGACCGACAAGTATGTGAATGATCTTATAAGGGTTTCGTTTTTCCTTTTGGGGTACAGAAATCTAATAAATTTAATCGATTTATAAAGTAAATAGGTAGTAATAATATTTTAATGGCCATAATACTATTCCTATGTTTACGGCCAATTGTTACCAACCCCATGTTGACCTATTTGCACCGACCATATGTTAACCTATTTGTACCAACCCCGTGTTAACCTATTTATACCAACTCTATGTTAACCTATTTGTACCATCCCTATGTTAACCCTTAGAGTTACTGAACCCTGACCGATTTTTAGAAGTTTTTTTTTCAAATCTACTGTTCACTAAATAAATTTGAAATATCCTCACTAATAATCCCTTTTTTTTTGTCCCATACCAAAATTGTAAAAATGGAATACTTATGGAATCAGTTTGATATCCATCCGTCGGTTTGTCCCAGAATTTTTTTTCCAAACATTTTTTTAAATAGGAATATGAAATGTTTGCAAAAATACACAGCACAAACACATAGAAAAAGTCGAATTTGATTTCGGTTGCTAATTTCGGCGGGTAAAATGGAAAATAAAGAAAATGTTTTAAAGTTATCTTATATAGTATCAAATGTAGTCTGCTTACAAATCGAATATAAAAATTATTAAATGTTTTATGCATTATGATTTACATTTTTTGTGTAAATATTTATTCATAAATATCCTTCAAAAATCTTTATTGACCAGTCAAATTATGAGAAACACCGTTGGAAAGAAATTAGAAAAAATGTGGGACGTTAGTATTAAGAATTAGATTGAACCATAATTATCACCACGTCATTACATAACACAGTTTTCTGTGACGTCAAAAAGAAAGACGAGGCGTCATCCTATGCTCTGTAACTTGGGCCATTTTACTTGAAACAGTTGTAGACTGTCCATAATGTAACATCAGACAAATCTATATTTATTTGTTTAACCCTCGTGTAGAACCCGTGTTCTATAAATATATGTAAGGTAGTTCAATATAAGAACGCAGCTCCTTGGAAACAATCAGCTAACGTTGGAAATATTATGGAATAGATGTTAACAATTAAAAATTATATTAACTAACAAATTGTCTTTGTCTTTTTCTGACACCCAGAGTTAGACAAAGATGAAAGTATTTTAGTACTGAAAGTATCCGTTAGTGAAATGTTTCTATAAGTTCGATAGTCTGGTTGTCTTTTAATTAAGAGATATATTTTCCACGATATGCTATAAAATGTACGTTTAATAACAACCTTTCTTTCGGAATAGCGCAAATACAATTTGCTCTTTATTGTTTTTTATTCACCCATGTTTCTTAGTCATTTAGTCACTACAGATTGAAAAGTAAAATTATTTAGCTCAATGACGTTTGATCAATGAAGTCAAAGCTTCAAAGGCAAAAACTCTTCACTGATAAGTTTATAATGGATTAATTTTAATCCGCATAAACCTACAATCGATATAAATAAATATTAATGATAATCGGAATGATAAATTCGCATTTTACTTCTTACGATAACCTTAGCGTAATCACATCGATAGTGCCAGACTTCTATCTATAAGATATTGCATTACCCAAGATAACCCAGAATTGAGCTCTGTTCAATGTCACATACCAGCCTAAATAAAATATATGAAATTCATCATAACACATTATCTGTATTCATTTAAAATCCTTTAAATGTTGAAGTGATCAAACATATTTTGGAACAGATAATAATTATTATAATTTATTATCCTGTTGATGCATGAATTTTTAAATATTTAAAAAAAACTGCGACTAACATAGCTACTGAACTTCTCCACATCTCATTGGGACATTGACAAATTTAGTGACTATAGACAAAAAATTTCTAAATAATACTGCATTTCTCCCACTCCTAAATAAGCATTCTCGTGAATCAAATTCAGTACAACTGAAATGATTTTGATAGAGGTCTCATTGTCAAGTAACTTACTGACCTCGATAACAGTTGCGATTATCAATTTTTGGTTATCTTGAGGCAAATCATATCGGTGTAAGTTTAAAAAAGTTATGTTATTTATTATAATAACAAAATCTGTCATATTTATATTTGTATTTATGGTAGTATTTTATATAGTAACAAAATCTATCATATTTATGGTTGAACAATTACTATAATATACTAGAATTATACTGTCACTTACAAAATATGTTTTGCGAACTTGCCGTTACTCCCCATTCTCCATGAACGACTTACCCAATTACAAGATACTTCGGAGCCGATAGAAAGTGATTGCGAGGAGACCAATTCGATTTAAAACATATTTTTTTTTCTTTACAAAATATCTGGCCAGCAAATGTAGCAGACTCTCTTTTGAGACATTCCATTCGACAACATCTGATGCGTAGTCAGCTGATTACACCACATCTTGACTAAATAGCCGTTTCGAGTAGCCCATTACCAATTTCGGAAACCTGCAATTTTTAAAGTGCTCAAAATTGCTGTAGTGATTAATAATTACGGGTAAAATGGAACGGAACGTCGGGGTACATTAGTTTGTTATAGTACTGAAAGAAAATAAGCAATATTCTAAACTTCGTTTTAGGCTTGTTAAATATAAAATTTCAAATTTTAATGAAAATTAAAATTTTAATTAATGATTCAAAATTTAATCATTAATGAAATCAATGTAATTTAACACAACTATACCTATCTTAATAACTATTTCTGAAGCTAATTATACAAGATTGTTTCTAAACAATAACTTTGTTTGGAAGTAACCAAACCTATCGCTATATATTTTTAAAACCCCTATATTTGGTAAACCTATCGCTTATAAAAGACGGGTCTCCCAGTCTTGAAAGAAGTGATCAATGCTTTTTTCTTCAATTTTAAGCAGTTGTGAAGTTTGCAAGTTCTATATATTGAAAAGTTCTCAATCCAGTTTAATAGTTCCTGTATTTGTAGACCATTTTATGTTCATTTAAATTAAATGCACTTAATGTAAACAACATTTCCATTTAGTTTTAAATCATTTCTATAATTACAAAACGTACTAATTTAAAATTAATCCTTAAATACTGTCATTAGTCTTACTTACCTATTCAAAAAATAAATGTACTTAAAAAATTGTTAATTTATTGGTTTGTGATTTATGCATTCATGGAAAAAGTTACGTAACAATTGATCTGAAATGTTTCACATGTAAGAATTTGCAAGATTTCAATAATGCGAAGGTGCGTAGAATGCCACGTTATCATTATAAAGTTCGATAGTCCTGAGAAAGTATTTATATCCTCAAAAAGGGTGTAATATTTATGCTATTTTGTTATTTTTGTTTGTCACACCTCAGAAGGAAAAAAACGGAACTCATACGTGACCACTCACGTGCCCGACCATCTGTTTGTCGCGGTCGTTTTTTTTTCAGAAAACGAAACTTAAATTTTGGCATATATTATACCAATCCTCATATGTCTCAACACCTAAAGCTCCAAAAAGTTTACATGACAATATTATAGAATGCAAATTTATGTATCGTTTGGGCATAAAAAAATTGCAAAAATCGAAAATGATTTTTTACAATTTTACATTAGATATTTTTATGGATGTGTTGATTTTTACAACTTTTTAAATCTGTTTTAAAGATAATCCTTAGAAAAAAAAAAGATAAGCCTTTAAAACAGATTTCTTCATTTCTTGAAATAGATCCGAGATTTGGAAAGATTAAAAAATACCAAAAACCTAAAATGTAACAGTGGATGAAAGCCAATTACAACAATTATATTAAGTTATTCAAAAATTCACTTTTAAATTGGCACATTGATTTACGAGAAAAAATTCCAACAAACAATTGTCATCTCTAAAGTGAAATAGCCGCATATAGATGACTTCTAGTGGAAAGTCAATTTGTTTTTTAATCAAATTTAATTTTCATTTCGTTATATAAATAACTCAATGCCATATTCTAGTATTAGTTTAAAATTATAACAAACTTATCACCTATTTTATTTTACTACGTTATCTAATGTTATCTGTAGGCGTATTATCTACTCTAAACAAGAAAAAATAACAAATTAATTAATTAACGAGATTCCGGTCAATAAATGTAATAAAATGTAAAATAAATTGTACCATTTCTAAAATAAATATTTATCTAAATGACATGCCGTTTTATGGAGGTACCATAATATAATGGGCGTATATGTTCAAATATGAGTTTTTCATTCTTCAGTAGATGATGGAAAAAATTTGTTAAACAAAAGCGATTTAAAAGTTCTTTTCAACAAAGTATTATTAGTTTACTTTTGTTGAAAAATGATTTTTAAATATTTTTTTACATTTTGAGCCGCCACTATTTTGAAACGATTGAACTAATTTTGTCTCTCCGCGAAGTTAATCTAGATTTTGATCTAAGCTGTTTATACAGTGTTATATATTTATATACATACACATACATATGCATATAAATTTTCAAGGTGATCTTGGATTTGATGACCCGATTGATGAAGATATAGTGAAATAACCTCGAAGTTTAAAAGTCGAGATCTCCGCCATAGGTAATAACCTTCCGATCTCCTCTGCGGAATTGAAATAAATGGTCGGGTTTACGTTCAAAAATTTTTGTTTTCCTTGTTTTCAAACTTTACCAAAGATCAATCTTGATGATTCAATCTTGTAAAATAAGATTTTATATTTTTTCTATTGTGTGGGTTACATTTTAGAAGAAATATTCACTCTGCGGATTGACTATTTGTTTCTAGTTCATAACTGTACCCTATTATATTACTGTCCTGTTATTTCCCATGGTACAATATTATATAGGGCATTTGACATCCATTATATTTTTGTACCACTTGTAGACTTGGTTTCGGTCAATCAACATGACGGAGGTTTTCGGTTTCATCAGCGAGTCATCTATCCAGCACGAAATTTCTTGAAGGCTAGATATGGGTATCAGTTTTTATTTACTTATCAATACCCAAAATATAATATATCTGCCATAAAATTACCAGTGGCCATTGTTATAACAGAACGTCGTTTAGAGCCACGTTTTGTTTTATTTAATTTTTAACACTATTGACTATCCCTCTTTCGCTGAACTTCTAACATCATCTGGTAGTATAACGTATATTTTTATTTTACCTATTTCTCAATTGATTACTAAATCATATAATACTACATCGCATACGTATTCAGTTGAGTTTTCTAGTCAAAAGACACGTAATATAGTTCAATACGGTTTCTAGTATTTTGAAAGTTTGACTAATGTGCGATTTTTATGAGATTCTTATGCAGTTTTTGCGAGATTGATAAGCACTTTGTATACGTAATACAACTAGGTATATTTTGAAAATACTAACGATCTTCGCTTTTTTGCAGTCTTTTTAATTAATGGCAGTCAAAACTGTATGTTTTGACACCACTCTTATTTTTATTAGATAACGACGTATACGACGTTGTTATTGAATTGTCTTTAATTGCACATATTTACTTTTTTCTTTCTGATGTAAGTAAAATTCGTCGCAAGCGTTCACTTTTACGCATCGAGCATATTTTGCATGCAAGACGTTTTCTTGACTGTCTGCAGTGTAGTCTCTTAAGAGGACGTGCTTTCGATCAAACCGTCAAGCAATTTCTAATTTTTGTTCCAGTTATGTGTTTTATCTTTACTTCGACTATGCTTCGACCCATTGAATAAACTTTGACTTTTTGAATAAATCTTAATTTATCGAGAACTAGCCCCATAAGAAACTTGCGATTTTGAGAAAAAAATCCAAAACGAGCAATATATTTTTAATATTAACTATTTAGGACTTTTCCGTCTGTCTGACCGTTGTCAAATGCAGCCCCATATTTTCTACAGTGTTTACGTGAAATTTTGCGAAAATATATTTCTCATATAGAGATTTCAATGTATACGTATTATTCGAAATATGGGAAAAGCTCAATGTACATGTAAAGTGAGTGCAATAATTATTTTTGTGCGTCCCATTTAGTGGGGTGTCATCCGACAGGTCATTTTAATGAAAAGAAAATATTTAACATTTTTCATTTTTACGCCCCGTTTGAGAAATATTACGGTTTGAAGTGACGTACACTGTGAGTTACATACACCGTCTAATTTTAGCCAATATATTTTCACTAACAATTGCAGGAAATATAAACAGCTACGGAATCATATTTCGCACGTATTCCGACAAGCGCTTGACAGGTTTATTAATAAGTAATCCGAAATCATATTGGATTTCGAACAAAATTTCACTCTTTATTCGGTACATTGGTATCTACATAATATCATATATTATTTGAATTTTAGATGCGCACAAGCTCATTTCACAGGTAACTGTCTAAGTCGAAGATATGATTAAATATATTGCTGACTTTGTTTCTTAACTGCAAGTATTTAGAATCTCCACATTAAAATAACATTACTATTAACGATAAGGGATTTTAATGATACCACATAATCTTTACTACTCTAAACAAAATCAGTAGTAGAGACAAATTATTGTATTACAATGACAATTTCTCGGATATCTAATTGAAAGCTGTAACCTATTGGAAACGCATGCATTTCGTCAATTCTTCCTTCTTTTGAAACTAATAAATAGCAAGCACATCTGCTTTAACCATAACGAATTACTGACGAAAACCTATGATTACTCTTTTACATTCCTTTCTTTCTAACCCTACTTCTTATATTAACTGATTTTCGCCTCTTCAATTGACAATAGATGTTAGAGACGTTAGATTATTATAAAACCCGATGCAAATCCTCGTTGTGTATTATGATTACTTCTTACAGTTCAGAAGTAACTATTGGTCAGGTGTAGCTGTGTGCAGTCCAACGGTCGTCCGTGTCCTTCGTCATCTTGAATTCATGTTCAAAACCAAATAAGTGTATCGCTTTGAAGACACCGCCTGGCATCCGGTGTGCGTGCATTGTTGGACGCTTAACCCTTGCGTCTACCGCTGAAATAGCGTAACTAGTTAAAATATTGATTAATCTCACTATCATCATATTAAATTATGATGACATATCTACTGCATTCAGGTACCCATAGAAGCCAGCTTGCTATACAAAATTAAAAACACCTCTATATTTACATAAATTTTTGACTTCATATTGCATTTCATACCCGTAAATTATGATTGATAAATTTGTAGAGAAATCACCTCGAAATTTGAAATCTCACTAGTAGATTTAAGGCCATGTCCTTTATCTTTTGTCTAGTATATTTTTAAAACTTCCTCTTAGAAACATGTTTTCTTAATTTTTATATTTTCCCCTACCTTTGCAATAATTTTCCACCAGACGAACCGAAACTGACTATTGCTTTGACACATTTTAAGACTTTTTAAGGTTCAAAACATGTTTATTTAAACTATATAGTTATTCATTACATGCTTTTCACATGCTAATTTTTTATGAGGATAAAATTTACAATATTTCATTCCATGATGCCGAATAATTTCCAGGATTATTAAATCATTCTGCTGAACTAGGTTGATCGTATTCCCAATTGTAGTGTTTTACAACAAATACATATTCTTCCCCCAATCATTTTTTAATACACTGTTGAAAAAAAGTAATAGTTAACTTGATTATTTCATTTTGTAAATATTCACAAACAAAATATTTTTATGAAAAGTTAAATCTTACCTTGCGACGAGCCATAAATTGCTAATAATGTTAGAATAACTCTAGAACGAAGAAAATAATTTAGAAATAATTTATTTTAAGTTTGCACCAAATTACACAAATAATCTACAGCAGTTTTTTAAATTACATAAAATAACTAAAAATACTTAAAGTTCCATAAAAAAATAATACTTGTAATAAAATTTAACAGTAACTATTTAAGATCGTCGAAATTATTATCATAATATTTGGCAGCCATTATATATCTGTTTATATATATATATATATATATATATATATATATATATATATATATATGTGTGTGTGTTCTTTTAATTTCTTTAAAGTTTTGTTATTTTAGTCATCAACTTATTTCCGTAGCTTGTTAAGGAAAATTTATTGAAAACAGTATTTTATTCTTGTTTATAATACAGGCCAATTTTATTCTAGTTGTGTAATTGTAAATGTATCAGAAACATTTTTTTCTGGATTGAAGTTTCATTACTCCAATTTTTTTAAATCCAGTGGTACATTAAATATACATTAAACATATGGACAACTCGTTTCATAATATGTAAAAATTCACTGTTAAATGATTTGAAATGTCTTTTTGTTGTTTATTTAGAATGCAATATTTATAACAACAAAGGTAATTAATTAATTTAAAATGATGTGTATTTATTTTAAAATATAACATAGGCAAATGCGAATAATATAGATTAATTATGCCAAACATTCTTTATTATTCAATCATTTCTTTAAGTTCTAGTTTTACTTATAAAAATTAGAACTTATATTCTAATTTTTAAACATAATTGGGACTGACTTGTATTTTAAAGGCAATTTGAAAATTTAATTCACTAACTCACTAATGTTGCATCTGTAAGAGAGCTATTTACTCATTGTTGTTTTGTCTTCTTCTCATACCTGTTTCTCCTAACATGCTATATTTTGCTTCGCTTATTTTCCTAGCCTAAACCTAAAATAAATAAGATAAATAAAACTAATTTATTTTGGTGACCTGACTTTTTTAATACAAATTAGTATTCAGCTGAGACAAGAATAAAGAAACGAAAAAAAAAATATCGTGCACTTGGCATTGATAAGTATGTGACCTAGACATCTTACTAACAACAGAGTTGTCCTCTGAATTTCAATTATCATAAAAAATTATTACCATAAGCGGCGAAAGAATATAAATTTACAAAGTACAACTTAAATATTGTTAACTCACTTTAGGGAAAGTTCTTAATTTGCATTTATTATAACGATTGTTTATATTGAAACGAATAAGGCGATTTCATTAAAACTTGCTGCTTTACCATTACAAAGATATAAGGGTGGTATTATATTTCACTTTAGTTATTCTATCGTTATTGCTATTTATAGTCATTTTTAGGATTCCCTACCTCAAAAGAAAAAAAGGATCACTTCATTGTCCGTGTGCGTATCTGTCTGTCAAGACCCTTTTACTCATTACAACCTTTATCAAATACTTAGATATACTTTCTACGGTTGCTTGGTGCTGTAAAAAAACTAAGCATCTAAGTTAATGCAATAAAAAATAAGGCTATTTATGCCGCATATTTTGATACTCGCAAACAAATCAAAACCTACAGGGTACTTCCCGTTGAACCAACGTCACGAAATTTGGCAAGAAGCAAGGTCTTACAAGCCAAGTAAAGGAAAAAATCCTTAATATATAGTTATATCACATAAAAAATATTTTTCTAAATATGCGCTTGTAAAAGATATAGTAGATTATATATTTTCGTCCTAAAAATTCAAATTTTGTAAATAATTTAAAAAAAATATTATATTCGATTAATTATTTATAAATGCCTAATTATTATAATTATAATGATTAATTATTTATAACTACAAATTAATACATTTTTTCCTTTGCTTGTACTATGAAGCCTTGTTTCTGGTCAAATTTCATAATTCTGGGTTAACGAAAAGTTTTAATTAACTTTCGAGTGCGACGTAAATAACCGTATTTTTGACTGCATGTGTAATCAACAAGAAGCGCGCTATAAAATAAAAAATAAAATAATGGAAATAAGTATATTTAGTTGAAACGTTTGTAGTACAATATCGTTTCCGGACATAAATAAATATAGATAATGCTAGAGATTTTTGGAGTAGTGGGTTAATGAAAAGTTTTAATTTATTTGCGAGTGCGGCGTAAATAGCCGTATTTTTTGAGTGCATGTGTAATCACCGAACAAGAAGCGCGCTGAAAAATATAAAATAATGAAACTAGGAATGTTTTGTTGAAACGTTTGTGGTACAATATCGTGTCCGGACATAAATAAATATAGATACTGGTAGAGATTTTTGGAGTCGGTGCCAAATGAACTGTAGCACTCTGCGTATGTGCATGCGCACCGCATGTACTTCAAAGAAAAGTATTGACTTTTAGTGCGCTTCATACTCGCTGGTTATTTGAAACCGTTTCAATTCTTTTATAAAAAAAATTTCATTTATTTTATATTTTTTATTCTCTCTTAGTGTCATCATAGAATCAATTTCCATTAAAATTTCGACTGCGTTTCTATTGACGATTACAATGCTTTCTTCACTCCAATTGTCGCTCGAAAGTAAAAATACGTATGCATTTTGGACGCAAAAGTATCATTAGCAGTGACATACCGCTATCAAATTGAATTACGTATTTAATTAAACGCAAGGAAGCTAAAATTTTGTATACTCATTTCATTAAATGAAAGCAACGGAACGACTTATAATTAAACCTGCAACATTACAGCCGGTACAAGCGAAACATTGACCATCTAAAAAAATCATGTCAAACTTTTTCTCTTCTCGTTCGCTGGTCGAATCATCGTAATGCTAAGATGGCAATACAATGATAGCATTTAACTTTTTGGAAAAAAGGAACAAAAACTGAGTAGTTAGTAAAAAATTAGAGTGTACTTGACGGTTTCTTTGAAGTAAGAATTATGAGCTTCTTTAAAGTTCCGCACCTTGAAAAGAAAAAAGAACCCTTGTAAGTTTACTCAACCTTTCATATATCTTCCTATATGTTACAGCCGTTTTCACAGAAACCGTTTGATATAAAAACTTGAAAGATAAAAATATAGAAGAGATTTGAATCGTAAAGGCTTAGTATAATGATAAAGTATATCAATCCACATATAGTTAATACACATAAACTAGAAAAGAAAAAAGACAAATAAGTAATCGAATTGTTTTTTTTTATTAATTTTGTGTACCGGTTTATGTACCGTATTAATTTTAGAAGAGACAAATAAAGTAATCGAATTGTTTTTTTTATTAATTTTATTTACCAGTTGGTTGGCTGTCAAATGAAAGAAGTTATAGGGATTATAAAACAATTTCTTTTTCAAAATTTTGTATAAAATATCGTCCGCATCGTCGTCGTCATCCTCCACCATATCTCCGGAATTGCTAAAATCAAAATTATGAAAAAAACCTTACAGGCACGAATGAAACTCACACTACGGGGGTTCCATATACATTTAGATATTTATAAAAATTTCATATTACATAATATTCCTGTTAAACTATTCACAAAATTTTAACTTTTTAGAACGAAGTTACCTTTCACAGGCGCATATTTAAAAAAATGTTTTTTTTGTGTAACGATGTTTTCCTTTAATTGTGCTGGAGACCTAGATTCTTGCTAAATTCCATGATTCTAGGTGAATGGGAAGTACCCTATAACTTTTGATTTATTTGCGAGTGTCAAAATATGCGGCGTAAATGGTCGTAAAAGTTTGATTTTTTAGAGTTCCAAGGGACCATAGGCCTAAGTATTTGTTATTAATTTCAACTTTATACCTCCACACGTTCCTGAGAAAATTAATAATTTAATTTACCAAAGGTTTTTGAAATGAAACTTCTTTAGAATCGTGATTTGAAACTCGATGAAACGAAAATGCGTCACGACATAGCTACAAGTAAAGCTTCTTTAGAATTGTTGTGCTTTGAATTTTAGGTCTTCTCTTTGTGCCATGCTTCGAAGTATTTCTCTCTCGTCTACTAAGAATTGTACATATGTGTGCGCCTGTATATTGCCGAGCTAAATCGAGAGAGCGACGCATGTTGGTATCTATATTGCACACTGTCTAATACTTGTTAAAACAGTAATTGATGCTGTATTTCAAAGATATATAGATCAAATTAAAACTAAAACATTTCTTTCCTATTTTATTTATAGCCGTGTATAAGCCGTGTTTTTTTCAAAGTGAAAACATGGAGGCTGACTAATATGTAATGTAATATATGTTAAATAAACGGTAAAATAACTTTTAAACATGTTAAAAATATTATAAAAAATAAGCCTTACAATTATCCCTCTCCTGATACTCTATATTTATCTCATTCTCTAGTAGGTTAGTTTTCTGAAGTTTCACTTCTACCGTGTGTGAATTGTACACACAAACAATGTTTTTTTTTCACATAAATGATTATTCATGCGACAACTGCAACATCTGCCACTACCCGTCCCTTGCCACTTTAAAATCCATATCTTCGTTGTCAAATAGGTCTGATTGAACTGACACAACATGATATATTAAGTGCCTCAGTCCAAGTTAATAATACTAAAGAGATATTTCTGTGTGAGACGTGTGATAGAAAAGATCACTCGAAAAATGTTCCCAAAGTTTGTAAAAAAATTACAATGTGAAAAATGTGATATAAAATTCACTTAAAAATTGTGAAAACCCAGAAAGGTTACCTCTTTTTGAATATAGAATACTTTCTCACATTCAATTTAATTTATTACGATCTGTCGCTAGGCCAACAAATTAATAACTAAAAAGAACCATAGAATCATACAATCTACGTTTCTCCATAAAATAAAGGCAACAGTCACAACAAGACAATGCTGCTACATATACTTAGATTCATTTAACTTGTACTAAAAATAACTTACCAGCAACAAAAAAGGAACCTTTTTTGTAACTCTTTAGATAACAATGTGCGTAAACTTCGGAATTGTTTTGCGGCTGCGTTGATTTCAATACAAAATAACTATTTATAGTTAGACATTGTCAACTTCACTAATTTAACGTTTATCATTGTGGATGTAATTATCAAGCTGCTATGTCAAGTTATGTATTTAGAAAACCTTAGCCAATAATGAACAAATAAAATCTTTATGACTTATTATGGGCACTATTTCCAAGTAATATTTTAAATATTCGCGTTGATATACCCACAGGCGTCGCTCATTGCGAGACGTATTCGATAAAGTCAGTCGGCCTATCACTTATCGGATATACCGTGAATCGTTACCGCCGCTTCCTGTTACCGAATGTCAATGGATATAGATCGAATATGAAAGCGATAAAAAAAGTACCGGCAAACATCTGGCAGATAGTATCAACCGTTGGTTGTCGTATTGCATAACATAATATCAGTTTGACTCAGAGCGATGATGGATGGGTGGCAGGCGTTATATCATGAATACGTCTCGCGTGAGATACAGATATCATCGTATGTCAAACTGTTGAACACGGAGAAATAATACTGTTAATCGACATACATATATTTAGTAAATATTCAAAATTGACACGCACATTACTGATTACAAGCCAATTAGTTTTTTTTTTGGTTTATCGACAAAGTTAATCGATATTTACACCTGGCTGACACCTGACTTATAACAAGTAATGGTCTCAGACAGTATACTACGAACAATCAGCATTAAGGGTAAATATGTGAGCTGACAAACTTGTGGTGAGTGGAGTCGAATCGTCACAACCATGTTTTATTTTTATTTTGAAGCGAATTTCTACATACGAATGAAGCCAGAAGTAACGAACCATTCACTTTCTGTTTATTGAATTAAACGTCATAAAAGTAACTGAGGAAAACCTATTTTTTAATTTTTTGCCATATCATCAGTACAAAAAATTTCCAAACTTTTAACATCGTTAATACTGGGTACACCCAGTTACTAAGCTCAGAGAGAACTTAAAAGAACTCAAAATCGATAAATCTTATCAAATAACTTCCAGAACTAATAATTATTTACTGACAATTAAATGAAACTACGTTATGTAGTATTATTTCTACTTTCTTTAATTTCTTTAATCACGACCTAGGTTTCGTTGTATTACAACATCTTCAGGTGGGTTATTAGCAAAGATCTTTGCTAATATCCCACCTGAAGATGTTGTAATAGAACGAAACCTAGGTCGTTGTTAAAGAAATTAAAGAAAGTAGAAATAATACTACATCACGTAGTTTCATTTAATTGTGAATAATGAATTTCTACAAAATATATTCAAAATTATTTCCTCCTTAGAAAAGTTACTGAAAATAAAGATGTAAACAATCTTTAAGCGCCAGTTCTTAGGATAAAATGTTGTTTCCGAAATAAAGAGACACATTGTTACAAAATCGAAAAAAATTCCATCCATATATCGTCCAAAACTTTCACAAAATCTTCAAGCTCGAGACATAAAAAAGTATTCAATCACATTATCGAAAAAAAAATTAAAATATTCATTTCAAAAGGCATGAAGTACATTTAGTGTTTTCTTCTGTTTTCAGTGTCTGGGGCTGTTGTGTCCGGCGTGCCACGTTCGTTCACTATGCTTCCGCTTCAGCATTGGAGACGGTGTTAAAGCAGTATTCTTAAGCTAGAAAAAAATTATTTGTAATATTGCAAACACTTTATAATAAAACATATTTTCTTTACAAAACTTGTCTCATGTATGTGAAGTGCGCTATTGTACATTCGGAGCTCCTAAGTTTTGTAGGAACAATTAAAATAACGAATGTTCAATAGAGCATTAAATTAAAAATTTAACCGTCGCCGTATCTAATTATTTCATTTTTGTTAAGCGCTTAAACTTATGTAAAAGTCAAATTAATTTTTTTCAGTTTTAGCCAAACACTGCCTTCATTTTTAACAGCCAAAAGTACGACAAAAAGTCTTCTCCTTAACTCTGAAAGTCTTCCTGAAATAATAATTCACTTATGTTTTCTTTTTTATAACCGATGATAAGAAACAAAACTGCTGACTGAAAGAAACCGTGATACTTATCACCTGATAGTCGCACGACATTCACCCTATCGACACCAAGTTACAAGCATTAAGCTGAAATGACAAATTCAATGAAGCACTCGTTCTTTAACGCTCTGTACAATCCACTTTCAAAAAAATATGTTATGACCTAACAATGTATATAAAATTATATTAAATTAAACATAATCCACTCAATAGTTAACAGGTTAAAATAAACGACAAACACGTACGGAAAAATCATTTTTCATAATAATTCACATTTATAGAAAATTCCTTCAAAATTTAAGGTATAAGCCGTTTATATTTTATTAAAGTATGTAAAATGTTCGAAAGATTTTAGTCAAGCATCATTAACTCAAAAACACTTATATATTTAAAATCAGAGAATGAATGTCTTACAAAAAAGACATAATAAAAAAGGGTGAACGATTTGCAAATGTAAAAAATCGCTCAGTATATAATTATGTGAATTCAAAGAGCATTAACTATGTCAATAGACTCACCACAGACAGGTCTGTAGAGTAAATTGTGCGTCAGTGAATGTAGTAACTGAATTCTATCAAGGTCAGTTCCGGTACACGTTTGTTGCTACTTGCCCAGCTACTATGTTGGATAGTCATAAATACTCGTACATACACTCGTGCATATGATATTTTGGTAAGAAAAACGATTATTGAATCTTAAAATATCGACACAAGGGTTACGTTAGCAAAAAATACGTCCAATTCAAATTTACATTAAACATCTAATAGTTTCTGCAGCAAAATTTATTTGTAACTGTTTTCAAAATTAAAAACCAGTTCCACTTGTCAATCGAAGTACTATAATTTGTATGACACTTTCAATCATTTTTTTAGTTTAAAATTATTTGATTATGAGTCCAGAAATACATTTCATTAATGTTCATCAAAGTCAACACTATTTTTCTTAATTTTCCGATATTCTTATAATAATTTCCCTTTGATTTATTGAAATGTTAAAAAGCCTTTTCTATAGACATTATTCTAAGTTTCATTGGTGTGTACATATGTGCATTATTCAAGAATGAAGTCAAATGGGAAACCTTTCATAAATTAATATTAACATCTCACGTAATATTTACAACGTAAAAAGAATTATGAAATATTTTCATACCCATTGTATATTTTATACCTGTGAAAGAAGATGTATTTAGTATATCCTTCAAAGGCGTAAAAATATCATGAATTTCTCAAAAATTATCAAAATTCCTATATCTACCCTATTTTTCCATAGTTTTGACTTTAGCAGTTTCAGAGAGGGTCTTTTTAAAATAGTTTTAGCAATATCTAGCAAAAACTATCTTATATACAATACCGTCTGTTCTTTTCCTATAGCAATTAACACCTTACACGTAATATGGAATTTTAAAAAAAATTCACTTCCCCCCTCTAAAATATTTACTATTGGATATTAACTATTGAGAAATTTTTGAAATGAACGCTCCCTACACCAAGTTTCTATGTCAAACAGTTTATAAAACATAAGTCCGTTCACAGACTTACAGACAGGTAGGCGGACGGAGTGGCTTTCCGTTTAAGAATTCCCTTTTTCCCTTCTAAGGAATCCGTCCTTTTCTTTTAAGATGCTTTTGAGGGTTCCGCTAAAATGATCTACGTAACAAATTGAAACCAGACTCTATAATTGCTTTTAAACATTTCGAGAGGAGAATCTGAAGAATCCCCACAATCGACATGTTAAAGAATCGCATTTAATAAGTTGGGCACGTAATTGAACTTCAGCCAAATCGAGTAAAGAAAAAACAAAAAAGTCGCGCGTGCGGAGGTGAAACGTCGTGATTAAATAATCGCCTTCTTTAAAGCGACATTTCTTATTATATGCGGTGTGTCAGTTGAATTTAAATATTTGCCGTGATTGCAATACACATCACTCGAGGCTGACTACGTCGACTTTACTCTCCATTTATATCTACTTTATACGGTAGGTAACTGAATTAAAAAAAAAGTAAAATAACTCTAACCTAAGAACGGTAATAATACAAATATTCCATATTTTATACGCGTATTTTAAACCTCATAATTAGCGTTTAGCGTTTAATGAGCAAGTATAAAATAAATTAATCGAAAAAATGTAGTTTTGAAATATCTCAGTCATAAGTATCATTTATGTAATAAAACGCAGTGTCTGTCTTTCTGTCTGTTCTTAATTTCGTGTAGGTCCTTTATTATGATAGATTGGTGTATATAAAACGTTAGTATTGTTATTGAGATTACGGAGCTATGATAATATTTATGAGGAGTGTCCTGGAGTATGGGCAAACAATAAGCGCTATGAATGGCGAAGACGGCGACCTCTTTGGGACGGAAATAATTCTATCACTAAACTACAACTTCACATTTTCCACAGGAGCAGAGCTGCGGGTAAAATCTGGTATATCAATAAAGAGGTGAAAATAAATGATTGATTCGGGGGAAAATTATTCCTTAACATGTCAAGTTAAGGCGCATTGACTATGATGTTGAATGTTGTCTCAAGTAACAATGAAAATCAGCGAAAAAAATAATTTTAAATTGTTTGTATATAAGCACACCGTAAATAAATTAAACAACCATAGAAGCTCAAAGAACATGTACAAATAGAACTTCTTGTTGTCATTTGGCTCATCCCTTTAACATGTTTCGTTTCGTATCGTATATATATATATATATATATATATATATATATATATATATATATATATATATATACATAATGCCATCAGTTTCCCAAAGCCTATCTAATGTACATTCTCGCAAATTTGCGGAAGGTCGTCCTAATGAATATTCGGTGGTTTTGTCAAATCATCTGGCCTGATTGTCTAATCATTAAGATTTTCCGGAAAGTAACGTAGGTGAATTTTAATTTTTTTAACCTTCAATTTTACAAATAATTATAAAAGTTTAATCATATATATTTTAACTTAACACTCAGCTGTTGATATTGATATCCCATTAGTAAAATTTGAAGGTTCACAGTTTTCAACTGTAAAAAGTACGCGCAATTATATAACTACTAGAAAGCTGCACAATAATTACGTTGTACGTTGTATCCATGCAGGTATAAAAACGTCACGCTTTACCTTTATGGGTAATAAAATTTACGTGAAATTGCCCTATGACCCGGCCATAACATAATAGCTCGAATTAAGTTAATTCTACAAAAGCCATTCCATATAAGTGTATTAAAAATTACATAATGACACCATGCTCTAACTACAATGGAGTAAACTGTATATTAATTGTTAGCCGCCAAAGTAAAGAGTGTGCGGAAACACAGATGTCACTAAAAAACCTTCACAGCACCAAAAATACTAGAAATAGGAAGTGTTATTTACTTATCTATGAAAGTCAGTGCCATATTTTTAGTTATGCATTACTTTTCAGTAATGGATACAATTTTCACATACGGTTTTCAAATTATACATATTAGTGAAATGTGAAAAGGAGGAAACTATTTAAATACGGCCATGTTATAAATGTGACAAAATATTTTTCTCAAACAGAGATTAAAATTCGTAGCCAAATAGTCAAAATTAGTCAAAAATTAACGATTTGTTGAAACGAGAAGTCGAAACGAAACTATTATGGTAGCGTGCAAGAAATATAGATATGTTCAGAACGCCACATCACAAGTAATTTTAGTTCGTATGTGATGATATAAATGTATTTTTGTTCTTACGGAGTGGAAAGGATTATGGGGCACAGCTTCCGGCCAATAAATATTGGTGCATTGTGATAAAGCACGATTGACAGAAAGGAAAAATTTTTTAAAGCTATGTTATAAATACCAATCAAGTGGTTGCACAAATAAATACAAAGTAAACTTATTGTTAAGTAGTGTTTAACTGTAATTATTACATAAAAACACAATTAAATAAGCAAAGTAAGGAACAGAAAAAGATAGAAAACGGCATTATTCACTTCTTTCTTTATTTAATTGAAAACTAAATTTAAACTTTGTTTTCTTTAGTAACAAATGAAAGTAGCGAATCCCAAAGCTTACTTATTTATCACCAGATCGCGCTGATAACACCTTGTAAAGTCCCTGTGGAAAATTTTGAAACAAATGTAGATTATTTAAAATGTTATAAAAATGATTTTGCTCTGAAAGAGTGCATTAATATTTACGTTTAAATGTAGACTTATCAAAATAGTGAATAATATGTAGGTGAGAAAAAAAATGATGTCTGCCAGCTCCGACAACCGACAGTAGTTTACTTCTTAAGTTCGATGTATAAAATAGGTAAATGAGGTAAATAAACGCATCTCTTATGATAGTGAAAGCATATATATATATATATATATATATATATATATGTGTGTGTGTGCGTGTGTATATATATATATATATATATATATATATATATATATATGCTTTTATTCATATTTACTTGATTTGTATAAATACTTTATCACCTGGAATGATACCACCCATAACTGATATTTATATGTATTGAAAAGGTTTGAAAACTGTATTATTTGTGACATTTTTCCTTTGTAATAATTTCATTCCTCTAACAATAATAAACATACAATTCATTTTCAAACGTACAGATAATGTTACAGATACTTGTATCATTATACGTATCTACAGGAAACTAGCTGAAATCAGGGATAAATTGCCGTAGAACTGCTTTAATTTAGGATTATATTACAGATGATATTACAGATACTGTTATCCACAGAACTTGTATCATTATATGTATCTACAGGAAAGTAGCACCAATTAGAAATCAGGGATAAATTGCCTTAGCACTGCTTTAATTTAGGATTATATTACAGATACTGTTATCCACAGAACTTGTATCATTATATGTATCTACAGGAAACTAGCACCAATTAGAAATCAAGGATAAATTGCATTAGCATTACCTTAATTATTATTTATTATGCGATTGGTGATTAGGTTATTAATATGTATTTATTTTTCACATTTGTTAATTTAATAAATTGTTACAAAAATATATACTGTATTTTGAAAAGTTATTTATTAGTATTCTAAACTTGAATTCAAAAATTCTATTATTGAAATTCCATCTGACTAACAACCTGATTCCCTTTACCTATAGCTAAAATATTAAAATGTGAATTAAAATTAGTTTACACAGGACGGTTCACTTTACCTATAGCCAAAATGTTAAAATGTGCATTCATTTAGTTTAGACTAGATGATATAAGCCAGTAATTGCTTTAATTTAGGAAGTTGTCAATGCATATGTTTTCTTCATATTTGGTAATTTATTGTGGCAAAAATATAAACATTAACATTTTTTAGCTTTCAAATATTTTATATAATGTGGTACACTGATTTATTAATGAAAATTTAACTGTTGTGAAATGTAAAAAATATAATAATAACAAAGTATGAGCAGAAAAATTTATAAAATTAAAAATAATGAAAATAGTACAAAAATATATAAATATTATATATAAAAAATGAAAACGAAATAAGAAAAAAGCATTATTAAAAAACAGAAATTAAATAAAAATGTATAAGTAAAAAAATTAATAACCTAAAAACGTATTCCATTTATTTTTCAATTCCCTCTTTGCAACTTCCCTACGAGCCTTCGTTTCTCAAGCTTGACTTAATAAAATTTCCTTGCGGATTTCACGGAGCTCGTCTTTTCTTCGTTGTCTCTGCACTATTTCATGCCTCATTCAATTTCTTTTCAATTCTTCCGTCTGAAGCAACTAAAGTTGGCTTAAATTGAGCGGGACATCCGAATGTTGGCTACCGGTGCGTCTCCTGCGTATTGGTACATTCGTGTCCACGTCCAATATGGTTTTCTGCACCTCACCCCTAGGCTGACCACAGGAACATCTTCCGTTGCCTCTCCCTCCATTAGCATTTTTGAACTGAAATTATTAACATTTAAAAAGGAAATACAAAATATATTATTTATAAATTAAAACCAACTACGATAGAATTAATGTTCAGTATGTAGAAAATAAAATTCTAAGCTAATACTAACTTAAATAATTGATCAATACATTTGGGAATATATTTATTAATACAAGTAACTATTGAAAATGTATACATAAATTCTCTCAACATTTTGTGCAGTCATAATTAGAGTTATAGTCTAGTTTTATACTCTGTTCTTTTCATTATACATCTATGTAACTTGTTTTGTGAGCCTTTCAATAAATAAATAAATTCTATTTTCATTATAAACGTGAATATTTGACTGCGCTTACCCTTACATTAATAATACCACTAGCATTATATAGGTGTCCCGGCATTTTTTCATCTTCACGTTTGCTCCGTGGGTGCGTTTATTCTCAATTACATCTTTGTAAGTGACAAACATATGCAACAATAGCCTTTTCGCTGTTTTTTTTCTTTTTCTTCATTATTTACGTTTATTTTACTACTTTTGTCAGTAAATAATTCGATATGTCAATTAAAGATGCGCCTAAAATCAGCTCATAACACATTTTTAACGCTCTGAACTTCTGATTTTATTACTCATAAAACTTAATAACGGACGCTATATATAATTCTTAAGGAGTAAACTCCAATAATAATGTAAGAAAATATGAATAAAAAATAAAAATATGAATCCAAACACTGTATAATTTCAATATAATATTTTCGGGTCATTTTTAAGAAAACAAGGTATATATAACATCTTCTAATTGCATCAATACATAATTTTCGTTTATTTATTTTCGTTGAAGTATGTATCTATACGAAGATATAGGTATATACTTTTTTACAACGCTCTATACTATATTTAAACATTACACATAGTTTTGATTGATTACATTATCTACACTGTGGGGACTTCATTTGGAAAACGTCATTAAGCCAGATGATTGTTTTGCGACTTACCACCGCAGGGTGCTGATGCAATTTTACATCATCCCTATTTACACTGAACCTATTTCCTAATTATAACTAATGACTGACTTTCTTCATAGATCCTCGCTTTTAATTCATACTTTCTTGCCGTGATTAATAAAATTGTTGTATGCCAAATACAAAAACATATGAAAACACTCGTTACATACAAACAAGCTCTTAAAATAAATATTTAGTTATTATATTTTTTTCTTATTTCATATAAGTCTTGCATATATTTGCTCTAAATCGGCTTACTGTAAAATCTAGTAAATATGCAGGAAAATAACTTGGAAGTGTACGGCATATAAGTATTTTACTTTTATTAAACAAAAGATTTATCTAGCTAGCAGAACTTTAAAATAATGATATGCCATTGAAATTCCAGCAACAGATCAACAGTCGTCATTATACTTTAAGAATGTTATAGACCTAATTCAATAAAGAAGGTGAATGTTTAGTTTCATCAGTTTAATGACAACAAGTAAATTGCATTAATGATCACTTTAAATCCACTCGTTTGGTCGAAACACAATATTTCAATTACATCATAATTCCGGCATATACGGACCTAGGTATTTCGCGAATCAGACCCATTACCGCAAGTTGATGACGTAATGACATGTCCGCTTTCTCCCGACGTCCGGTGGCTTAGTGACGTCACCGCCTTCCAACAGCACGGACCAGTTGATGGTACGCCCGACCACCGGCGAAATCTGCCCCAAATATGGTCTTTGATTGCTTGCGCTGTGAACATTCGAGATTCAGATCCGCTACTGTATATAACGGCTAATTATGTTGTAATGAAATCTTATTAATAAATTGTTTGAGACATTTTTCTCATAGATGTAACGTTAAAGTGCGTTTTCATAATAAATATTCAAATTAAAAAAACTCGATCTAGTGTTATTCGGTCTCGTAAGCCGAGAGTTCCGCTAACCCAATTTTGTTTTTTTTTATAAACCAATAAGAAAAAGTTATGAAAAAAGTATAAGCACTTTCTCGATCAAAATCGATAGGAAATAAAATTAATTTGTCACTACAATGACCTTTACCAATGAGTTAAATACTGTGAAAGTAAATAGTAAAAGAAAGTCCTGACCACAAAAAAAAATTCCTGTAGTACATCTGAGCAAGTATTAAATTGGTTATCGTATTTCCCTACAGAAGCGGTAAACCAGCGAGATTATATTTGTGCAAATAATATGTTATCATATATATATATATATATATATATATATATATATATATATATATATATATATGGCTTATCCCTACACATATGATCACAAAAAAAAAAAACGCGCTAACACATTATTTTTTACAGTGATTCCTCTGGTTCTTCCTCCGTTCTAGTCTTACGCAGCAATTTCTGGACGTTATTAAATCATACTAAATATTTATTCCTCGTTATGATGACTGAACTATTGATTTGAACATGAAAATAACAGAAAAGAATAAATTAGTTCTGACTGACGGGAATATTGACACGGAAAATGAATGCCTACTTCTGTTCTACTTCGATAAGATTACGTAATTCTAACTACACTAATCGAACGCCAAATTACAATGGTCACGGGCTAATTAGCACTTATAAATGAAGTTAATTACACCCACGTGACATTAACAAAAAATACACTAGTAGAACTTAAAAATATACCTAATATTACGCCACTACAATTTCCAAGTCAAATAATATAAATTCGTAAGGTAATCTATTTTTGTTAGAGTAATTTATATACTTTGTTAATTTTAATTAACATTCTACGTTATTTGTAATAAAATACCGTGATAAGTACGGTTAGTACCGTGACAATATAAATCGTCTTAATTTGTACAAAAACTTTACGGGCAAATTAACAAGCTGTCGTTATTTCGTGAAAAAACTAAACAAACCTCATTTAACCTGCCAATCATTTCTTCGAATACTTTTTTAATCTAAGGAAAAGTGTCATACCATTGATGACTGTGAAAGCCTAACTACAGTCCGATTGAAATTGTAACACTACGTCTACCAAGAAACACCAACAAAAACACATTATGAAAGCCAAACCAGAAATATATTTTGCCAATTTATTAAACTAACATTTGTCAAAACATAAAAAAGTTACACTGCGTACCTTTTGCTAGAGAGTCACTTTTATTGATAACATAAAAACGTAATTTGATTTATTAACTTGTACAGCGGGCTCAAACGTAACTGAACTACCTGTATACGAACGTTTTTTTAGGTTTTCTCTTATATAAATGTAACGAAAATTAATTGTATTTGACGAATTGGCATGTTTATAGGATAGTGATACACTCGTCAAAAATTAAGATGATAAGATTAAGTAGGATTATGACCTCGACTAATTTATGTACAAAGATTATATACTAAAGAAAATTAGATAATTATATATAATAGATGATTGAAATTACATCGTGTCATTTCATTCTACATAAATTTTCGTTATCATTAACCATCTCAAACGTTTAATTATAACGGACATACCCCAACCTACTTATGGATCAGTTTATAAGCCTATCTAAAAAAACACAAATTTAAAATATAAATTTACCCTTATTACACGGTCACGCCGTACACAGACTTGTCGATCGTCAACTTATGTCATAATTTTTAAACTTTCTACAAATAAACTTTTTGTAAGTATAATAAGTCATTGTCACATTTAAATCCTATCATGCTTTTGGTTATCGGCAATGATTTCGTACAGAGTACTGGTTACAGACGAATACGTAAATTAGTTAGTTTTGCTGAAGCCACTGTTAAATTTCTATCACCAATTAAAACACCAAATGCGCGATATGTTCATGTATGTTCAGAAACTTTTACTCATTTTTTTTTTGACTGAGACGAAAACAGAAACACATTCTTTTTTTTTGAATCCTTGATCAAATCAACTAGTAAATCAAAAGTGCATAAATCTTTTGTATTTCTAAATACATTTACTAGCAAAGCAAAACATAATGGCAATACAGTACAATTACTATATGCCTTTGAAACTAAGCTAGAAATACCATTATTTAAATAAAAGAGAGATAAAAATCATTAATAAGAGGCAGGATATAAAATAATAGTATTATTATTGACTAGCTAATAGTATTTAGATACGTTGGAATAACAGTAAAACATTTTCAACATTCAAAATATCTGTCACGCCGACGAAATGCTTGCTATCACAATTTTAAACTGCTTAAACAAATACGTCAACTACCTAATCAAACACTTAAGGGGATAGTCTTGAGATAACGCAGCCAACATATCAGATTCCATACGCAGCATACTCGCTCAATTTGTTCGGTCACTTAATTAGTTCGAAGAAGCAATTTCATACTTACGCGAGTGATAGACTTTTTCCAGGTTTTAAGCAAGTGGTGCGTATTTGGTGGTTATATTCAAACACCTTCAGGACAAAGATTGCAAAAATCTGTAAAACTCAAAATTTATAGAGTAGATGACACAAAGTAGTATACAAATACCAGTGCGAACGTGGTTTTATCCTACGGCAACAGCAGTTTCCAAAAGCTTTACAGGTCGTTACTGAAGTTGTGAATCAAAATCCAAAGGAAGTTCAGCGAAGCCAAATTTCAAAGCAACGATTAATTATTACGAAAGGAAGGTATATGAGAAAATGAACGTGTAATACACTAATGAAAAAGGCATATGCATACAATTAAAATACATCATGGCTCTGATGATGTAGAAGATATTGTACTTCGATGAAGAGATTATAGAGAATTACCCTGAGAGAATTGAGCCCGAATTTGCTGGTGAAATAGTTCATTTCAAGTATTTCATATCGCAATTAAAATAGGTCAAGCTATCGCCTTTTTTTTTAAAATAAGGTGCATTCATCGATCCCAAATATTACAACGTCATGAAAAATTCATATGTAAATTCTTTAAATCATTCCCGTCAAAGTTCATATGCGATTTGATTTCTGTACTAAAGTTTTTGTATATTTACGTTCACTGGTAAACATAATGAAGAAGAAACAACAAAAATCTACCAAAAAATCCATTTATATACTACAAATTGGAAAGAAAATAAATATTATTTAAAGGGATATTGTTTATAATATTGTATAAATGGCCCCATAGTCATATATTGCAATTTCAACAGAAATCAAAACGAAAATTTGATTTTGGAAGAAATTTTTTATTTACTCTGATATCAAAATCATGTTCCCTTTAAAATCCGAAAGTAATTGTCATCACTTCAGACCAAAAACCTGATAAAAAATATGCCTCAAAACTGTATTACAAAAACTAAAATTTAAAATTTGTTGCAGTTTTTTTTTAAATTTAAAATTGTTTTCAACTGTCAGCAACGAATTATGTCAATAAATAAATATATATATATATATATATATATATATATATATATATATATATATATATATATATATAGATATATATATTTATATATATATATATATATATATATATATATATATATATATATATATATATATATATATATATATATATATATATATATATATATATATATATATATATATATATATATATATATATATATATATATATATATATATATATATATATATATATATATATATATATATATATATATATATATATATATATATATATATATATATATATATATATATATATATATATATATATATATATATATATATATATATATATATATATATATATATATATATATATATATATATATATATATATATATATATATATATATATATATATATATATATATATATATATATATATATATATATATATATATATATATATATATATATATATATATATATATATATATATATATATATATATATATATATATATATATATATATATATATATATATATATATATATTGAACTAACGGATACAAATATTTTATTTTTCGATAAAAAAAACTTGTAAATTTATGATAATGATCAGGGCAATCACTATAAAAGTTTATACGTATTTGATTTGAAAATAATACAATTACTAAACCCAGATTCAATAAGTTCTAATCGTATTTCAATCTAAGACTGACAGTTGCGTAAATAAAATTTTAATGGAAGATTCAAACATGTATTATATTCTGATTAATAATAAGTTTTACAAATTTGAATTACTTAGAATATATTCCTGAAATATTCACGAATGAATGACTATCGAATAAAGTTTTCGTAACCTTGTATTACCGTACTAACTTTACCTATATTTACTATACATATTACTCTCTTTGTCATTACACTCTTGGCAAAGTGGTTGTGGTCATTGTGTCAAGAGTGATCCACCACGGGATATATCGCCATTCTTCTCTATCAACTTTCTTCGGGTGCACTCGTGTAGGGAACGTCCATGGCTAGCTTAGCCTGATCAATCCATCTCATCAGTGTTCTGGTATCTTTCGCTTTACCCTGTGTCACCAGGCGTTCAATATTATCGTTGCTACACCGAGAGATATGTCCAAAGAATTGCATCATGCGAGTTTGTACAACATTAGACAAACGCTGACTGATACGGAGTTGGAATATGACTGCATTAGCACAGAACTCAATCCACGATACTCCAAGCATTTTTTTCTAACATCACATTTAAAAATGCTTCTATTTTTTTTCTCTCGCTTTAGTATAACGTTCACATTTCTGGCGCGTAGGGGAAGATATTGAGGGAAATGGGATTTTCTTTGTCTTTGTAATGTTACAGGTCTTCCATATGTTCCTCAGTGTGTCCACACAAACCTAGGAACCATCACTCGCCTTTTGATTTCGTCAGTTCAGCCGCCATTATTAGAAATTAATGCTCCCAACTAGACATACGATTGAAACATATGCGCTAGTTGTGTGACTTCCGGCGAGTTATCGCTAGCACTGTCTACAGTCATGATCTTCATCTTATTGCAATTAATTTTATACGAATTATTGCGAATACGAATTCAAGGTCCATCTTTTCCATTCTTTATAGTAGACTTTTCATATGATAAATACCAATTAAGAGTAAGGTAATATCATCCGCATATCGAAGACTTGAAATTTTGAGTTACCGAGCGTAATTCCGTCTGTCCAGTTCTCGAAATTAATTCTCACAATAAGCTCCGCATAGATGTTAAATACGAGTGGCGACGTTATATATCCTTGGCGAACTCTTGCGCCAGGGTGGAAGTGATTCGACAATATATCGTTTATTCTTACTGAGGCTGTTTCATTTTCATAAAGACGCCTGAGTAGGAATAAAAAGTATTTCGGCGTACCCATCTCCTGTAGCGTTCCCCAAAGTTTTGTCCATTTAAACGAATCAAACTCCATGGAAAAGTTAAAGAAGTAAGTATGGGTCGGCTTATTGAATTCCTTGTATTTCTCAATAACCTTTTCCCTTCACGAAGTCTGCTTATTACAGTGCACAGTAAATTTAAAAAAAAATTTCTATATATAATTTTTACAAACTAATTGAATAAAGTGATTCTTTAATTCTAATCTTTCAAATAATGTGACAACGTATCTTTGATGTAGTTTGAATGAAAAACTATAATAAAATAAATAATTTAATGATCATAAAGATATTAAGTAGATAAAATAGGACAGTAAAGAAAAAAGGACTAGTGAACCAAAATCTTCCGTAGGATGTAGTATCATTATATGTAGTTGCCTAGCTCCAGATAATCAAAAAATGATAAAAACATCCGAAATATAAATTTGCATAGTAAAGAAAATTTAAAACAATGTACTAAAATGGTCCCAATAGCGACGACACAAAGAGTTATAAAGCAAAACGTAAATATAAAAATGAAAGTTGAAGGTTATATAAGTATATACAATTATCTGCGGCAAGACTTTCAAAAACGTTAAAAATATGACATCCATAACTCATTTTTCAAAAATGTAAATAAACAGTACATAACAATTTACATGTACATAACAATTTTACCGAACTTTCTAGACATACTAATATGAAATGAATTTCGAATATAAGCAAATTTATTTTATTCAATCGTTTCATATATTTCTTAAAACACAAAATTATATTTTGCATCTACCCATATAGAAAAATACAACACATATTCCTAAGTACCAACAGCAAAAGGAATTGGGTATTTGAATAATTTTTTTTTATTTCATTAATCATAATTTCAAGGTACAAGCTGATGAAGAGTGAAAATTTTTTTAAATAATCTTAAAAATTGACCGATATATGATGACCGATTATAAAAGTTTAAATTTAACCTTTAGACAAGGACGGCAATACTGTGTTGTGAGGTCATTTTTAATATTGCACATTATATTCTACAAGAGGAAAAGAGACAGGGATATACCCAACTCTATCCGTATCTTCAAATTTAGAAGCCTATAACTGGCTTATTTTTCAATCAATTTTTGAATTTTTTATTAAGACTGGTTTTTAATTAACTTATATTCCACAATATTGTACCAAAAATATCAAAATTTAGAATGAGTCAACTACCGTATTGTCATAGGTATGTATAAATATTTACTACTTTACCTAAAAACAATGTTTAATGTTCTCTTAAATATGATATCGAAACACAAACATCTACTCCACAATTAACTGCTGTACATCATATAAATGTACCACGTACACCGTATAATCATAATAAACTTTCGTACGCTTCTGTACTCAGATGTCCCACGTAATACCGCCGCTAATAAACGGCCATGCTTACCTAGCTCTCCTAATGAACGTTATTAGAGTAATTTAAATAAATCTTATTTCCGTATATTAAACCGTATTCCATTTCGCAAACCACCGGGACGGTGGTGCCCAACGTTCATTTAATGCTGAACGCGTATAACATTCATTCCAGTAATTAACACGATTAGTTACAAGAACATTTATGCCGTAACGAAATCGTCCATTAGTTATGAGAACTGTGTCTAATAAATATTAACATTGTACTTCAATAAACATTGATATGCCATATTACCAAATCTCCTACTCTGAGATTAATAATATGTCTCAATGAAAACTAAACGGAAGAGTATTATAAAAATACGACATTGGTAGTATTAACAGCTGTATTTGTGAATATGGGGAAGCAATAAGTTTCGATAATAATTAACATAATAACATTTTCATTATCTTTCCATTTCACTACTATTTTTATTATCTTATGACATTATCTACTGAAATTGTAACATAGCTTCAATCTATGTTTAAATATAGTAATATATTTCGATTTATATATATTTTTATAAGTAAAACAGGTGTGTTTTTATTTAAATATACTTCTTTAGTTCTGAAGTTTTAACTCTCCTTAAAATCGACGACAATGCAATGAATTTCTGATCGACTAAACGGAAAACTAAACGGAAGAGTATTATAAAAATACGACATTGGTGGTATTAACAGCTGTATTCGTGAATATGGGGAAGCAATAAGTTTCAATAATAATGAACATTATAACATTTTCATTATATTTCCATTTCACTATTATTATTATTATCTTATGACATTTTCTACTGAAATTATAATACAGCTTCAATCTATGTTTATAATATAGTTATATATTTTGTTTTATGTATTTTTTATAAGTAAAACATGTGTGTTTTTATTTAAATGTACTTATTTAGTTCTGAAGTTTTAACGCTCTTTAAAATCGACGACAATGCAATGAATTTCTGATCGACTACATCGACAGATCGACAACAGTGATATGGATTTCTGGTGATTGACATTAATTGAACACACGCTAGCGTGGTAATATGACCATATACCTAAACAGCTTCTAAACTGGAACCCACAAAGGAAAATTAAGTGTAACCTTACTACCGACCTTGCTGGCTTATGCCAAATGGTACAGCGTTAAATAGACAATATTCAAAGAAAGCAAAGCAAATTAAAATTTCAACATATATTATTTTTGAAAAATAAGTTCATTTAGCAATTTCTGTACTAAACTCGCACATTATGTTTCAAAATTAACCGCAGGTCATTTTTTTAAATCAACCTTGAAATATTAATGGCTATGAATTATTTAAACGCTATTCATAATAGAAAATCTGCAATTCCAAGAGCTTCATGTTGAATGCATACCAAATGTTTGTTATTATTAGATCTTCTGTCTATGAAAATATGGAATACTGTCAATAGTTCATATTTTTCACTTACCGAAAATCATCAAAAGGGTATACTAAATTTTCTTTGTACACAAAATCAAATTTATTGCACGAAGAAAATGAAATAAAACACCAAAATTTTTATTTTGTTATTCATTAACCTCAAATGTTAGAATATTATTGTCAAGCACTCCAATACAAAAATAAGATACTGTTTTTTTTAACTTACCTATTACTTTCCGGAAAAAATTCCATTCAATCTAGCGGAACAAGATAAATTTAAAAATGTCGCACTGCGGCAAACCGCAATCTTTTGTGTAAATTAACAGAAAAAATCCAATAAAGCTCAATAACAGAACCTGATTCTATGCGGAAAGAAGGAAATTAAATCGAACCATACTATTTACTTCTAAACAATAAGTAAAAAATACATAGCCTTTTAAATAAAAAAAGGTATGTTATATGAAGGCTGAAGAATTTTTAAACACATACTACGATGCCATTAACAACAGTCAAGTTTTGATGCAAATTGAACTACAACCTACTTGACAAATGAGCCAAATTATCTGATTCCATTTACTAGCTGAATCGCTATGTAAACTCACACTTATCATATCTTAAAAGATAAATATGCTAAACGGATAATATGATAAATATATTAAACATCTTCAAAAAGTAATAAAGATTAAAATTATCATTGTCATAAAACAATATAATTCAACATTTTATACTTCATTCATAAAACTTCTGTCACAATTATGAAACAATTGCTCGAGCAGGAAATTAATGTAATCTTTATTCATATTTAACGCGTAAATGTTTAACCTAAAAGTGTTCTTACAATTTCTTTTTGTAAATTAAATGTCACATAAAAATTAAACTATTTTAAATACGCAACATCTTTACCTACGACTTGCTGTCACCTGGTAATCGTTTCCTAGACCGTTTCGTCCAAGTGACATATACAAGTGACATGTTTATGCTTTTAATGTAAAACGGCGATTACTTACATTGATCACAATTAAATGAAACTACGTGATGTAGTATTATTTCTACTTTCTTTAATTTCTTTACCACGACCTAGGTTTCGTTGTGTTAGAACATTTTCAGGCGGGCTATTAGCAAAGGAGTAGCTTTGCTAATAGCCTACCTGAACATGTTGTAATACAACGAAACCTAGGTCGTGGTAAAGAACTTAAAGAAAGTAGAAATAATACTACATCACGTAGTTTCATTTAATTGTGAATAATGAATTTCTACAAAATTAACGCCAAATATATTCAATACTTACATTGAAATAATGCTGACAGGTCTTTTCCAAGGGCTTGAGTACTGTATATTTTTATTCCATAAATTATTGCTTAGGGCTCTGCATAAATGTTAATAAAATAGCACAGTTGAATAGGTATTAGCAGAGTCCGAAAGCAATACCAAATGAATTACTCTTTAATATTCCACCAGTATCTCCGATTTATCTTTCTGTTATTCCACAACTGAAACTTCTTTTTGTGTTGTGTTAAGCCATTGGCATTTGCGTATATGATAAACGTATATAACTCATTCCCTTCGCCAGTTGTTTTAGACCCACCGCACGTTGTTTAGACCACCGAACTTACGTCTAAACAGCAATATCGTGATAACTCATATAGTAGAAGGATCAATACTCGGTATAAACTCCCATCGGCCTATTTATAACTTATAATAAAATATTCTGGGACTTTCTACAATCTTTATATAAAGTCTCTAATCCGTGATACGCAACTAATAACCCAGTTTTAATGTAAAAATATTATCCCATTTGTGCACTTAAGTAATTTTAGACTATTTTTATATGGAGCTACACACCTACAATACCGAAAATAAAATAACCCAATTGTCTTTTGAAATAATTTTTTTTTATCTCCACAATCGTTAATTGACCCTTTCATTAAATACAGATATAAATCTTAATCGCGTCTTCAACCGACGTACATATTGCAAACGTATGTACATACATACATGTAGCAAGTGTCGGACGACATCGTTCTCTGTGGCCCCTTCTTTCTTCCGTTACTATCACTCGAGTGATAGTAAAAGTGATCCGGACTGCAATAAGCAGTCCATTCAGAGCTGGTCGGTGGCCGACGATAAAAAGAGTAAAGACGTACACCCGCTCGCAATTGACGGCCGCCTGCTGCAAGTGAATGTCGGTTATTAGGCGGAAAGGCGGACATCGTAATAGTAGCTATGGTCAACATAGTAACACAGGTTCAAAATAGCTCATTTATATAATGAGACAATTAGTTCTTTGTGGAAAGTGGATTGCGAGTGGACTCCCTCCACAATAAAACCGGACGAACGAATTCATTCCCAAGTAAGAGAGTGTGTAGATTTTTATATGGGAAGAAATGCCAAAGAATTTTAATATATAATAATGTTAGGCACACATCCGACACACACCGACTCCAAAAAATCTAATACATTTTAGTGCTTTATAAAAAAGTTCGTTTTTGAAGTCGGCATTTCTTTTTCTTAGTTCAAACTATTTTACGATTTTTAATAGTTCCTTAGAAACTGATATATTAATAAACCCACAGCGGAATCAAAAAAACTTCGGGCAGCGTAAACATGAACTTTCATAAAAGATATTTTATACGAAGAGCTTACTAAGTTAAAAGCGTATACGATCGTGTTCCGTTTTAATTGCTTCGTGTATCTCACACGAATATATGTCTAATTTTTAAGGAAGTGCTTTGATAATGAGTGACGTGTTGTTATAATCATCATCAGATCTTGGTCAAGCTTGCGGTGCAATTGCTTTGTCAATAAAATGTGCATAACGAAATAAATAGTGATGTATTCTCATCCGTTAAAGAGTTCCCCTCCACATCTCCAAGGTGCACCATCAGGTCTTAATCAAATTTATACGGGAACTACTTTAGTTATACTCTTCAAAATAAGGAAAGAATCATTCAAATAAATTTATATATGCCCGAAATATGCATTAAATGTATTTTTTAAACATTCGAATTGAGAAATAACTCATTTATAAAGTTCTCAACGCGAATGAGATGTTTAATATAAATCATAGTTTCCAAAACATTAACTCAAACCACACCTTAAAATTAAAAAGGCAGGGAACATAATATTTAAAAGTGCGCTCTTAATTATAGACGACGGGCTAAAATTACGTCATTCCTTTTCTAAATATTTCATATTAATAAAAATTCATATCTCATCGTGAAAAAATAAAACCTGAATTTTTTATTGCTGTTCATATTTAGGTCGTAATAATTTAAAATAAAAAAAAAAACAAAGTACAAATTTAAACAATCTAAAGACATTGTTATTCATGTCCTCATTAAAAAAAAACAGTAAACAAAATACTTTGTACTTACTGAGTATTCAAATAATTACCTCAAAAAGAAAACAAAAAGAACCTCTTCTCCCTGATATATAAAACAATATTTTAAACTCTCCTAATCATCCCTAGTACTAGTCCTGGGGACTTTTGTTACCATTTATAGAAAAGATGTCCTTTAAGAATTCTTCGGGGTTCCTCGAAATGAACAAAAAAACAGGAGCTTTATAAGTTCGTCCACATGTCCGTTCGTCTGTCAGTATAATACTAACGTTTTTTGTCAAGAAACTTAAAATTTGTCTTGAAATAACACATATTAACTCGCACCTATGTCAATAGAAAAGTCCTTTATAAAACCATTCTTTAGATTTAGAAGCAAAGAAATTCTCACAGCTTTTTCAACTTCTACTCTGAAAATGCATCTTTTTCCACGTAAAATTTACACCATGGACCTAAATAATGTGATCAATACTAATCAGAATTCGATATCGCCAAGTTCTACAAATTTTATCTTTTGTCACTTTTGAAGTATATGATCTAGAATTGTCCGAATACAATTGATTTTCAGGTGTCTAATTCATGCTATTGAATCAATGAAACTAATGTTATGCTATTTGCTCATTCACTACATCTTCTGGTTCAATTTTCTTGGCAATTACGGTTGCTTTATATATATATATATATATATATATATATATATATATATATATATATACACACATATATATGTATGTATATATATATATATATATATATATATATATATATATATATATATATATATATATATATAAGTTAGCTACAATTTTTTGTTTTTATATATATGACTAAAACGGCAGTAACATATAGTTTATCCATAACATATAGTTTATTTATATATTAAAAAGACATTTTTAGTTGATTTCTCACTCCAAAATACACTTGACAAATCAAACTCTTCATCTGCTGAGCGTTTGCATTTTGTTGATTTTATGGAAATCTATTATGATACTATTTCACAGACTAACGTTTAGTTTTTTATGTTTTGTGAAACCCATATCTCATCACCGGTCACAATGTGAATGTGAAATAATCAAAAATGACCCGTGGATACGTGACCGAGTGGATAAAGAAAATAAATTGGTTTTAACGAATATAGTCATGATGCTATTCCATAGACTAGTGCTTAGTTTTCAATATTTTATGTAAGACCCACGTGTCATCACCAGTCACGATGTAATAAAAAAACGGTCACTGTCTTTGTCATAATGGACGAGGAATATAAATTGGTTTTAACAGCTTAGATTTCAATACTTTGTGTGAGACCCACGTCTCATCACCAGTTACGATAAAAAACGGTCACTGCCTTTGTCATAACGGACACGGAATATATATTGGTTTTAACGACAGCAGTCATGATGCTATTCAATGGACCAGTAGTTAGTTTTCAATATTTTGTGTGAGACCCACGTCTCATCACTAGTCACAATGCGACTATAAAACAGTCACTGTCATTGTCATAGCGGATGAGAAATATAAATTAGTTTTATGGAAATCAGCCATGATGCTATTCCATAAACTAACGCTTGGTTTTCGATCATTTGTTTGAAACCCATTTCTCATCACCACTTACGACGAAATCGAAAAATTAGTCACCATTTTTGTCATAGAGAATAATGAATATTTAATCGAAATTTTTTGTTTTTTTTTTAAATCATTTTTCATAATTCGATCGTGTGCCAAATGCACACGATTTTTGTAAACCAAATAGTCGATAATAAAGGACATACTTTGAAATGTCCTGGAAAAAGTATGCCAATCGTCCAAAATGAAACATATATTCTTAAAAATGCTTTCGTTAACTTTATTCTTCAAACCTTCAGTGTTAAAAGAAGTTTGACTAAGACTTTTTTATTATGCACGTTTGACTTTCCTTTGCACATTTTCCATTGCATACATCATTTCCGAACAGATTCTTCCTTCATTACAGGATCGCCATAGACTTTCATAATTCAAAATTTCAATAAGATGTGTATTCGCAATCAGACAGCGAATAACACACCAAATCTCACATTGACAGGCTGACTGATTAAATTTTTCATACATTTCTAAAGCATTTAAGAAGAGTTAGATGTGTCCATTATCTTGCTGCAAGACTTACGTTCATCAAGATCATCGTTCCAAAAAACTTAATTATTGATTTGGATAAATTTTATAAAAAAATAGTATTCATTTAAGTACAAGATTTTGAATATACAGTTTTTAAATACACCATTATTCTACATCATGGTCATTTGGACTTATGAAATATTTAAATTTATTTAATTTTTCTTATAAACTTCTTTTTGATTATATAAGTAATGTAATAGAATTCTCTGTGTAATAAAATTTTGAATTCTATTTTGTTCAATTATGTCATACTTGTAATAAAACGTTAAATTCTACTTTATTATGTTGACTAAAAGGTACTTTAAAGTTTGCATAAAAACTAACGGTTACCTGTAACGTAAGTGAAATAACAGTCGTTGAGACTTGATAGTAAATATAATTAAATTATAATATTACCTAAGAATTCAAACAGGAATATTTTCCTATTCAAATAGAACAGGAAATTATTCATATCGTTTTTATTAATGTAGTAGATATTAAAAAATAATTATCGACACGTTATTCAATTGCACTTAATATACACGATAGTAAAAAACCACGAAAACACAGCCTCAAATAATTCGACGAACCAATCTTACAATTTCTCTTCTCAAGATCTTCATACTAATAACAAAAATAAAAGTAAGGCCTTATCTCAAAAGAAACCAGTGTGCTTTAGACCACACGACTGAAGTAAAACTACAAATTCACAAAATATGAACTTTAAAATTAATTTACAATTTTATTCACTTTAAACATAGAATATGATGTATATTAATGTATTAAACAAAATAATAATTTATAAAATTGTTCAAGAACGAAATGAAATTACAAAATAATCAAAAAATCACCGTTCGCGTAACACTAGCAAACTCGCATACATATATATATATATATATATATATATATATATATATATGAGAGGAAGAGAGAAAGAAAATGTGCGCGCACACTGCTCTCTCTTGCTCCTACAGTGTGATACAGACAATAGGCTTGCACTGTGTCTTAGATATACGAAACATAACTGGCTATGAGGGAAAGAGAAAAAGAAAATGTGTGCTCGCACCTCTCTCTCTTGTCCCTACAGTAATATACGAAACGTAACTCTCTCTCTTTCTGTCTTCACTAACTTATATCTCCCTCTCAACTTCCGTTCGCCTCACCCGATCACACTTTTCGTAACGCTCTCGTCACGCATTCACCAGCTTACTCCCCAAGTCAAGCGTGCGTAAAGAAATTTTACTTCAAAAATTCCATTACATCTTTGTATTTTTTATTTCATTTAATAATTTATTTCAACTCTGAATGTAAACTCTTGATTATATTTAGACGAAAAAATTTCGAATGTTTCAAAAATCTCCTTAATGAAATGCAAACTTATCGTTTATTATTTAATGCCTTTCAGGAGCCCGACACGTGCGCAACACGCTACATGTATCCATGCTATCAAATTTTTATTTTTTTGTTTCAATCATTTGCTCGAAGATATTAATTTGGAAGGATTTATTTGAGAGCTTCACTTTGACGAAAAAACTGAGACAACTAAATAAATTTATTATCATAAATTATTTCGAACGTTGTTCACAATGTACTTCCCAATTAAACAAAAGCTATTTTATATTCGATACAGCAGCTAGGGAGGAGTTCTCATTTCCCCATAATTTTTATCTGTTCGTATATTATCATTTTCAACGGCCTTGCAGACATAAAGATTAAACCGGTAACTAGCCATCAGCTTTAATACATTTATAGCATTTTGTTCCGTGGCGAGGTGGACGCGCGGCGCACTTGCGCTCTGGTTCATAGATAAATAGAAAGTCGTTACGTAATTTGGCCATTATTAGGTGGGCAACTACAATAACATTGCATTGCACCAGAGCCGCTGCGCACGTGCTGCGACGCCCCCGTAGCGGATTATTTCTGCTATGATTCTTCTACGAAATCCGTTGTGGAGCAACAATGACACTAGTCATATTATTGTTCCGCTATATCTATATTCCTATAGCCTTATCAGATCCAATGAATAACTGTTTTAATCAAGAGGCTATTTTCTAAATTAATTCAATGTTCGTTAAGAATTACATGATTTACAACTTTTAATTTGAAATCGTTAATTTAACAAAAAAATAAAATCAAAGTGTAACCAATATTTGCATGCTTCAAAGTTTATTATAACGATTACAAATAAAGATGAATTCTTTGCTTTCGTTAATTATCACGGTCAAGCGTGCGTTAAAATTAATGATCATAAACAAACCATTTGTTGTATCGTTATTTTTCTTCGAAAGCATGTTTATATTTCGCCGACACGGCATATGAAGGATACCACTGTTTCCGTCAAAACATAATAAAAAAACATTTTTATTATTACATATATTAAAATAAAAACTAAATAATCTTGTTATTTTAGGCTCTTACTAATATGTGATCCAACAATGTGAAATAGACTACCCGGATGTCCCGATGAGTCCCAGGAAAGGATTTTGGTATCAACTGAAAAGACCTTTCTAAAATTTTCTAATACGCCAAAAATATAAGCACAAGGTAATCCAAATTGACTGCAAGTTATGTAGAATATTAAAAAACCTTATAAATACATCTAGAATTTTAAAAAATATTCTCGGAGAATGACGACCTTGATACTTTTGTGAGAAGAGAGACCAGATGCAAATAAACCAATTACTGTATTAAATGTGCAACTGGTATTTTATTTTACATGAAGAGGGTCTATAAAAAGAAATATATGACTTCTTTCAAGGTTCAATATTTCAATTAATGACAAGCTTCTCGATTCCGTTAAGCAGCATCCAAACGATAGGGAGAACACCTATCATAGAAACTGTGAACTAAGCAAAATAATAAAGTACCTTACAAGACATCATGATGAAAAAGAAACTGTTAACCCACTATAAGGGTTTATGTACAATCAGATACTTCAGAATACTTTTAAGGGTGGATATGTAGTGGTTCTAATAAATTATTTACAAATAGTAATATTATTTTATCATATAAATATATTGCCCAATATAACATTCATAAGCGTAAAAATACCATTAATTTCCTAAAAAAATACTTCGGTTTGATTACTCATTAATTTCTGCCTATTTCTTTTGGTAAATACAGTAGATGACAAATATTGCAACCGAATTACAGCTTCCTACGTAACATCATTTTTAAGGTAGAACCTAGTAAAGATATGTGGTAATTTTGATAGTTCACGAAATTGTTGTTTTTTCAGTGAAAAAATAATAAAACTAGACTTGTGCTCTACTCAAAGAACTCTTTCAACTATACCACCATATGCTTGTGCAGAAAAAAAAAACAGTCCCTATATACATGTTCGTGAGCCCTCTCGAAATGTAATTTAAAATCACTTTAAATACCATTTCTAATTTTGGATGCAAAAACTATTATATTATGTATAAATTTCAAGCTTTGTTTATAAGTTAGAAGCTACTGATACACCAACAGATATACAAACAAACAAACAGAGTACCGTTCGGATATTTAATAGTAAAAAGATAAATATATTTTTGTATTATAGAGAAGTGAAGCTACGGTCTTAAAATTGTCATCGCATTTCATATAACTAATTAATTTAAAAATCAATTTGTTCCATAGTTCTAAATATTATGATTTCGACAACAATAACTAATGAACCATGAACATTTAACGTAAAGAACAACAATGATAATATTAATTAAATTCTCAAATACTTATAAATTAACGATGGTCATAGTCTAATTAGTTAGACATTAAAATACCCTGCCCTATACCCTAACCTATATAAGGTTACACAATTTAACTCATAGAAATAACTGCAGTAGAGAAAATAAACATTTACTAGTGATCCTAAGTGTTAATCACGTCAAAAATTATGTGATCACGACGCGGTTACGTGACATAATAATACATGGCCACTACCAAATTACTGTTATTGTCATATCGGGATAAAAGACAAGGGAACACTGATCAACGTTTATACCACGTGACATGGAATTTTGCCTAATCATAGAATACAATACTGACACTTAAGTACGATTTGATGATCAACTTCAATCAAACACAATCGTCACGTGGACTATTACAGACAAGGGAAGGGACGAAAATACACCACAACAAGCGAACCTGATCGATTTTCTATTTATTAAATAACAATTATACTTAGTACAAATTAATTAAATTCTACAATTAATTCGTTATCATTTTAATAATTACAATGAAACCACATTACATATTACACGCTTACTCATATTCATCAATGCATAACGTGAAAGTATGAAAAAACACGAGCAAAAGTTGTAAACGCCAAGAGCAGACTGTTAAATAGCGTTACCTAACGGCTGCTTTTATAACGTCTCGGGCGACTATTGACTGCCAAATAAAACTACACTTCGGTTTAATACATTTTTATGTTTTGTTGCAGCAGAATACTCCTGAGAACAGAGTTTCTTATTGCCCACAAACATATTATAAAGCGAATCTAACTTTTTTCACTTTCACAATAAAACTTGTTATAATCAAGTCACTCTGCCACATACGCAATTCTGAAATTAGAAGTGAAGCAGGTTATTTTTTATAATGATTCCAAATTTCTAACAATTTCATAGATTTAATCGTTTAATTACAAACATTTATCTTATTTTAAGAAAGTAAACATGATTTAAGTTCTAATATAATACAATAAAAACATATGGATAAATTAAGCGAAACAATTTAAAACGGCTATGCATTAAAAAAATGTCATTGGAACATTATGAAAATGTATTACAATAACTCAAATTAAAAAAAAATGTAAAATATACAATTACCTAACAATTATGTACGCAGGAAATATTAGGTCTATTCGTTAAATGAGGAATTGAAACGAAAAACTCGAAACATTTGCAGTTTCTGAACTCCAAAATTGTATATTACCGTTTAGCTCTTATTAATATCGAAATGATTTTATCTGGCAAATAATACAACTCCATTAATTTGAATATTTTTTAATAATAACTGCAATATAACATTATTAATGTTAAATATTATTAAGCAATACTGGTACACCGATTTTCGTACTTCGATACTCGTACTTCGAAAATATTTATGCACTGTCTACGAATATCTACCGTAAAAATATGGCTGTGAATAAATTAACAGTTTAAAAAAACTAAAAAACACGCTTTTAGAAACTACTGCACTAAAAAACAAAAAATAATTATCGAACCTGCTTTCTCTGTCTACTCTCTAAGGACTTTAGTATAAGCCATATTTGTTATTGAGTAAAATATTTGAGTCTAAAAGCGTGAGGCACTTTTTCTCAAAAATAAATAAATTTGCTTCTCAAATTAATATTAAGTGAGTTAGTAAGATTTCAAAACAAAGCGCCCAACACTTTTACACACAAATATTATATTCATTAACAAACATTGCTTACACTGAAGTCCTTACTGAGTGGACAGAGAAAACAGGTTCAATAGCTATTTTTTGTTTTTAAGATAGTATTTTAGAAAAGCTTTTCTTTTAGTTTTGTAAACTATTAGTTAATTTTTACTTTTTTTAGTACTTTGTTTTAAGACTGTAATTTTTTTTAATTTTATAAAATTATTTTATTGTTGATACGTGTGCAAAATTGTGAATAATTCGGAGGCCTGGAAGTGAATGATTATTTAATTGAATGATTTCATTATTTTCTGTTTAGTCTTTTTTAAATTTATTTTTTTTATTTTATGAAATTATCGTATTGTCATCGATTCTTGATAAATTAGCAAAATTTTAAATAATTCGGACATCGGGAAGTGGGTGAAAATTTAATTGAAAAATTCCGTTATTTCTTTTAGTCTTTTTAGGTTTAAACTAATTTTTAATTTTATGAAATTTTTGTCTGGTTATCGGTTCTTGATACGTGTGCAAAATTTTAAATAATTCGTACATCTGAAAATCGGTGAAAATTTAATTTAAAAATTAGGTTATTTGTTAATCTTCTTTTTTTGTTTTAAGACTAAAACAATTTTTTTTACTACACACAATTGCCACATTTCATGATGATACAACAATAAGAAGGGTGTGAAATTTAATTTTGCAAAGTCCATTGCATAGTGGCGACCTAATAGAAGCATATAAGAAGATAGTAAGACGACCTAATAAAAGCATATTGAAAAGGAACGCAACGTGCTTGAAAATACTTATAACCAACTGCGATACCATCTACAGAATATATACTAAAGGCAGATTCAGTTTAAAGAGATGCGAGGTTAATTCTTTAGATGTTGCGACTATTGTTAGCCGAAATACATTTGGCCACTCGATAGAAAAATAAAGTAAGGTTCGTGTAATTACCGTGCATTGAAAATATTTTCACTGTTTTCTACTGTAACCCAGTAAACTCAACAAAACGACGCCTTCTATAGGTTATTTTTTACACTAAAATGTTAACCAGAATTATTTTTCATACAAAAATAATTTCAAAATATTTCATTTATTGAAATACCTTAATAAATAACATTTATGGTTCGAATTTCATAAATAAAATATATAATATGGATACCACCATCTGTTTAATTACGATATTATTGCATCCGATTAACACAAATAGAATATTCAGATGAAGAGATGTACATTTCATGACCTGATGATTCTTCAAATTCTACAGCAATTTCATCAATTTTTTTTAAATGGACTTGTCATCTTTTTTGGTATAGCCTGTATGGCTTATATATGGCTATCATGTTATCAACAGATCATAACTGAGTAATATTCTATTAGTCACATTAGTTAAGATCAAAATTACACAATTCACCTATAAATTTTCTAGCATAGCTTAACCAGCATGATTTTAATATTTGTCTCTTGCTTCGGTCGCATCCTCTAACAGCATTCCAATTGGTGGCAAGGCTTTTTCAATAACAAAAGACCCGTTGGGTAACATTTTGTATCACGTATACCATAATTACATTTCCTCATATATCATCGGCGTTTCAGTTAAATTAATTTTCTATTCCTTTGTCGATTTCAGTATTTATTTGTCATTCTTTAACTTATAGGGTGAGTGGACCAATCCTATAAACAAGCAAATTTTGTCGTGTAGTAATATTTTAATTATAAATTATTGAAATGTTTGTTAGGTGTTCTGCAACTATAACACCGTTGCATATCAAGCAAGCATAATCAGTGTTAACGTATTATTCATACAATATGAATAAATTTCTTGTTACTTCGGCTGATTTTAATACTTTTAATATCTTCTGTTTTATATCAACACTTTCTTTCACAGACCGAATCCATATTAATCAACAGTATTTGGTAACAGAGTTGGAGTCGAGTAGAGATTTTTTTATTATCTATACCACAATCCATCTGCAATAAAATATATTTTTGCACACTAATTTTGGAAAATATTTGGGTTAAAATATTTGGGTTAGCAAATGATACAAAAATATCAAAGCCAAAATGTTACTTTTTTCTCCTTTTAACATTTGAAGGACTTCAGTTAGTTACGACAATAAACCTGTGACAGTGTGATTTAACAAATCTTACAAGTTCACTTCAGCACAAGAAACTGCGACTGGATATTGGATAGCAATTATTATTTTCATTTTAAATGATAGAATAATAAAAAAGGATCTTATCACCTTGTTCTGTCTGTTTCTTCCGTATTCTAACTTCTTTTAAAGAATGCGATATCTCTAGGAAGTTTACGATATCCTTGATAACATCGAAAATATCAGCTCGCAATTTTATTTGAGCAGCAAAAGCTAATTCTTTCCAATCTATTTCACAACGAATGCTTTCGATCTTTCTTCTCTTATTTCTCTCGCTGGGGCAGCCTGAATGAGATTTACGTAACGGTATTATGATAATTTCTTGAAACCAATCGTGATTTCTTTTTATAAGTATCTTTGCTTACTCCTGATTTGACAGTGGAAAATTTGTGTTTAAAGTCTCTTAATTAATTGGCGAAATAATCTTTAATTGATTATTTCGCCAATTAATTAAGAGATAATTTAATTATATTAATTTTCGACTTGATTCAGTCTTAGATTAATATCTCGATGCTAATGACATTGCCCGATCTCATAGAAATGTATTCTGGCCATAGTTTTTACTCCCGATGGTCTTAAAAACAGTATCAGGTATTTTTAATTTTTTAATTATTTGTTGACTTTTTAAAAAAAGAAGGTAATATCAGGAAATCCAGACAAATCCTCTTGTAACATATAAAAATAATAACCGAAAAGAACTCTTACAGTACGTTAAAACTCTTCGAATTCATTAGATGTTACAACATCGAAAACGACTTTTATTTGATTTTTTTTATGACAATGTTTAGCACGATTTTTTAAATTATTCAAAAATCATAATAAATTATCGTTATACAAAGACATTATTCCTTATAACATAATTTCCGCAGTGTGATTCCTTGCGACATTATTTCGCAGAAGTAATTGATTAATAATTATAAAAAAAAAACGAAAAATTTAATATTTTGAAACTTTTTTAACTTCTTCACATTTAGAGCAATGCGATTAATCATACTTGAAAATTATGGAAAAAACGTAATGTCAACACTTTGGAAGTTTTGTTACTGATATTTAATTAAAAAAAAAGGTTTTCTAGTAGTTTTTAAGAGTTCATTTTCCTGTAAATACATTTGATAAAATAAATAAAATGAAGCGACTGTTAATGAAAAAATGAAAAAAAAAATTTTTTTTTAATTTCAAAGAGGACCTGTAAAAGTCCAAATGGTGTTGGGCCCAGATGTTACAAGAATAAATATGACACTATTAAATAGAGAAAATGAAAAATAAGCTCCTTAAAAAAGTTATACAAATCCATCAATAAGACAAAGGAGAAATTTTGTATTTTTTTTTAAATCAGGTATTTTTTTATAGTAGTTGTAAAAACTATTTTTAAGGTACTCTTTGAACCAGTAATATGAAACAGAACAGATTGTATCTAGTTGTATCCTCCTAACAAATATAATAAGTAATGAAACTAACAAGTCCAACAGGGTCGTTGAAAAAATCTATTAAAATAAAGCCAAAAATACGTTCACTTTCACAACAGCAGAACAATTGTCAATGTTTGTTTTTAATTAATTTAGGCAACGACTACTCATTAAAATAAGCTATCGGCGTTTATTATTTTTTGTCATATTTCTAAAAATATATCACATACTCCGTTAAATTTTTATTGTTATTTTTATTACTTATTACCACTTCTCAATATATTAAAAATGGTAGTAAAATAGTTTTTTGTTTTTTTTATTATGAGCAAAGTTACTTTTTGCTTCCTGAAACTTAATCACTGAATTGTTTGCTTTTTTTATATTTTAAAAAATACCATTTTTTTAAGAAATGTATCCAATTTTATATAAAACGTATTTGCCGGACAAAGCCGGTTCAGGCAGCTAGCAGTTATATAGAAAAAACGATTGATCTTTTTTTCTGCATAACCAATTATTTATGCTTAAAAGTATTCGAAATACGTTGGTGCGTGATTATATCTAATTTTTTTGATGATTTCACCATTTTACCAATATTCTTTATTGGCAAAATGGCAACAACCTTTTTTCGATCAAAGTTTTTCATAAATACATATCGTATCTGAGGTTGATATAAAAAATGTCATTAAGTTTTAAGATTTCATATTTTCTCTACAAATTTCGCAAAAAAATAACCTAATAATTAATAATAATATTCGTTGTATTTAACGAACAAGTACTCTATCCCATCTCTTTCGACCAACAATTTGAGAGTTTGTGCGCGTCAATGTAATCGCAATGCGATGAAAAAAATCAGTAAAAGTTTTGAGATTCAAATGAGATTGACGGTCTCCATTAAGGGAAAACAATTAAGTACACCGTCTATAAATCTAGGTTTCATTATAATGCAACACTATTTGTATATTTTTTAGAATATACAGACAAAATTCTTTAACCAAATGATATCATCAAACTTTTCTTAAATAAATTTTATTTCAATTGTATATCTATACGAGACAAAAAACACAATCACCCAACATTGATCCGATTAACTCTAGATCGAAACGCGCGTGCGCCGACCCGCCTACTCGCAAAGTTAATCCTCGTTTGACGTTTACATCGTTTCACAATGATAAAAATTGTCACTGTCTATTCACATCACATCATATCTATCACCAGCCCGCTCACGCCTCTTACTTGTCTGCAGTTGGACGGCGTAGACCGCGCACGCCACACCGCACACCGAGGTTAAACAGACCACTTTCAATTATTATAGAATGTTACCAATGAACGACGTAATAAAACCAAGACTGCACGTTGGACGTCGGTTAAATTGAAAGCGGAAACGTAGATTCTTATATTTAAAACTGTTCCGACACCTGTACTGGCAGAAGCGAAGCGAGTGATGTAATATAAGCTTTTTGCAAACTTTTTAATGTAACCTGCGCCCAGTTTACAAGTAAAGTTATCTGTATCAATTCAAATCAAATTCGAAGTGTACCTATAATAGTTGTATATTTTATATTGATGGAGATAATCGTTGTATCTTATTGAATACAATTTTATTGATGATTGTTTATTGATTATTCAACCGCAACATATTATATCGAAATTGTTCAAAGTGCCGAGTATTAAAAACCTATTAAGTACGAATAGAACACATACTACGAATATTTCATACACACTTAGCCATTTTTAACATAGTATTTTTATGAAGTATTTGCAAGTATTAATATTATTGAAGTAAAACTTCTTTACGCACGCTTGACTTGGGGAGTAAACTGGTGAATGCGTGACGAGAGCGTTACGAAAAATGTGATCGGGCGAGGCGAACGGAAGTTGAGAGGGTGATATAAGTTAGTGAAGACAGAAAGAGAGAGAGTTACGTTTCGTATATTACTGTAGGGACAAGAGAGAGAGGTGCGAGCACACATTTTCTTTCTCTCTTTCTCTCATAGTCAGTTATGTTTCGTATATCTAAGACACAGTGCAAGCATTGTCTGTATCAGACTGTAGGAGCAAGAGAGAGCAGTGCGCGCGTACATTTTCTTTCTCTCTTCCTCTCATAGCCAGTGCATGAAATATATATATATATATATATATATGCGAGTTTGCTAGCGTTACGCGAACGGTGATTTTTTGATTATTTTGTAATTTCATTTCGTTCTTGAACAATTTTATAAATTATTATTTTGTTCAATACATTAAATATTCTACGTATAAAGTGAATAAAATTGTAAATTCATTTTAAAGTTCATACTTTGTAAATTTGAAGTTTCACTTCAGTCATGTGGTCTAAAGCACTATTGTGTTTTTCACAGGCGTAAAAGTATCATGAATATATCTAAAAGTATAGAATTTCCAACAATAGCTATAATTTTACCGTAAACTTTAAGTAAGGTTCTAGTCATTTTGGTTCTTTTCATATTTTTAATTTAGCGGTTTAGAAAATAAAGCGAGGACATAGCTGTCTTACAAAATGTCTTGAAAAAATTGTTTCAAAAATTTGCTTCTTCAATTGCGCATGAAATTAAAAAAAATTGTCTTTATATATTTATTATTTTTCTACTCTCTCTTAAATTTTTACATAAACATTTTAAATGTTAACTAATCCAGAAATACATGGGTGTCAGTATTAGCAGTTATCTTGTTAAGGTTCGGTGTTTTCCTTTTAAGGTACGAAACCCTAAAAATAAAAACAAAATCCTTTCTGTAAGACTATTATCATATTCTCATACCGCCAAAATAATTTGATTATAAGGCACGTAATTTAAACGCGTGCTAGGTGACAGATGGGGTCAATATAAAATAAATACAATTTATAATTTAAAAACTAGGAACACACTTTTGTAACCAAAGAAACCGTTGCCATAAATCGAACGAAACTCAACTTGATGGGTTTACTGATAATTATTGATAAATTCCCATGACTACCTCACTCCTCCATCATCAGAACCTCCTGAATATTTTATTCCATTAATACGTGTCAAATAAGCTCAAACTCGACTGGTTTATCGTTAGCTATTCAAAAGTTCCCATGTTTACCAATCTCCTCCTTCAACTGATTCTTCTATTTACAATATGCAACCAAAGGGCTCACTGAGGCAAGTTGAACAAGCTCAAACTTGATGGGCTTACTGTTAGCCATTGAGAAGATCCCGTAACTACCTGTCTCCTCCATAATCAGATCTTTCTGGTTACAATATGTAATCAAAGGGCTCTTCGAGACAAGCGAAATGAGTTTAAACTCAACATGTTTACTGTTAACCATTGAGAAGTTCATATGATCACCTCCCGAATCCATTAGCATAGCAGCTCGATGATACCATATTATTCTCTATTCCGTATTCTCGGTAATAGTGCATAAATTTACAAAATTTTAATTTGATACAACAATTACCAATGACTCAAAAGTGAGTTATACGATTTGTTTACAATGTTAGGAAGTTACGGGTCAAGCTTATAAAAGAGTGTTAATTAATAGAAAAAAAAATTAATTTAGAACTTAAGTAAAAATCGAAAAATAATTCCAAAAATATGATAAGTATGAGATCTAAAAAAATATATACAACGACAATGTAAACTTCAAGTTTATTATATTTACTTCATCGGATTACTAGAAAAAGTTTAGAAAAAAAAAACAGAAATATTTAAGTGCTGATAGCAAACATATAATAAAGTTAGTATTTTAAATGTCTATATTCCTCCACACATCTTGGACTCAAGCATAAATGCATATATTTAATCTAGATTCACATCTTTGTCCGGACTACTGTTACTTTCTCAAACTGACAATATGGATGAACTTGACTGTGAGACACGCAACTTCGCGTCTTTGAATATTAAGCATTTTGTCTAGGTGGTCCGAACGTTTATTTTCCAAATAGACTATTACTATTGTCTTCTACTCTACACTTTCCTTTTTGGTTTTATTGAATTTTATTAGGGGAATTACCGCATAGGTTTTACCGTACGCCTGCTCTACCGCTAGCATTTACTAAAGAAAAGCATTAATAGCATATTTTGTATAATCCAATATGTCTGTAATACGTACATACTCAACCCAAACCGTCGTCATTCATGCGTATATTGGAAGTAAGTGGACGATGTTTAGATTGATATGGCTGTAATAAAGAAAAAACATAGGCTTTGAAGTACCGAATAAGTATTACAATTGTTGAATATATTTAGCGTTAATTTTGCAGAAATTCATTATTCACAATTAAATGAAACTACGTGATATAGTATTATTTCTACTTTCTTTAAGTTCTTTACCACGACCTAGGTTTCGTTGTATTAAAACATCTTCAGGTGGGTTAAAGATGTTGTATTACAACGAAACCTAGGTTATGATAAAGAACTTAAAAAAGTAGCAATGATACTACATCACGTAGTTTAATTTAATTGGGATTACAATTGTTATTAATATTTTTATATCTTAGTTAATTTTCACAGCCCTAAAAATATGTTAACAAGTATGTCTTTATTATTTCCAATATATAAACGTTATTTTACTGCCACGACCATTATAATTAATTGTTGATCAGAAAAGAGATTTCTGGGTAAGGACCCACTTGAAAGTGTAAACTAATTAACTAAGAAAGAATTTATCTAAATTTTTAAAACATTACAAAAATCATTAAAGTTGCAAATTTCAGCATATATTTATTTTGTGTTAATTCTTAAATTAATATACCGATCAATAACCTTTTTACCTGTAAAGTCATATTTTTTAAAATTACTATTCCGTTATTACACCATTTGCTTTACACTATAATTTAGGGCATAGTGTGGAGGTTATAAATAATAATTTACTTAAAAAATTAATTATAACCAAATATCATAACGACACGTGACATACTAGTAAACTTTAATATTTAATTAATCTGAAAAAAACGGCTATTCATATAGCTCATAACAAAATATGGTAATGCTAATAGTCTAGACCTCCATTTAATGTATGTACGTGGAAATACCCAATGAATAACTGATCTTATCTTCGACCTGATTTGCCATATTTGTACGTGAATGTCTGCGTTTGATAAAACTGTATGAAGAATTTGTAAATGCTACATTAATGCAGTCATGGAAGAATTCAAAAAAATACTCCACCCAAAAATGTATTTTGCTAATAATTACTTTCACATACCGCAGCAAATGAAATGTTTATTTGACATACGGTATATCACCACAGACCGAGTATTAGCAAATATTTTACACGTGATGATTTCAGAAAATTAGTATAGTAATTAATAAATTAACCTATAATATATCCCTTAGACTTATAATTTAGATCAATGGTATATCGAGCCATAGACTGGCCTTTAACCATGACGAATTTATTTGAATCGGTCGACTAATTCGATCTAAAAGGTATTAAAATGTTACATTCTAACTTAAATTCGTTAATTAAATGAATCAACCGACAAGTAAGGAACTAGATACATATAATAGGTAAATTTTCGATTAAACAACTGATTAAACGTGCGCCAATAAAAGTAGTTAGGGAGCATAACAAAACAAATCAACAGCAGAATGACTGCTTTAGACTTTAGCCAGCGTGCGATAATGACGTTAAAGGTATATAATTACAATTTTCTATTTTGTAGAATTGAGATTTTAAAAAATAAATTATCCTTTATTTAACAATTATTTTCATTTCGAGCAAAGTAAAGAAATGAGAGAAATATTATGATAATCGAGACATTTATTTTCAGACGGACTCCAATGTTTTTCAACCAACAAAAACGACAAAGGAGATTTAGCAATGACAAAGAAGGTTAGGTACTAAATAAAAATGAACGTCATTCAAAGTATTTTTCTTCTTTCTAATAAACAAAATGTTGTTAAGAAAGATAATATTTGAATAGTTCTTTTTAATTATGCATCATTGGCGTTGTTTTGTTGTAAAAGGAATTTTATTAAATTTTTGTTTTGTTGCTTCAGGATTATTTTATAGAACACCTAGCAATTTATCTTTTTTGTAAGCAGGTATCTGCTACGAACAAAATAAATAATTGGATTTCGTTTCTAATCTTTTTTTTTAATTTCTTTCACAAATTAGTTTATGGATAAAAGTTCATAGTTTATTTGAAAGTTTTAAGATAATTTTTGTTTTGTATCGTCTTTTTTAACATTCGTTTTTAACTAAGTTTTCGTTTTATGCCTTATTTTGGTTAAGATATTTGTGTCGTGGTTTTTTTTAGTTTCCACACAAATCCAAATTTCCATAAAATAAAATACATGGGTTAAGGTGTCTAAATAAAATTTCTGAATTAATAAACTTGTGGTATTTTAAATAAAATAAAATGACATTAATATTTTTGTATTTGGCCACATTCGTAATTTAACGTTTTTAAAGTAAGTTTTCTTCTTCTTCTAGTTTTGTAAGTTTTCTTTTTATTTCTTATTTTTATTAGAGATTCTGGGTCATATTTCTTTAAGGATGTTGACATGGGTCAACGACAATGTTTATATCCTCTAGGTGTCGGTGAAAATTCATGTTTGAGTATTTCATTAGATTTATTGAATATGCTTTTCAGTTCAATACTCTCTATATACACGAGCGACTATTAACTTATTGTATTAAGCCTTTATATGCTATTGTCTTTATCTGCAGACTCGTGTTACTTACTATAAGTATTGGTTGAGCCTTCATATTGGTATACAAAAAATGAGAGAAAAGCTTCTAGATACGTTTAGTAACACGACGTTATGTTGATCACGCGAGCAAAGTCACAGATACGAGATACTAAATATGAAATAATTAATTATTTATTAACAAACAAGTTTTAGTGAGACCAGGAATAGATTAAAAAAATATGTACTACGACTATTAATCGAATAGAACATTAATACAATAACAAAATAAAACTTAGCCTCCAAATATAATACAATATAGGCATTGATAAGAATTAATTTTAAAAGATCATACGTGAACACTTGAAGATGAGAGAACCTCACAGTCATTACAAAGACCATGGCTTGAACCAAATCTCATACTTACCAAACCTAAAACTTTAGAACCGCTTTGTACATGACTAGAATTATTATCTACTGTTAACATTGCTTTATTGTTATACCAATAAATATTGATTAATTTAACAACGATAAATACTTCTTCGAAAACCAGTTATTCCTTAAACGTACCTATGAAATAATCAAGTTTTTTACCTTAAAAAATCAAGTTTTTTACCTTACAACTTTCCATTCCACTTATTTATTCGTAAATTGGCAAGCGACATAATCTGTGTGGAAATTTGCGTTCAAAACAGCATTTATTTAAGTCGTTAAAAATGTTGTGGGTAACAATAAAAAAATAGACACAGCTATCTGAAACTAAAACATTTGTGGAATCATCCAACGACTGATAATATTATCTCAATTTCTTTTTAGTTTTATAAATATGAAAGAAACTATGGATACATTTTGTTATCCTTTTAAATAAATTTTAAGCCAATTTCGAAACTTTTGAATGTCATTGTTTCATTGATGCCAGTACTTATCAAAGTGAGCTTAAACCATTTATATTTTAATCATCGAAATATAGTTTAAAAAGTTATTTAAAATAAGACCGTGAACCATTAAAATAGAAACTCGTTTATGTATGCGCAGACCAACTTTAGTAGCAATTCTAGCAGGTATTCTAGAATCACATGTCCTAGGTCTTAGTATATAGTACGCATGTGCCGTATTTAATAAAGAATCATGGAGGGCAAAGAGTTATCTATACATATAATAAAACTGTAACTAAGCTGTGTCTGTACGTTGAATATTTTTAGGAAAATCTTATTCTAATAGTCATTATTATCGATACAAAGACCAAATTTACCATTTTTAACATTTTTGTCTGTCTATTTGTCTGTCTTTCTGTTACCGCATCACGCAAAAACCACTAGACGGATTTTAATGAAATTTGGTATGACGAGAACTGACTATCTGGATCAACATATAGGATATTTTTATTTTGGTAAAATGTCTGTCTGTCTATCTATTTTTCTGTTACCGCATCACGCAAAAACTACTAGACGGATTATAATGAAATTTATTATGATGATAACTGACTATCCGGGTCAATATATAGGGTACTTTTTATTATATTTTTATTTATGGTAAAATGTCTTATTCCCAAGCGAAAATACAAAAACTTGTTCGTGCAAGAATCACTCCGAATCTAGATATTTTTGATTATCTATACATATAGATATTTTTGGTTATCTATACATATAGGTACCAATTTGTGAATATAAAAAAACAAAATGAAGCAATAAATAAATATCAATACCCATAATTAAAAAATTAAAAAAATAAAGTAAAACGGATCAATAATATTTAACTAAGTTCTGTTTAAAAATCACCAAAAATGTCATCACAAGGTTTTTAAAATATGTAATTTTCCTCTATCGCGTCAAGTCAATTATCAATGAATGGACTTGGACCTTTTTTATATTGCACCGTGTCAAATTACATAATGCAATGCAATATAATTCACGTCAGATCCATGCTCTCCAAATATTTTCAGGCTTAAATAAAGTTACAAGGTTTGTACTATTATTTTGCTCTTCTACAATAAATGGCGCATGTAGAGATTTAAAATAAAAAACATAACATAAATAATAACGCGCTTTAGTTGTTTTTGATTAATTCATGTATTTTTTATTTCTACCCGACGATATATAACGCTAAACGTTTTCTATTATATAACACGATACTTTTTTTGCATTATTCGTTGCATTCTATTCAACGAAAGATGTCGCAAGTAAATTTCGTAAATCGTGGTGTCATTGTGTTTTCAAAAACAGGACAAACCTTACGCGCATCTAGCGTGAACATAATCATCAGTTGCTTTTCGCACGAATAACAATTTTTCGCACGAACATAATCATCAGTTGCTTTTCGCAACATAATCATCAGTTGCTTTTCTCCCGCATCAGCAACGCTAACAATTTATTTGTTTATGTCCCTGACGGTTCTACAGGAAACATTGTTTACAGAGAAGTTTTGTGAACAATGTTCTAAAGCTAGTAACTCATATATTTTAAAAGTAATGATAAATAAGACACTGGTAGTAAAATATTTACTCGTAAACAATTTACCATTTTAATAATACCTAGATTTGGTGTAATATCACAGTAAATAAAACTTTGAATAAAAATGTATTTTTTTCATATTTAGTTCCTACGACATCCTGTGTAATCAAGAAATACATCCTGTCTATCTGCCTACTAATATTCTGGTTACTTCAGCCTTTGTATATATCTATATCTACGTACTTATTAGTCTTCTAATATTCTAGTAGCTATATGACTTTATATATACACGCATATACTTATCTACCGATTTTCTTTGTTTATTTTCTTGCTTATGCCAAGACAAGTAAAACGAGTCCAAACTCGATGAGTTTACTCCTAATCAGTGAAGTATTCTTCGCTGCACTGGCTCCATCATTGTACCCAGATTTTGCAAAAGGAGATATTTATATCGCTCTCCGTTGTGCCTTATTAGATTATCATTAGACTTATCTCATCCAAACTCGATCACGACACCTATGCTGTTCGGTGTTTCGGAATTTTATGGTGTATCTTCAGCTTCCATTATATATAAAGATTAAATATTTTTTTGAAATATATTGACTACCAGATAATTACTATTTTCATAAGTTTAGAGTTGAGAATTTTAAACATACAATACAATCAACATTTTTTTATCAAATAATCATATTCTAAGACAATATAACAAGGTTCAATATGTAAACATTTGTTTTTTAATTGTAAAAATAACACAATACCACAATTCAGTTAAAAAATAAGTTTAAGTGGCATTATCATGGCATTAACAATTATTATCACTCTTCAAAACGATTATAAATGGCATCATAACATTAACACTAGAAAAAAGAAACTAAAAGAAACTATTTTTCCTAATTTAAACGATAAAATAATATTTTATTGTTTTAAATCAGTCATATATCTTTTTTAAATCAAGCCCTCGATCTTCACCATTCTCAAAAAGAGGCATTTCGATTCTAACGGTAACGATTCTAACCGTTCACGTCATCACTACTTTCAAGAATCCGAGTTCTACTTTGTAAAGTAGTTACTTGTTTCAGTTCTTCATCCAATTCATCTCTCTTTGTCATATTGTGAGTATTAGGACGTTGAAGAGTCTCTATTTCTACCTCCTGATCTCCTTCTTGTTGATCTAAAGATACGTCCTTCGCTCGAGTATTTTGAAAAGCTGGACAATATCATTGGGCAATATGCAATCAGGACGAAGAAAAACAGACAAATCTTTGTCTTCCTAGTCAGTAAAGTATTTACATGGATTTAGTAAATAACGCAGAATCACTGCTTATTTGAGTCGTCATTCTGAATAACTTTTCTGAAATGTGTCACCATTTTCTGGCCCATATATTCATGTCTGTCAATTTCCTCAGCGCATATTCGACTGCAACATTTGCTGTGATCAGTGATGCATCCCGACGACACAAGGTTTGAAAAATGATTTTTATAATATCCAAAATCTCACAGAGTTCTCGCGAATTCTTCCACTCTTCTTCATTAAAAGCAACATTACATTTCAGGTCCAAATGCAACAGTGCTTTGGTCACACATAATCAGAGTTTCAAAAATTGGCTCCACATACTTGCAATGATACTCCATCTCGTTTTACAATCCAATAATAAAGGATATTCTCTTCCAAAATCAGCCTGCACATATTTTTGCAGAATATCGTCGTTTTTGGTAGGTGAGTTTTTAAACATTTTGATAGCTTTCCTAACTGTTGTCAGCAAATCATGATATCTAAACCGATTTTCTTTATCGTTTCCGAAATTTTTTGTCCCTACAAAAAATATGACGCCACCACCATCATCTTCATCTTGATCAGGGCATTCTTATTTTCTCAAAGGTTCTTATTGGTTTGATCAACGAGCAGGACCGGTCCCAGTTTAGATAAGTGGACGTAAGTGACATACCAAATTTTTCACCTTTAGATAAAAGTCTTTCGATTTCATCTTTTAGCTTTTTCTTTATGTTAAAATACCGTAATGTTTAAATACAATTTCAGGTAAAGTGTTCTCAGATTTAAGTATTTTGTGGGCAGCTTTTTGGAAAAGTAACCTCAGGTCATCTGAATTTGATAGCGTGTGAAATGATATTGCGTCAAGTCCCACCAGCTAGAGACTATTGTTTCCGTAGTAGGGTTTGAATTCAATTCGTGAGCCGAAGCTCCTGTATCTCGGAACGATTTTTCTGCTGCGCAGTATCTGACGCTAAAGTAACATTTTAATGAATACTCTTTATATTGTTGTGTAGTCCGCTAGTACTTCCGCTCACCGGTTTTGAAATCTTGTTGCATATTTTACATTTCACTCTGTTTTTATCATTTGCACGAAGAAAGTATCGCCAAACGGATGATCTATCATCGGAGCCAGAGTTAACTTCTTCGAAATTAATTTTATCATTGACGCGAAGAAAGTGTCACCAAACGGAGGATATGTAATCGGAGTCAGAGCTAACCTCTTCGAAATTAATTTCATCATTGGCGCGAAGAAAGTGTCACCAAACGAAGGATATGTCATCGGAGCCAGAGCTAACCTCTTCGAAATCATTTGCAAACTCACCGCCAACTCAGACCTGTAAGGGAAGAAAGGGTACCCAGTTCACCAGGTAGGTACATTTCATCACACATCGTTGAACGATACTTATACAAATTATACAGTAACGACATTAATGCAATTTACAGAATTCACATTGACACTTACTTCTTCTATTATTTTTTGTCGCTTCCTGTTGGTATGATTACCAGCAATCCAATACCTGTGATCCAACTCAATCGGTAAATAATTACAAAACAATAATGCACCGCCCGTATAAAGTTATCCTTCACATGAATTTTCACGACAGTAACACCACGGCGCGAATGAATGCGCAGAGCACTTAGCAGGCCAGGCGCTAAGCAGGCATGGGTGTTTCGTGGGCGTCAACCGCCAACAGATTCGGCGAGCGAGCCGAACAACACACGCAACCTTGCAGCTCACTCGTGCGAACATGAGATTATTACTCGCAAAGCTGCTGCTCAGTAGGGAGGTTTCTCACTATAACCGGGAGTACCGGAAAGCTATAATCGCGGTATTGGGACTGAGTGCGCTGTGCCTGTACCGGATTTTCCAGGTTTTCCGGCACCGAGAATTCCCGCGAACATTTATAAACTAATTTAATTTTAAACGTACCAAAAAAGCGACAGTACCGTTTTAGGACTAATATAAATTGAAGCGTGGTCATGTAAATACCGTTATCTCGACAATAATTAATGGGAAAGGTGATTTTTTGAAGTAGCAATGATACCCAAAAAATAAATTCGTTTTTATTAAAATAAAATCTATAAAAATCTATGCCATCCTTGATCGTCGATGATAAGTAAACTTTCATTCGTTTTCTTAGAAAAATTATTAGGAGTAGAATTGCCTGCCGCACTTTAGTACTCATTGCACACGCCAAAATTACGTTTTGTACAGATTCTTGCTCCAAATCGTCAAATTAAAAACTAATTTAATAATTACAAGATAATAAACTGAATTAGCACGACTTTAAGGTTATATTTGAAGATTATATTATTATATGAAATATTTCAAAATTAGAAAAAATCCCAAAATTTATGATTTTTTTATTATTTTTCACTCACTCGTATAATAAAAGTTGCGCATAGATTACCGATGCGACTTAAACACATGTTTTGCTATCAGAAGAAGGTGGTGAACTGCTGATTGGTTTGGAAATACTTAACCCGCGCACTGTTACCCAGCGCACTCACTTGATCCATGACTAATGATTTTTGAGGTACCTTCGGAAACTAAGGATAATTTATTTCGTATTTTAAATAGTTTCTTTCTAATAGCTCGAATCGACAATAAATTTTGACCATTATTACCATGACATCAGTTACAAACATTATTATTTAGTTTAATTTTCTGTTATTTAGTTTAAATAACATTCTGTTCGTTCAACCATAAGCTAATTCATTGTTCATAATGAAGAAATCGCCTTTACTAAAAAATGTCACCTGGAAAAAGATTAAACTTATCTCTAAAAGTGAAAATACTACAACGGTCGAACTACTATAATTTACCTAAAAATGATCAAAGAAACATTTTATAACTAGAAAATAAAACAAAGAAGAAATGTGAAAGGATAAGAATGCTTATAATCTGAATATTAAACAGAAAAATAAAAAAAATCAAACTATTTACTAAATGAAAGTCACTGTTCGATAAAAGAAAAACGGCAACATATAAGTTAATAGCTATAAATGAAGACATACAACCAAATAAAATGAGCAAGTGCCAGTAGGTATGCTATAGGTTTTATAATATATCAGCAGGTGGGTAATTAAACAGTTGTTAGTGTTAAAGACTGGACGAGTGCCACTTTCAATGACGGCTAGAGTGTCTTACAATAACTGCAATAGCATTTGCACTATGTTCTATGCAAATTAAAATGATACATTCGCGCCGGCTTGACGCATTCGTAAGAAGAATGAAGCACGACGTAATGTTACTTTCTTTTAGTAGACAATATTAGCCAATTACATTGTCGTCAATTGCATTTTCACTATCTTTTGAGTGACATTTAAGTTGGAATGTTACTTTGTAAATCAATGTTGGTCCGTGTTACTGAAGCTTAATTAGGCGAATCTGAGAAGACATCTTAATTAAACTAAAAAAATATTATACACAATTAAATGAAACTACGTGATGTAGTATTATTTCTACTTTCTTTAAGTTCTTTACCACGACCTAGATTTCGTTATATTACATCTTCATTGATTGCTAATAAACCACCAATCTTTGCTAATATCCCTCCTAAAGATGTTGTAATACAACGAAACCTCGTCAACGAAAGATCGTGGTAAAGAACTTAAGAACGTAGAAATAATACTGCATCACGTAGTTTCATTTAATTGCGAATAATGAATTTCTACAAAATCAACGCCAAATATATTCAAAATTATAATAGTTAACAACGCCTTCTGTTTATTTTGCAATTTCAAATAAATATATCGAGTTATTAATGAAATGTCAAATGTTTATTAATTGTTTTCGATCTCTGTTAGATTACCCACTAATTCATTCATCGCAACGAGGTTCTAATGTATTAACAACAATAATTTCAGTGTCACACAGAAGCAACCTTCAGTTTATTTCCGAGAGAAGTATATTTTCCCAAAGTACTTGAATGTAGCAGTTTTCCAGATAAACTGTAATATAAATATTGCTCAATTATACAGTGATATATGCGACACAACTTTTTTCAAAACGTCTGCGTAAAATTTTTAATAATTGTCGTTAGCGTTTCGAAACATTTAACTCAATTGACGAAATATCAGCAGCATTCTCAGGCTTGACAGGTTATGACAGCTTAAACGGTGTAATAATAGCTTCCTAAAGCAAATTAAAGAAAAAATATATTTTGATACAAGTGACCAGACCGCCACTTATGCGGAGACCATTTAAGGAATGATGATATTCTAAAAATAGTAACGAGTTCATTAATAAATATATACATGCATTGTTGTTAGCTATTTATCAATTTTTACAATTGTTATTTGTTACAATGTGATTATGGCAATTTTTTACAAAGATTAATGTATTGGTTAAGCTTTTTTCTACCAACAGTGACTTTTTTACTTCAGCTTTCTGGAGTACTCGTCAAATCTTTCGATTTTGTTGTTGTATCTACATATTATACACTCTCTATTACTTATATTGGTTAAGGCAGTTTGCGACAAGTCTATGATCTTAATGTTTAGAGGTCCGTAACAAAATTTCCGAAACGAAACACTGATGGAATCCAGTCGATGTCCGTTTGTCACAAATTATTTTCTCGGAAACTTTTCAACGTAAAAATTCGGAATTTAACACAGAAACAAAGTATGGTGGTCAGTGAAGTATAAGGTGGATGTAAAATGTAAAAGTTCAATTTTGATCCAGTAATTTCGGAGGTTAAATTGAGAAATTATAATAATTCTCTCAAAAATAACGTATATGGTGTCAAATGGAAACTTTTTCACCATGAATTCTACAATACGTGAAATGTATTTCTTTTATGAATTTGTTTTAATATTTTTGCAGAAAATCGTTGAAAATTTACTGCCCCCCTTCCTCATTACCAAAAGAATCGCCCAGAATAATTTAACCAAAAATTTTCATGACATTGAGAATAAATTATAAATTGAAGCAAAATTATGAGGATTGAAAAATTCTAGCGCGATTACTTGTTCTAAACAATTTAATTGTTTATTTTCTGATAAATGCCGAACCATTGGTTTTAAGAAACATTTCTCACGACGTAAGGAACAACTTTTGTCCTTACGTGTTTGTTTTTATTTTTAATTTGGCTCAATTGAAAAGTTCCCTACTCAACTCCATGCATATACAATGTAATACTACCAAGGATGATGAAGGATACCACATTGGTGCGGTAGGCGGCAGGTAGCATGGCAAATGGACGCCTTTCAAAAACATGGTCGAAATGCATTACTATTAATATTTAAGTGTGTGGCTGATGACATGGAATGCTAATTGTGTAAGTATAATTTGAACTTGACCATTTTTTTTTGTTGTTCATCTTAGAGGAATATTTTTATATTACTCAGCAAGTTATGACAGATCATTTAATAATTTCAGTTGTTATATAGAATTTGAGGCGTCCAGTTTCAAAACTACTCAACGTTGCCAAATAGTAAACTAAGGAAATCACGTTTTTTTATTACATTCTTACTTTATATTGAATGATACTGACATAGTTAACTTACAAAAATTGGAAAACATATTTAGAACTTACTATGCAAAAACTAAAAATCTTGCTTTATTCGGGCAATGTAAAAATAAACAGTTATTATTAAATTAGACAAGTTTTAATAATACCAGCCTAAAGCTATGAAAAAGGTATGGATGTAGTGACAAGTTTTGAAAAAGGTATGTAGTGTTGACTGTAAAGACTAGTAATGAAAGAGGATTTATTCATTGAAATTGTTTTAATATTAATCAAAATAAAATTTCATCTACAGGAAAAATGAATTTTATTTACATAATTTTTCTCGGACAAGCTAACTTCTAGACTATAGAATAGAAATCTTGAAACTAAATTTTCAATACATCACCTTCTTCATTACAAATCTCTTCCGTCCCTTGTGATTCCATAACCAATGCTTCTTGGTTTAAAAAAAACATTTTTATAATAGGATCATAACTCTATATCTTCCCAATTTATGCCAAAATTTTTTTAATAACTTATTTACATCTAGAATATTAGAAGAATATTTAACTTTAACTTCAATTGGTATCTCATCTGGCTGGATTTGAGACACTGATTTACCACGTTTGCATATTTTTATATAACCCTTAACATCTGTTACATAATAAGGTTCATCCCTTAGTTTTACAGTCTTATTAACTTTTTATTTTTATTAATTGTCAATATTTTTATTAATTTTTTTTTTATGTAAAATATCTTCATCAGTGAAAATTGAAAGTCTCATGATGCCACTGGTTTAAGAACAGATTGACATGATGTTTTCCAGTCTGAACATTGATAATCTATTAGACCTCTATAAACTATTCCTTCAGTAGAAAATATTTCAAAATATTCTTCCGGTGTTGCAATGACATCTTTTCTTTTTAACTTACTTTTCTATTCTACCAAACACACGATCCGGTGATAAAAAGAGTGCCCAAAATTTTCGGGTGCATATCTCTAGCCAAAGTGCTAACATATCTATTACCGTTGGGTGTTTATTCTGTCCGGTGCATCCGTCACAGAACAATTTTTATATATTTATATTTTCAAAATCTCTATTGTTTAACTGATGAAAAATACAAGAAAAAATTCGCTTTGGAGATTCAGTCTCTAGTTAACTTTGATGAAAGTATTCAATCTATTTTTTGGCATATATATGGCCATTGACAAATGGTAAAATTGTAGGCATGTAACGGTTGGCTAAAGTATGCCTGCTGGTCACTTTTGATAAGATCATATCTTTCTAACAGTCAAATGATAATATGAGCTCATGGTCTTTTTTTTTGTTTTCAACATAGTATTAAATGCTTTAGTTCGGATTTTACTCACCCTTAACTGGGCTATTAAAATGATATTTTCAGAAAAATCTTTTCATTGCTTTATTTTCCCAGTATTTTCAAGACAATATAAACAAGCATCAACTCTAAGACTTACAGAACTCAATTGAATTTAGTTGCAAACATGTTATAAAATATTCATATTTCACTGGCATTTCTGGGTTCTGAATGTTAAAGATATCTTGTAGCTTTTTAACACTTGAATCACTGGACAAATACTAAATTTTGGATTTTCCTTCTACATAGTGCGATTTAATAGACATCAAAGACAATATAAAATTAATGATTCGGGATTTTTTATACTGGAATTTGCGAGACTTCTTATCTCTACCTTGATTTTCTATCACAGTTGTAGATGAGATCAACATTTTCCACATATTCTCTTTACCCTATCCTTAGACAATTTTAACACTCCAAGAAAAGTATTTTAGGGAACTCTCATAGTTCTACGCCTATTGAGTTTTCTTATATACTTTGATCAAATATGAAAATGATACTTTTAGCCGGATAAGTATGAACAGTCGGCCCCCAAAGGGGAGCCTATATTAAACCTTTGTTTTAATATCGATTTGATGTACAACCACGATTTATGCACATTTCGCGGTCGTATTCCGCTTTGACCTTAAGATATGGGAAAAAATAACCGTACGAATAATTATTATTTAAAATGAAATATCTCAAAAACTAATTAAGCTAAAGAGGTAAACGTTTAATTAACCGTAATTTGACCAGTACCTTAGTAATTAATCTTACGAAGGTACTAGTTACACTTTTTATACTTTTCTGACATTATTAATAATAATTTGGTTTAACAGTTACTAATTACAAAATACCGCAGAATCCAAATCACAAGCTACTTCCTAGAGCAATAACAATGACAATGCGATGTTGGCAAGGCATAAGATATAATAAACAGCATGATAACAAATCCGAACTTGTTTGTTTAAAATTTGCTGCATGTATAAGTAAAGTCATGTTAATACCATTATACTAAAAGCTGCAAATCACATTTTATTTTTTTCGATGTGTTGCACCAACTTGTTTCTTATGCAATTTTTATGAGTAATAATGCATATAAAGGAGCATAACATTCAAAGAAAACACGAAAAAAAATGTTTATTTATTTATTTTTTAAGAAATATATAATATACTCTATAAAGTTACCTAAAGACACGTGTCAGTTCTACTTCTTTAGCTTAATTAGTTTTTGAGGTATATCTCTTCGAATAAAAGTTATGCGTACGGTTATTTTTTCCCATATCTCAAGCTCAAAGCGGAACACGTCCATGAAACGTATATAACGTTTCATGAACGTGTTCCGCTCGTGTTTGTCCAATCGTGTTTGTATATCAAGTCAATATTAAAACATAAGTTTCGACATAGGTTCCCACTTGGGGGCCGACACGTTATACTTATCCGGCTAAACCCTTTCAATTTATTCAATTTTATGAGGAAAATATCTCAAAATATTTTCGTTTGATTTTGAAAAAAAATCGATGAAACTTGCCAATATCTTGTACAGACAGTATAGTACAACGAAATGCTCGTCCTCGTATACCGGTATGTTTACAGGTTGGCATTTTTGGAGGTGTAAAATATTATCGAGAGTTGTAAATGTTATCGAATTTTGAAATATTTTAAATAAAACATTTTCCTTGCAATTTTAAATTTTCAAAGACAAAATAGATACTTGCTATTTTTCATAACCTTGACCATTTATTTAATAATTCATATCCTAACTCTTGACCAAATTTCTTTACCAAATGGTTTCTTTCTCTCTACCTTTTCCTATAACTGCCAGTTGTACTGGTATATTATTTACATGGTATTTTACTGGTATATTTTACAACACTTATATGTACAAGGCAATAATTATAAAATTAACACCTAAAACACACTGAAACGAATAAAATAAGCATCCTCTTTGCAACAGTGACAGCTAAAATGGCGACTTTAGCAATTGCGTTCCAATTCAAACAAAATATATGGTGTTTTCGTTTTTTGAAAAATTTTGAAATTACTTACTTAAATGATCAAGTTTTGTCTCAGTACCAAAATTCAAATCGGTGAGTTTTGCAATAGTATTCATTTTCACACGATATTTCTACTTCAATAGACGTGTTTTGCAACCCTAACAAATATATCATTCAAACCAGTGTCGCCAGCAGGAAATTTTTATATTTTAGTCTCATTTCTATTTTTTTTGAATTGGCTATTATTGAAATTGTACGCCTCATTTCCATATTACACATTTTCGTTACTTTTATTTATTTTTTATAGTCTATAGAATATTACTCGTTGTTTACAAAACCTATATTTATGGTACCTATTTACACTATTGTAAATGTAAACCGCTAAAGTCGGGCCACAATACCTAGTCTCTTAAATATTCTGAGAGTCACATTCCAACGTAATATAGACGCCGACAGTATCAATTCAATCGCTCATTTGGCATTCGCAAAACGCCCGTCGTCGTGTTCGGTGCCGTTTGCCGTGTACATACGAACGTGTACGTTAAGCGATGTTTAATTATATAAATGTATTTGATAAAATGTTACTTTTGGTTGCATAATCGACTACACTAATATAATGACAACATTTATATATGTGTAGATATTTCCAATATAGTTAGTTATTGATAGTTAATTAAAACACGAATTCGGATTGCCGCCGGTATTGGAATACGGTATTTATTATTCAATAAAAGATAAATAGGAATACAGAATATACAGAATATAAGAATACTTATAATAATGTTATGTTATTTATTCTACTACCTCAACTTCTGGTTACCATAATAATAATTTTTGTTTCCAAAAGAATTGTCCATAAAAAATGATTGCGTACAACTTATTAATGAAATATTTATTAATAAAATATTTCAAACTCGGTTATCAAGATAATAATTTAGTTACATGTTCTTTCTTAAACGATTGCACTAAAAATTTATTTAACTAAAAAATAACGAACTATTTTGGTCGATCCTATTGTTTAGGAAAATTATTCCAAGGATTTAAAACTTAATGAAATTAACATTTTTATGTTATATTATTATTGTTTTAACTGTAAATAAAGTTGACTATTTCTTCAACTCTATACGACGTACATATGTTTGTTTGTATTGATAATATACCTCTTCCTGAACTGTATAAATCTAAAGAAATAAGATATGACGACAGAAAATTATGAGTAATGATTTGATTTTGAAAGTTTATCTAAATATTTGGCTTTTAAGTTTTAAGTTTTTTTAAGTTTCAACAGGTAAACTTCACTCGTGGTGAAATTTTATTAATGAAGTCAACTTTTATATGTAAAATATTGTTATAATGTTAGACGCCTGACAATGGCAACACCGGTGACGTGCTGCATGCCGATAGCAGACAACGACGAAACGTTGGGAAAGCCGTCGAATTGAGTTAATGGAAAAAGAGTACTCTTTTAGAAAATCTATGTGACATAAATATTATTAGGTGCATAATTCATTCTTTAATTGAAAATTAGAGCAAAATTATTGGGACTTTTCTTTGACAAGAGTATTTTTTTAAATTTTCAGTTCAAATATGGGCTAGTAACTTTGTAAAAATAAAATAGGTATATTTACCAGTATTCAGATAATTATCAAAC